>NSJW01000464.1:1200000-1572500 GCA_019955255.1 Castanospermum australe
TATTCTTTTGTAGGGGAAATGTGGTAAAAGCACTAAATCATACAATATTCAGAAAGTCACCCAAAGAAGTTAAGATAGCCTTAAGTAACCAATGAAAGTAGCGTAAAATATATTGAGAAAGCCAACTCAAAGTACAAAACATAAGGAGCAATAGCATTGGCATGACTTGAGAGCACAGATAAGTAAGTAATCTAGTATTCTAGAAAGAAGACAATTTAATCAATAGTAAGGGTGTCAAACTTGAGAGTTTAGGTAAACTCATTCCCTCCTAAACTCGACTTGTAAACCCGTAAGAGATACATACTTCAAGAATAATACTTAAAAATCATACTCTAATACCCAAACATAATTTCATAGCAAATCCATAATCAATATCCAACATTTCAACTCCATAATAAAGAAAACAATTCAATATTTAATCCAACTGTTATATT
Organism: Castanospermum australe; assembly: GCA_019955255.1. Lineage (NCBI taxonomy): Eukaryota > Viridiplantae > Streptophyta > Magnoliopsida > Fabales > Fabaceae > Castanospermum > Castanospermum australe. The sequence continues at coordinate 1,200,435 of NSJW01000464.1, forward strand.
ATGCCTAACCAACCATTTATAGTATTTTGTAGTTTGTCATAACATAATAAGAAAAAAATAAAAACATAAAATCAACTTTACAAACCCAATACATATTACATAACATTGGTAACTCAACCCAAGTACTCAACAAAATCCATCAAAGTTGCGTGCTTTAAGGCCAATATCATTTGCAAATCTAAATTCATAAACTCAATGGTAGAATCGAGAGTTTAATGATTCTATCAGTGTTTACTTAAACTCATAAGGGTTTACCAAAGAGAGTTTACATGCAAGTAAACTCATTTTTGTGTCCTAGGATCGTAAACTCATAAGAATTTAAGAGTTAACTCGAGAGTTTAACAGCCATATTCAATACCCGCAACACGACAAGATCATATGATTTATTAGATGCTATGATATTGAATAATACAATGAAAGCATAGACAAAAAAAAAAAAAAAAAACCTTGCCTTCTGAAGGATGCTCAAATCCTGAATCCACAATGGCTCGAAGAAGCTCTGGTTTCAACAGAAAGTCTCGAAATCCCGAACTATGAATCCCAACATAACCCCTGCATCACAAAAGAAAAGATATACATCAAATGAGGAGGGATAACCTCAAAGTTTGGCTTGAGAACCTAATCAAACAAAATTTTTAATTATGAAGAGAATAGAAAATATGTCACAAAAACCTTACAGCCAAACAGTAATAAACATATAATATATACATGAGACCCATTCCAATACTCAGGAAATAAAAACATTTTTTCTCACAATTTAGCCTGACAAGTGGTAAGTGATAACAGCTGTAACAGATAGCAAGTCTATGAAGCACCGATACTCATCAGAATACCAATACAGTATCGTACTAATTTTTTTATTTTTTAATTATAGATATGGCATTATATCATGTCTGATGAATTAGAATTGCTATGAATTGGAATTTTTATACATACATCATGTTATGCCTTTTAGAATTCAAACTCAGAAATAGCAGAGAGACATATATGTCACTGAATAATCGTGACAAGAAAATACAACCGGGGTTCATGTTTATGATCTGCCATTATCCAATCGTTCAAACTAACAAATAATTTTAATTGTATCCTATATTTTTTGAGAATTTGCTGTATCCCATGTCTGTATCATACCAACTGTTAAGACCCAACCAAGATACCATTTGAAGCCATTAAATAGTATTTTGCCAAGAAGATAATTTGCAGATGATCCAAGTCGCTTGCCAAATGAATTCACGTGAGTTTATGTTAATAGAACCAACCCATCACCCATAAGTCATAACTGCACACAGCTGCCTCCCAGTATGCCCAAGGGCCGTGCTTGAACCATATTTTATCATTTCCTTTCTAGACAAAACCCGTAAATTAATTGTAAAAAAATTAAGAAAGGTTAAATCTACATCTACGCTCCCCTAGGCAGCACGAGTTAACGCCAATTCAAGCAATAAGAACTATCACGGCTACTTCTATAAAAATAAAAATAAAAACTGACATCCAATTATCAATCCAATATATTTGCTCTCTAAAATGGCAATAAATGAACGGGACCCCAAAAAATAAAAAATTAGAAAAAAAAAGTGAATTGGACAGAAAACACTTCCAAGTACACAACTTTTTTTCTTTTGTTCTCCTTTCACTGACCCATAAAACAGATAATAACAAAATTTTCAAAGAAGCATGATAGATTTCCACCAACAAAAGTGCATAACATAAAACAGGAAAGAAACTAACTTCTTCCCAGTTTCGGTACCGGCTTTGCCAGTGTCGGGGGCCTTCTCATCTTCTTCTTCGTAGTCGATGAGCTCTTCCTCGTAAGCCTCAGTGTCCTTCAATTCACCCATCCTATACAGAGCGACGTCTAGGGTTAGGTTTTTCAGTTGGTTACCCGAAAGATCTACAGAGATTGAATTGGTTGAACAGAGTTCATAGTAGTAGCAGACCTTTGAACTCGCGTAGATTTAGGGCTCCAAGCCACTTCAAAATAAACCCTAGATCTGGGTTTTAGGAGGAGAAAGAAAGAAAGAAAGGTAGAGGACGAGGAGGGAGCGGAGAAGATATAGCGTGTGCACTGTTCAAGTATTGAATGGACCAAAATGCCCTTTTCGACGTCGGATAATAATTCACTTTTACTAATTTCTATATAGGTTTAATTTTGATCCTACGTTAATGTCAATATATAAATAAATTTTTTTAATAATTTATTAATATATAATTAAATAATAAAATAAAATATTTTACATATGAAAATCTTTATACTATACAATAACAAAAAATAACACTATGGAAATATATTTATAATTAAAACTATCATTTTGAGAGACTCAATATGTATTTTTTATTTTTATTTTAATTTATATAATTATTTTATCTTATTATAGATTAATTATTTAAATAAAAATATTTTTTACAAAAGGGATATGTATTTGAATTTTGAAACTAGTTGCTTTAATTAGAAAATTCTTTTTAAATGAGAAAATTAATGTAAATTTTGTTGGTTATAAAAAATTTGAAGCAGTTATAACTGCTGTGTTAAAAAATAAAACATTAGAATGGGAGTTGTGCAAGTTTATATTTTTATCCTTTTTTTAATTGGAGTAAGTTACAATGATATTTTTGAAAAGTTCAAAATTGATCCCGACGTGAAAAAATTCCGTTTATAGTACTATAAAATAAATAAAGTATGAACTAATGTTGGCTCATACGGGTAAAATTTAATAGCAAATTTCAAAAGATCTTAAGTTTCAATGCTACTAGAGTTCGTCATTGATACACAATCAGGTTTTTGACATATCCTTATTTTTAAAATGAGATACCTTCCCCTCTACTTAAACTTTTTATTCACATGAAAGAAAAAAAAAATAAGTATAGATAAAGTACAATTTTCTTTTGAATATGTAATATCATTGAAATTTATTTTTTTAAAATCATAAAATCAAATATCAATCATTTTTTATTTTTAAAAAACTAAAATATTAACAACTAATCCAACAAAAAGCACTCACAAGAGCAAACCGAGAGACAAAAGGAAATGAAGAAAAAAAAAAAAACACCTTACACAAGGTAGAATGACATCATTTTGAAATGCTACAAAATACAAATATTTAAAATTTAGAAGATTTCAATACAATATTGGCCCAGCATAATCCTTCCCTGCAGCAGACTTGTGAAAAAAGATCATATCCTAAATGACAGTCGTTGCAGAGCTCGCATATCTGGAAGAAACTTCAGCGCCTTTGCCATACCCATTTACAAGATGCCACTGAGAACACACGACTCAGACTAGTCATTGTATTATAACTGGCTCCGGACTTCTCCTTCAGAACTCTGTTGGAGGCTTTAACCTTATCAGTCTTCTGATTCTATCCTTGTCTGTATTTTCCAAATATCCCTTCAAAAGATACACAGGGAAAATGTCAAGCAAGCAAAGCACCGAAAAGAAATTGCTCCGTGCGACAATGGAAGGCAGAAGTTGCATAAAGTTTGGGTCAGTGGTGAATGTAGTCAACAGAGAACCAAAGGATTCAAGTTGTGGTTTCATAATTATTTACTCCCATGAATTCAAAAAAACAAGGGAAAACCCCAATCTGTTTTCAGAGTTGTTGTAAAGTTTTTTTCTTGCTCAAGTTCACATAAATTCTTATATTTTAATAAGATGGAGCATTATTAGAACAAAGGCAAGACATAGGACATGCACGGGAATACGATCCCCTGCAGTTGGGAGAAACAGCACCTTCACTGTTCCTCTCAACCACAGGGAATCCTAATCCCACATAAGATCCATCACATGCATAACGGAGGATGATGTCTAATGGGTCTCATCCAAAATGGATGACATCAATCATAATATTTATACTGACTAGATGAGCGATGACTATGATGACATATACCACATGAATGTCATCAATTGATGTGTCTCAGTGGCAAGCAGATTGAGTAAACTGATAGAAAATTTTCAAAATCTTAGTTCTGATTATTAAGTAAAATTGAAATTGTCCGGCATGTCTCCTCACCTTCCATACAATTTCATCCAAACACAAGCAAATTCTTCCATACTTGTCGAGGAAAAGGCGCTCGGATGGGGGCTTCCCACATACATCCTTCACAGCTGAGGTTATCACAAAGATCACTTCTGATACTGGAGAAAAACAGAACATTGGTAAATAGTAGAAGAAATGTAAAGTGCTCAACAGCTCTTGAATATATACACTATATACTTTCCATCCCTGGGTGAAATAAAGCATGTTCAACAGTGTTAAAAAAGCTGATGCTATCAAATGTCATTAGAAACAAAATTCCCTTTTTCTTTAATATTTATATTCTTCGTTTTTCCTGGTAAGCCACACCCACTAAGTTTAGAATTCAAGATCTGTCCCTTACCAGTTCACTCGACTGTTATTTTTTCTTACTACATTCTCTAAAAAGTAACGTCATAGCTAATATCTCTACCGTTAAAATAAAGAAAATAGGGAGAAAGTTTTCTATCTTTACCTTTTGTCCGGAAAGTTCCAAAACAATTCTTATATCACCTAAATCTTTGTTAGACAAACTAATAAAGATTATAATTTATAGGGTTTTACAAGAAAATATGATATTGAAATAATATAAATTGATATTCATATTTCCAACTACACTCCATTTTCTCTCTCACAAGTCACATCCGTTATTTACTCCACCATTATCTCCATTACTTTTCCTCTTAATTCCCACCATTATCTCACTTTTCATGTTTCTTTTTTCTCAGGAATAATCTTTTATTTCTTATGCACATACATCTGTGTGTACTCCCAGAGTCCCACTTGGGTAATCAGTTGAGGATATTCATGTCAAGATGAAAACAGATAGTCACTCCAACCACATTATCCAAAGCCCCTCCTTCCCCTCAGCCAGCACTTCAATCTCAACACAAGTGATCAGATCCACTTTTAAGCATCAACAACTGAGATGACTCATTCACATACTTTTATTTTACCATCAGCAAATATAAAATATTGATTCAGTGAATACTTACAGGCAAGTTCATCATACTCATCCTTGCCCACGACATAGATGCTGACATCCCCAAGAACTGTGTAAACAATATAAACTGACCTGATGGATAGAGATAAAATGTATAAGTAAACTACTGCAACATAATATAAGAATGAGACAAACTTTTATAAAACCAAGGAATATGGATGAACAATAGTTGGCAGAGAAGCAAAAGAGAAAATTTTAGAGAAACTTGTTTCAAGTCAAACTTCTGATTTAGATGGTTCTAGTTACTCAAAACTGCTAAACATCATGGAACAAGTTTGCATGTCAGCAGTTTAGTTTCCTTTTCTACAATTCATTTCCAATTTTCCCATTGCCAGCTACACTATCTGAAATATGCTGTTTTGCCAAATATCAGGTCTATTCTAGTAAGTGTTATTCAGTTTGGTGATCTTTCTCCCACAAAACAATACAACGGGAGAACTGAGCACAGTCCATCAAAGTTTTCATTGACAATGATTAAGATAAACAGGTTCAACAGCCCATGTGGCTTGTCTTCTACACTCTTAGGAACCAAAGTTCACTCCTCCCTGGTAGTTTCAGAAACTGAACCACAGTGCTCTTAAATAAGGCAAATTTACGTAGTTATACATACATACATCACATCTTCAAGGCATGAGATAGATGAGAGAATAGCATACTCACTTGTGGCAAGCAACCAGGAGCTCTTCATTCTTGACACCCTTAAGATTGTCAGCTCCTAGTTTAACCAAGAAAGAACGCCAATGTAGCCGCTCCTCTGCAGGAACTCCATTAAAACTGCAATTGTATAAGCCACTGAGTTTAGCTAAATACATCATCATAAAGTTGAAACCAAGTGTCAATGTTTTATGCAAGTTGACTGAGGAAAGACCACACAAGAAAAAGTTAGTTTCTTCCTCAACTGATCGATAAGTTAATATAACAACCTCAACAAAATTTGGCCCCTTAATTTAATTATTGTATTCTACTACATGCAGACATCACTGTTTTACAATACCAACAAGCATCAGCTTCATAAACAAGAATGCAGTGTCATCTTCTCGTACAACTTAATATCTTTTGCAACAGCTACTACCAGTCAACATGAGTATCCACAAAATTCAAGCGATAGGATTTGAAGAACAATTTGTGGCTTTTATAAAATGCTTTGGTCTCCCTCTGATTGTTTGTTGAATTAGACCCAAAAAAAAATATTCAGAGACATTTCAATCATCATGAGAAGAAAGTATTTCGCATTGCGAAACTATCCCCTCACCATGTAAGCATGACAACATCAACAAAGGGATTGTTAAAATGTTGTCCAAAATCCAAATACCCACTTAAGGTGGTTCAAATTTCAAACATATAGATGCAAAGCAAGACTCATAATACCCCATAGCCCAAAATAAAAAATTAGCAAGCCTAATGTTGCAGTTATGTAAGCTCCTACCTTTGTGGAGGAAGAGGAATTCCAGCTGGAAAAATGCCCCCACGTTCAAATTGTTACAGGAAACAAAAACCATGCCTACTACCCCATCAAAACCAAGCTAAACCCAATTCGGATGCAATAGAAAGATCCGAATTGGATCCGATCCGAATTGGATCCATAAAATCCAATTTTTAGATGCGACAAAAAAATCCAATATAACACAAACTCAAAACCCTATCAACCACAGCCTAGAAAGTATCCAGACAAATCAAATTAGAAGTCACAGAAAAATTGAACAGCACGAGAAAGTTGGACAATTCGTAGCAGCAAGCAAAATGGAGCATTTGAAATAGGAAGACGGGATCTAAACGCACCGTTCGATGAGGATATTGCCCTCGGCGTTGGCAAACAGCACCGCAAGTATCATCTTCTTTTCTCTGCGTTTGATCCTCTCTCTGCCTTTCTTGTCGCTGGACTGGTTCTGTTGCTTAATTACTTAAATGCCCTTATATGTTATACTCATGTTGAGTTAAATCTGATATAATACTATCTACCAAAAAAAAAATCTTATATATTGTAACCAAAAAGTAAATCTGATGTAATACTATAATTATTTTATTAAAATTATTTTTTAAAACATATAAAAAAATAATTTTGTTTTAAATATGAAAGCTAGAAATCATATTTAGTTGATAAAGTTTGAATAAGACTTTGTCTTTTTCATGTACAAGAGTCTCAATCCTCCATCTAATTATTAATCTTTATTAGATGATTGTTTCTTATCAAAGAAATTCACTTATTTGTAGTAGTTGAATAATCTCCTTTTAAAAAAAAATCATTTGAGGTAATTATTTGAGTAAGTCTACACCTGCTCTTTTGAAATTTCAGACATATTATTAACAGCTTGATTAATAATTTTAAAATAACATATCCTTGTTATTATGTTTTAATAAAAGTAATAATATAATATAATAATCATAAAATGATAGTATATATATTGAAGGTGAAATAAGTTAATATGGTTCAGCAACATAAAAAAAAATAAATAAATTGGGAGAATGATATAATAAAATACACTGAAAAATCGAGAGAATCCATAATAATGAACAAATTCAACACTAATTCCATAACAACCATCGTTTTTTTTCCTTTTATTATTGGCTACACCCCTTCCTCAAAATCCTATCATTCATATTGGGATTTGAATAACCTTCACATATCAGTATACCAACAGCCCCTTAGTAAAAACAAATAAATTCTTATTTTGGTCATCTAAAAATATAAATATTATTATTTTAATTTTTTTAAAAAAATTATTATTAATTTAGTCTTTGAATATAAAAAGTTTTATTATTTTAGTCTTTTAAAAAAATTAATCTCAATTTAGTTCTTCAATAATAAAAAAATATCAATAATTTAATTTTTTAATAATACAAAATTATCATCAATTTAATCTCTCAATTATTAAAATTTTATCAATTTAATCCTTATCTATACATAGAAAGAGAATTTTGATAACATTTTTTAGATTGAAAGACTAAATTGATGACAAAAATTATTAGAAGATTAAAATAATAACATTTATATCTTTAAATAATTAAAAATGGGGTTTAACTCTAATAATAAACATGTGTTTACACCTCACTTATAGCATGTGAAACGTGTTTCTAAACCTAGCAATTGCAATCTCTTGTTCAAATACACCGGCTAGATGCAATGGATATATATTGAATCTTGACCCTTATCAGTTTCATGAGAAACTATAATTCATTGTACAAGGGTAACAAGCTTTCGATAGGAGCCTAGTAGAAAAGGTTAAGCAATAGGAGCCTTCTAAGGCATATATAGGTATCATTTAACACCGCTAGTACCTTGAAGCTGTACTTACGAAAGATAAAGATGGCCTCACTTCTTGTGTAGTCACTAACGTCTTCCCAGAAAATCCAACCTTGCTTTCACCACCCCCCCCCCCCCCCCAAAAAAAAACTTCAAATAAATTGCTAACTACATCACTTCAACCTTGTCATATGGAGGACAGCCCATACAATAAAACAAACCAATTAGGAGCTGCATCATCTGTCTACAGTCCCCCACTTGAAGTCAATTTCTTTGTTAGAGACACAATAAGGCCCTAGCCTAAAGAACCTATAAATCTCTACCACATGGGTTTGTTACTCCAAAATTCATTAATTTCCATTCAAGGACGGGATGTTTCAGTATTACACCCTTTATAGAATACAGATGAATTGCTTTTCCATTTCCCTTTTCCAAGCTTCAACGTCATCCCCATAAATCCAATGTGTGTCTGACTTTAACTACTCCAACAACACAACGTTAGAGACTCGAGGCATTTGGCTTACATGCATCTTAAAGCAAGGGATAGAGGACTTATTGCAGAACGGCAAATCATTTCCAATTTGAACTGTCCATGCTCCAAAAACCATAAAGATTTGCACATGCTTTTCTTTTCTGGTAGAACTTTGACTAATTCTTCCAGATGCTGCAATGCATACAATCAACTAATCATTGTAGAACGACTTTAGAATCTTCCTTTAGTCATAAATCATGTCTCTAGACTCTGATTATACTTGTCGGCAGGAATCTTTAATCAAGCCTTGAAAGTTGATTATCCATCCAGATCCTGAATCTTTCACCCGTCAGTATCAATTTGAACATGCAAACTTCCTCTGTCAAATGGCTTGGTGGTTTATTATAAAACAAAAGCTCTGTCACAATCAACGAAACTAGCATATGTTTTGCTATTAGTACTTAATCAACAATGTTCCTTTGGTTTCTGACAAATCATATGCATAAATACCCTGCATGCTTCAACTGTTTGTTAGAAGTGTAATGTGTTAGGGATGTAAAATTATTATTGAGCTTCCACCTAACAGCTTAAATTTTCAGAAAAGTGAAGTTCTAAAAGCTTAAGCTATTAGATGAAAACTCAAAAATAATTTCATCTCTAACAAAAAGAAGACAGGAAGAGGAAAATTTACATATATTTATAGGAACCTAGTGATAATTGCTAATATGCTGACATCTATTGATGAAGACACGATTAATATTGTTGATGTCTTTCCAGTTTTACAATGCATGGAAAGAGTTGTTAGTAAAATGCTCATACCCACGTTAAGTCTAGGTGAAAATGAATCATTACTATGAGCACTAGCTTTCAGAGGTTATGAGTTGTGATTTCTATGAAATTATGTGAGGCTTGAGATATCAAATGAAAGAACTATGCAATTCTGCAGTGAGATTTCGTCGAAGTTTGACTTTTATTTTTTTGCTTTTGAGAATGTACTTTGATTTTTTCAAATATTCAAAATACAGTTTTCTATTGTGCTTTCTTCTCTGTGAGGTATGAAGAAGTACTGTCACTTTAAAATAATTATCGTACTCGTGTCAGACACATATATGTGTTGAACACTCCTCGGATACTTTTACTTTTTATTATAAATTTTTTCTTTATATTATTTCTTTCAAATTTGTGTCAATATAAATGTAATATCGTAAGAATTAAATAAATAATAATCTTTTATCATGTCTACAATGGTAAAGGTTAATTTTTTTATTTTTTCTTTGAGATATAAGTTATAAATAACTATGTAGTAATGCTTATATTTTAAATATAAGTGCTTGTATTAAGATTTGTATTTTAATCTTACATACATCTTTAAGATTTGTATTTTTTATGTTAATCTTATATTAATTTTATATTTTGTATCTTAACCGTGTTGTGTCCTATAATTTTTTAAATTTGTTGTATTCTCGTATCCGTGTCGTGCTGTATCTGTGTCCCATGTCGTGTCTATGCTTCATATTTGGCCTTATTTCCTGTTAGGATGAGTTCTCAAGCGTGTAAAAGGATAGAAATTTACATTTATCAATAAAACTGAATTCTTTTTTCTCTTTTGCAGTGATTCTTTTATTCCTATCTTTATAGGTAATTTATGATTCATCTTATGTCATCTGCATCTTGGAAGCATAAGCTGAACTGAGATAATTCATGAGAGAGTTACAAAACCAAATTCTAGTTTATTTATAATTTTTATCTTCATTGAAATCATCAATAGATTTTATATATTGAATGGAACACTACCACAATTCCGAGGTAGTTAACTGAATAGTTTTTACAGAGGACATAAATTTCAACCGCGGTCTAGGTAGTTACACATATGTGGGAAACATTCATACGCACTCCACATCCTCATGAAATGAATGTAGCACGCTGCTACATGGGACAAACAAACAAATAAAACGAAATGAAAAGGAGCATACATAAGACTTCAAACTCCTTCAGTGAGCCCCACGTGAAAATGAAAGCACATTGAATTTAATTCCTATTCAGCAGTTCCTCTATCATCTGCAGGGCGATCCTCTGCTCCTCATCCAAGCCATTGTCTTCCTCTGGTTTTACCTTCTCTGGCGTATCTGGAACTGGCAATTCTGAATCAGAAGCACCAAGATTCTTCCTTTCCAACTCAACCATCATAATCCAGTTTGAGTCAGAACGAGGGCCTGCTCGCTTCTGCCAGACCCCAATGTGAGAATTCTCAGTGTCAAGCCTTAGGCATGTGAGGGAAGGTGAAGGGGACTTGCAGCACTTCCGAAGCTTTGCACTGAGAACTGCAGACAATGTAGTGGAAGAGGCAGAAGAAGTAGAACTGCGATTGCCCATTTGGTTATCAGAAACTGGGAAGTTTGTTTTGGCATTTCTGCCACTCATCAAAATGGCTGCTTCATCATATGCTCTAGCTGCATCTTCAGCAGTTTCAAATGTCCCAAGCCACACCCTCTTTTTCCTGATCAAACACCACAAATCGCAAGTAAGATTTTCACATTCAATACACATTTTTATGCGGCCTAGTAATCCCATCAAAACGAACTAGTTAATTCAGATAGAACTCGCACATTAAACTTAAGATACTGCAAAGAACACAAGTAACATCTCAACTCTCAAGATCAATGAACATGGGAAGTTTCAGGTGGGAGAATGGAAACAAACAAATAAATGAAAATCTGAGTGAGTTTGATGAGAATACAATAATGGGTGACGAATCTCAGAAACCCACGAGCCCCAATGGCGTTGCCTGACACCTCTGAATTTCTTTGATTGCACCATGTCGGTCAGAACTATCTTCTCTTACTAAAGAGGGTGAGGGATAGAGAGGTGTATGGAATTCGTGACATAAAATGTGGAAGTCATGCATTGTTATAAGCATGGGGTGATGACACAGCAATTTAAGGCTACTTACACACAAGGGTACATGTGAATTTCGGTTTCGTAGGGTCTCCACTCTGCTAGTGTAATCCAATGACCAAATTATGTTACCTTATCTGTACCACTGATGCTGATATCTCATGAATGCCCTTGGCATTGATAATTCAAATTAGAGTAAGGCTAGGTTACAATTATAGAGCCACAAAAAAAAATTAAATCACAAACTGCTATCTCTAGAATATTTGGTTAGATTACAAGTTAGCATTTCATTGTTGTTTTTAAGAGATTGAACTTACCACCTCTACTTAAGTGGCCCATGTGACTTAGGTATTTACTGGTATGTAGATGGTGATTCACCGTGACCTCATAATTATGAACTCATCATTAATTTTCAAATTATGAGATGCTTGGCTACCTAATAGTGACATCATTGACAAATTATAAATTCACCCTTCAATGCATATCATAATAATATAGGAAGAAGAGTAGAAGTCATAAATGCAAAGGATAAGATTTGGATTATTTCCCTTAACATGATTATCTTGTTAGAAAGAAATAAACAAAATGACGGCACCTCTTGTTCCCAAAATTATTTGAGAACTTAGTATTTTGCATGTAATATTTTTTGCAAATTTTTTTTTGAAATTTTTTTTAAGCATGGCCCCTCAAACTTTGAGAAATTTTATGTTCTAGTTTTGTCCCTAGTTATAAAATCAATTAATTATATTCAAAACTTTTTGTATCTTTTTTTTTTTAACAGGATACTCTTTTATTATTTTCACTAATAAGAGAATATCTAAATCCATTTGCAGATCTGAGCGGTAAAATCTGCATACATAGAACATTCATGCTTGATGGACTTAACCAAACAAAAATATTCTCAACTCAGAATATCGGTTGGTGGCAGTCCTTTTCTAGTGTTTCAGCATTATTTGGAAGTGAATGTCAATTACATCAAGGTGACAGCAGTTAGTTCCCAACTTTGAAAGTCCATCAATTATTCTCATGAAAAATTCACAAACGAAGCCATTCTGTAATTTTAAATATATATCACATATCATCACAGTCCCAGATATACAAAAATCAGCAGCAGTTCTGTACAGATGCAGTGGTTTTGATCAATTTAGTGCATACCATTTTCTTAGTACATAACAGGATAATTTTATCCTTTCGGGGTTAAAGCATATGATTCCAGGTTTCTAGGCCCATTGCCCCCAAAAAAAAAAAACTAACTGAGCTTCAATTTATTTAGTGCATAATGAAAAAAGAAAAATAATCAGAAACTTATTTTCAAGGCTGCATTATCTCCCAAAACACCATGGACAAATGGGGACAAAAATACACATCCAAACCCATTAATCTTTGATGGAAAATTTGCGTGTTTATGTCTGCAGTGTCAAGACCAACCTATATCTTGTTCGATTGCAATACTAGTGTCATTCCACACCACTTTGTGTAGATCAAGATGGTGTGCACAATTCAGGTGCTATAATAAAAGTTTTAATTGAGTTCAATTAGAATTTATGTAACTCCAGTTAAACTTAAATACTACTATATTTACAGGTATAAAAATAGTATGGATTTTTAGTATGCGTATAGTCATGATTATAGATCTACCAAGTATCCTCTTGCTTTTAGTTTTGGGTATTTTCTGTCACACTTGTTGCTGCCAATTCCATCTTGTGCCCAATATTAGCTAACATAGATCTAACTGCACCTTTTCAGTGCAAATGTTTCTTACGAAGGAAAATGAGGGTGAGAAAAAATTAATTATTACTTTTTTAATATTCTCAAATAACATATATTTTTGAAAAAAAAATTTAAGAAGAAAAAGAAAACAACAAAGACGGTCCTTCCTATTTAGAAGATGCTGCCGCTAAAGAGAGTTGATTATATGAATATTTCACAAACATCGAAGGATGTATCTTGAACTGATAATGTTGTGTAAATGTGTTGAATTATAGAAAGCTCAAATTTCAAAAGGGGCCTAGCTTCATTTGTAAAAACTTACATGCTCTCAATATCTTATCTTTATTCTAACGTTGTCGTAGCAGAATAGTTGTCCTGTTACATAAATTCGCATGTTGTATCAAGGTCAGTGACTCGAAAGGAGTAGCTACGTAACTCAGTTGAACGCATAGCATGAGTGCTTTCGCTGTAATAAAAAAACTAACAGCTAAGCCGACGTACATGTCGAGTGCCATAGTACAAATCCTTTATGGTGTGGTAGCATTATTTAAAGCGACACATAGAAGATAGCGGGTTGATGATCCCCACATCCCCCCCCCCCCCCCCAACAAAAACCACCACCAAAGATAACGTGCATGCTTCCTCGTAGAGTCATAGCCACCACGGTATGTGCGTGGCCTTTATTACAAGTTGGGATAGCATTACACAGTTGCACATGTAGAGGAGGGACTTCCCTTGGAGACTCCAAGTTTACCCATTGCTGGTCCTAGGTACTACCTCTTCTCGTTCTGTATCAACCACCCACCATATCATTTTATTGATAAAGCGATGTATCAGAATCAATTATTTAGGGCCATTGGCCTGGTTGGACAATCTTGACCAAACACTTTGTCTTGTCTAAATTTTGATGGGTGATTCCAACAGCTATCTCCCTCTACCCACAATTTAACAATCAGAAAAGACACAAAATCTTACTAGTTATATACCACTTTACCAATTCTTGACCTCTTTTTTTGTTTTTGCTACAAGAGGTTTACAACCCGGAGAAAATTACATCGCAATTCGAACACAGGACCCTGAAGACTCCCAAACCTAATGACACGGGTCAAATGCCCCCATCAATTTCTAATCTTAGTCTCGATTTCTAATTGGGTATCGGCTTTGACACTATTTTTCTCCTCTAATGACTGCCACTTAATTAGCCTTAATTTCCCAACTAAGTTTTGTGTATTCTTTTCTTTAACTTTTTTGTGCAAGTGTAATTAACCATGAGGCAACCATGGTTCTAGAGCTGTGATATCTATAACTACACTTTGCATAGGTATATAATTACATGTAATAGCAATAAGTAGTAGTTGGAGTGGTTTATAATTGGAAATAATACAAATAGGATAAATTTTGAGCAGAGATGGAGAAAATAAGCGATGAGAAATTCAAATTACTAGTTCAACTTGATGATATCGTCATTCCCATATCCGTAGCAGAGTTCCTAAATGATAATGACACATGGAATGTCCAATTATTTAGGTCTATAATAAATGCCGGGGCTGCTTATGGTTTCCATCATTCACCCGAAGACGTAGCCAGAGCTAGGCTTATTAGTGGGAAGGATCAGTTTATAGATAAAATTATTTCATGATGCATGTATTAGCTCCATTCGCCTGGCCAAGAAATTTTTTTCATTTACATCGAAACCAGTACTTTCTTGGGAGCTCCTGCTTGGGGTGGTGATGATATTGTGCCAGAAGACATAGGTGCATTGCATCTAATCCCAATGGAGCTTTTAAGGCAGAATGAAGCAGAGGAGAGGAGGTACCCTGTGTATGTTGCATGTGGTGCCAATGTGGCCAGAGAGTGATTCAATTCAGGCAATATTGGATTTGGAATTGAAGAGTATGATCCCAAGAACTACTTGACCCATTTTTCCCTTGGCAATAGAGAGGCGCAGAAAAACAGAATCTGAGCCTCCAGAAAAACCAGAACCTGATATAGATTACATCAGAGGCCCAACAAGCCAGGCGCTTCTTGATTTATATTCATGCCAAGATGATGATCCGTAATACAGAAGTACAAAGTAGCTTGCTTTTTTTCTTCTTAAAAAGTATAACTTCGCTCAAGAATTTTTTTTTTTTTTAAGACTTTGAATTCCTGATATTGTTAATAAAAGTTATATTACTGAAACCTTAATTTTATCACTCAATCACGTTCTTACGAGTGTAAAGTGACTTTCTTAATAGAATTTAATTTTTTATTTTTCTTTTTGTCAATTGGTTGTGTTGTATATGGGTTACAGAACATAAAGTATACCACTATGCCTCTTTTCCTTAACTCTCCAATTTGTTGGGAGAGTAGGATTTCATCTCAATTCCTGCAACATTTGAACTTTTGAAGGGACTTTACCAGTCGACAGTTCCATGCAGTTTTTCTCATGAGCTCCATTGTGAGTTATTTAGTAGACTAGATAAATGAATTCGTTAAATTGCCAAATGGCTTTTTGCAGGGTCTGCCAACATAAACCAGAGATAAATGGATGGAGGTAGCGACAGAGAGATAGTTATGGTAGCTTAGCAGCCACATCATCACACTAAGCTCTGGAAACGTCACGTATTATTATGCTTTAATAATTTATATTTTAATATTTCAATATTAAATAATTAAACAACTTATTTTTTAAGATAAAATTAATTATTTTACTTTAATACATATATTTTTTCTTAAACAAATATGTTTTTTAAATATTTAATATTAAAATATCAAATATAACTAAATGAAACATAGTCCTGCTTATTCCGTGAACGTATTTCTCCGCATAAAGAGTTGCCAGCATTTGAGTTCTTCCCTGACACCAAGGCTCGTGTACTTGGCGACATGTGTGACTACTACCCACCACGTTGACAATGAGCTGAGGTTTTATTGAATTTGAAAATCAAGCTTGAGTCAAAAGTGTGATTAGAATAATAATTTTAATATTTTTTGTTTTTTATTTTATATAATTAAAACAGCTTTAATAAAATTACAAGAATTATTATTTTATAAAAAATATATATAAATATTATATATAATTAATCGAGTTTGAGTCATGTATTGAGTTGGACTCGATTATATAATCAAGTCTATATAATATTCCAACCCAATATTATCGAGTTTCGAATTAAGTCAAGTTGACATTTTCGAGCATTCAATTAGATGCGTAACTCTAATTCTTTTTTTTTTTTTTTGGGGTGAAACCCCTAATTCTAATTATCTCTGATAATTGTTTATATTCTAAAGCTATTGCTGCACAAGTTGGAATTTCATCTCCTAAGCACATTTTTTTTTTTTGCATATGAAGTTGAGATATTCAATTTCATACCGATATAAGCCGAGGTAATTGTGGCTTCTTACATTCTTTTGGGGGGCCAGTGGTTTCTTACATTTAAAGCTGCTATGTTTTCGCAATAATAAATTTCAAATTATTAAGTTGAGTTTAATTTCACAAAATGCCAACTCTATATCAGCTTTTCTTCAAGAGAGCCATTCAATCAAAAACCAAACAATAATGTCGATTCTTTCTCTAAGAAATAAAAAGAATAAATTGGGAAGGAAATCACGCATTGTGACAGAAAATAATAATGGATCAGTTTGCTCGTTAAATAATTTGTTTGTTGGTATGGAATTTAAATCTGTGATCTCACACGAATTATCAAATTTTACAAAAATCATATTTTTAAATGGGAAGCACTTAAGAATAATGGTTTGATAAATTTAATGCGCTTATCTATTCTTAATTTTTGTGTTAGTTTTTGCGCATTGATGTTCATATAGCAATGTCTTTTTCAGATATGTATTGGTCACTTTAATTTATAATATCTTATTTGTTTCCGGTGCATAATGACCGCTATCGATGAAATATCTATTATGGAAAATACCATATATTATTACTAAAGAAAACAACAGATGTATTGAAGTTATTTTGATAAGAATTACTAAAGAACAGTATCAGATTAATTGAAAGGAGTAAGGGAAATTTTAATAATATCAATTAGAGATTAAATAATCACTTACAATGATTATTTAATAAACAAATAAATTATTTGAATAATTATTTGATCTTTAATCAATATTAATGTGCTAAACTAATCCTTAACTGAAATTTTTTTCAAGAAGTAATGTCATTGCACCATTTTTTTAGTAAGTTCTGCATAAACTTTTGATTCAGTTGCATTTAACTTAACGGTTTAACTCTTTTTTTTTTATTTTCTCATATGTTAGTTTCACTCAATATTTTTATTAAATTAATTGAAATCAATCACAATAATAATGTGTAAAAAAAAGTGTGAGTAGAACGGAAAAATAAAAATTCCCGTAAAAAGGAAGAAGTCAAGGAGGTGATTGTGCATTCCCACAGGCACGGAGAGATTGTAGTATGTAGTAATATGCATTGTTTTTGTTGAAGGGGGAGACTCAGGGATATGATTATCCCATCTTCCATGGTTGCCATTTTGAATACATACAAATACAATATATAGCTGCTGCTTTCTCGGATCTCTCTCATACCCGTTCCCCTTTTCTTCTTCTTCTTCACATTCGCCCACTGATTCTGGCTTCTCTCTACAGAGTTTGTCTCTTTCCTCTTCTCTGCTTCACCACACACTCTGTGTCTCTTGCTGTCAATTCTATTCTGAAATGGGTATCGACATGGGCGGTGGTTACTGATTTTCTTTCATACCCTTGATTAAATTTGAAACCATTTGTTTCGTATTCTTCTAGCCCGGTTTCGGTTTCGGTTTCACTCGGCTGTGATCCGCTCAAACTCTTTGATCTCGGAAAGTTTGTGTTTCTGTATGTGAAGCCGCGTGATTTTTGGCGTTTTGTAGTGCTTTGAGCTGGTTTTGCTGGTTTATGCGATCTGATGCAAAGTGGGGTTTCTGTGAATTCCGTTGTAGGTGAGAAATGGCGCAAACTCTGCTACACGGGAGACTCCACGCTACGATCTACGAGGTTGATAAGCTCAAGGCTGGTGACGGCGGCAACTTTTTCAGCAAGGTAAAATATGTTTTTGCCTATTCGGATCCCTGTTGAATCTGGTGATTTAATTGTGGGTTCTGACCTGCAACTTTTTGAATTTTGAAGTGTACGTGTTTCTACTTTTATTGAAAATTTTTAAAAGGAAGGAATCTCTTGATGGTAATGGTCGAGTGGATTTGAACAGAATGTGGGTCCTGCTTCGTTCGAAGGATCAGGGATTCGTTTGATTATACAAAAAAATAAAAAATTATGGCTCTGATATTTTTGGCACCCTTGAACCCGCTATTATTTTCCATGATGATAAAATAATTATTAGAAGGAAAATGAAGTTAAAAAAATGCCATTACGAGCTTTAGTTTTGTCATGAGCATCAGTGCAAATCCTTCATTGGTTAGTACTGCCAATTGTTTATACACCAACGTAAACATAATCCTTTGTTTGAATTCTGGAAACAAGGATTCAATCTATATTGAACTCAAAGGATGGACTAAATTTAAACACCTTATGTATGTTAAACAAATTTGCGGGATTCCCTTATCATATATGGGGATTAACGTTGTTTCCCCCCAATCCCCTGCATGTTCCACTTTCTTGCATGTTTTGATAACCGTTATTTTTAGAAAAAAATTGCTTTTATTTTAAAAGTTTACTTAGTAAAATTTTAATTATAAACTGTTTTAAATATAAAATAAGTTAATCAACACACACTAAATATTAATTTCATGCGTGGTTAGGATTACTCTATGTACACTGGTTGCTTAGAATTTGCCTTGCTCTTGGTTCACCTCTCTTCTTAATGTCTTGTGTGTCTATAGTTTGTTATTATGTTTGTTCTTTCTGCTTTTATCAAGTAACTATATTTGTGTTGGAAAGGGGCTAAAATAACTGAATTTTAAAGTGTAATTATTCTCAAATCATTAATTCTAATTTTGCAAATCTCAAAGGTAGAGACTAAGGTTTTGTCTACTTTTTGCCAGAGCTCTGATTTCCTTTATAAAGGAGGTTAAAAGAAACTGGTTTGCTTTATTTTGTTTTCTAGGCCACAATAATCAATGTTTTGTTTGCAAATACTAATAGTTTCCTCAAAATCAGCAGATTCTATTTAATTTTCATAATTTTAAGTCCGTTAAAATAAATTGATTGAATTCTGTATTTCTCTTACGCCAAATTCTCACATACACTAATGCTGTCTTTCTCTTTCTGAAAAAAGTGACAGATGTGTATTTGTTTTTTGATAATCAATGCTGTCTTTCTCTTTTTCTCAATGCTATGTTGTTACTGTAGATTTTTAATGCATGCATATACACATGGTGAAAAGAGAATATTCAATTGCTTTGATTTTGCTCCTTTATTTTCCTTTTACATTATTATTGACTCATCTAATGCTCATTCCTTGTACATTATTCTACTATAGATCAGGCAAAACATTGAGGAGACAGTTGGTATGGGAAAGGGAGTTACTAAACTCTATGCAACCATTGATCTAGAGAAGGCAAGAGTGGGAAGGACCAGAATTATAGAAAATGAACATACTAATCCTAAATGGTACGAGTCTTTTCACATTTATTGTGCCCATATGGCTTCAAATATTATATTCACTGTGAAAGATGATAATCCTATTGGGGCAACTTTAATTGGAAGAGCATATGTGCCTGTTGAGGAGATCTTGAATGGTGAGGAAATAGATAGATGGGTTGAAATATTGGATGAGGATAAAAATCCAATACATGAGGGTTCAAAGATCCATGTGAAGCTGCAATATTTTGATGTCACAAAGGACCGCAACTGGGCTCGAGGTGTTAGAAGTCCTAAATTTCCTGGAGTTCCCTATACTTTCTTCTCACAAAGACAAGGATGTAAGGTTTCTCTGTACCAAGATGCTCATGTCCCACATAATTTTGTCCCTAAAATACCACTTGCTGGAGGCAAGACTTATGAGCCTCATAGATGTTGGGAGGATATTTTTGATGCAGTCGCTAATGCAAAACACTTAGTATACATAACTGGCTGGTCTGTTTATACTGAAATTTGCTTAGTAAGGGACTCTAGGAGGCCAAAGGCTGGGGGAGACACAAAACTTGGTGAGCTTCTCAAGAAAAAGGCAAGTGAAGGTGTTAGGGTTTTAATGCTTGTCTGGGATGATAGAACATCAGTTGGTTTGTTGAAAAAAGATGGATTGATGGCTACTCATGATGAAGAAACCGAGCAGTTCTTCAGTGGCACTGATGTGCACTGTGTTTTATGCCCCCGCGATCCTGATGATGGTGGTAGCATCATTCAGGATTTGCAAATTTCTACCATGTTTACTCATCACCAGAAGATTGTGGTGGTGGACAGTGAGATGCCGAGTGGAGGGTCAGATAAGCGAAGAATTGTGAGTTTTGTTGGGGGTATTGATCTCTGTGATGGAAGATATGATACCGCCTTCCATTCACTTTTCAGAACCCTGGACACAGCACACCACGATGATTTTCATCAACCTAACTTTCCCGGTGCTGCAATCACGAAAGGTGGTCCGAGGGAACCTTGGCATGACATCCACTCCCGGCTTGAAGGACCCATAGCTTGGGATGTTTTGTTTAACTTTGAGCAGAGATGGAGGAAACAAGGTGGGAAGGATTTACTTGTTTCACGGAGAGAGCTTCAAGATGTCATTATTCCCCCATCCCCAGTAATGTTCCCTGATGATCATGAGACATGGAATGTTCAGTTATTTAGATCTATTGATGGTGGGGCTGCTTTTGGGTTCCCAGAGACTCCTGAAGAGGCTGCCAGAGCTGGGCTTATTAGTGGGAAGGATAATATCATTGATCGTGGTATTCAAGATGCTTATATTAATGCTATTCGACGTGCAAAGAATTTCATCTATATTGAAAATCAGTATTTCCTTGGGAGCTCTTTTGCCTGGAGTGCTGACGATATTCAGCCCGAGGACATTGGTGCCCTGCATCTAATCCCAAAGGAGCTTTCACTCAAGATTGTTAGCAAGATTGAAGCTGGGGAAAGGTTCACCGTGTATGTTGTGGTCCCAATGTGGCCAGAGGGTGTCCCAGAAAGTGCATCAGTTCAGGCAATACTGGACTGGCAGAAGAGAACAATGGAGATGATGTACAAGGACGTTATTCAGGCACTCAATGCTAAGGGAATTGAGGAAGATCCTCGGAACTATTTGACATTCTTCTGCCTTGGTAATCGGGAGGTGAAGAAACAGGGAGAGTATGAGCCTCCAGAAAAACCAGAACCTGATTCAGATTATGTGAGAGCCCAAGAGGCCCGGCGCTTCATGATTTATGTTCATACCAAGATGATGATAGGTAACTCAGAAAATTAAACTGGCATAGTATGTGAAAACAATCTTACTAGCTGCAGCAGTCTTACTTTTTGAAGCCATAATATTGGAATCATTCTTTTCATCACTATTACCACAATTGCCTGTTAAGAAAAGCTGAAAAGGGAATAATTTTTTTTATCACTATTATCACAGTTACTCATTAAGAACAAGTCATTGAGAAAAACATTGCTTAACAGTGAACTGTGAAGCCCAGAGAATTTTATTATCTTTCTGCATATTCTCCAACATTCTTTGATGATAGAATTTCATAGAGCCACCTTTTTCTTCTTCGTTTTTTCTTTTTTGCAGTTGATGACGAATACATAATCATTGGATCTGCCAACATCAACCAGAGATCAATGGATGGTGCCCGGGACTCAGAGATTGCAATGGGTGCTTATCAACCCTATCATTTGGCGACCAGGCAGCCTGCAAGGGGTCAGATTCATGGTTTCCGCATGGCATTGTGGTACGAGCACCTTGGCATGCTTCATGACTCCTTCCTCCATCCAGAAAGCGAAGAATGCATCGGGAAGGTGAACCAGGTTGCTGACAAGTATTGGGATCTGTATTCCAGTGAGTCACTGGAGCGTGACCTTCCTGGCCACCTGCTTCGCTATCCTGTTGGGATTGCCAGTGAAGGAAACGTCACAGAGCTGCCAGGGTTTGAATTCTTCCCTGACACCAAGGCTCGTGTTCTTGGCGCCAAATCTGACTACATGCCCCCCATCCTTACTACCTAGCTTGATTCTGTACTTGGTTCACAAAATCTGTGACTGCTTACATCCTAATCATTGTTTTTATACTACTTGTGGAGTTATGGTGTTAGAGTAATAATCATAATGTAGTATGTTGATGTCCTGTGGAGATTTTTTTTTTTCTTTTTTCTGAAGATGGCCATGTCAGATTTTAGTGATCTGATGGTGTTGGCTGGTATGACTTTGGCTGCATGATGGGTATAACTGGTTTATAATCAATGTTTCTTTTCTCCCACAGTGTGATTGTTGTTCTTCCACCTGCTTTTGGTTCCTGGTTAAAATAATCTGAGGAAGCCTACCCGGGTTTAGCTTTTGTAACAAAAGGATATCATGTTCAGGGTTTTTTTTTTTTTTGTGAATATCTTTCTTCTGCTTCCTGTTCATGAATCATGATAAATAAATTAACATTCTTAAATATACAACCTGGAAAATTTTTAGGAAAAAAATAGCACTTGTAAAGTTGAGTCGATAAAGGGTGCTCAAACAGTGGTAAACGACAACATCGTGAATGAATCCATGTGGTTCTCTTAGATTCCCCTCTTAGAATCCACGTAATATACTTTTTGATAATCAAATAATAAATTACTTATTGTGTACGCGTGCCACTTACAAGTGCTTCACAATTATGATAATGACCTTGTTCACGCGACACGTGTAAAAAGCTCTCAAATCACGTCCCAATCCCATGAGTAATTGGACACGTGTTTGTGGATTGTTTATCGCTAAGCACTAGTCACCCACTTGTGAGATCTGAATTTTATTTGATAATTACGAGTTTCAAAAATGCATATATTGTTTGACCCATTTCATACGACAAACATATTTATCTCTTTTATTTCATAAATAATGTTTATTTTTTTATTACATTGAATGACATTTATAAATTTATTTTTAAAAAATAAAAAAATAAGATTATAAAACACCACAAAACAAAATATTCAATGGCAATAAATTAAAAGCACAAATATTTTCATTTTAAGAAAATTTACGGTATTTTAAAAATTTTGATATCCCTATCCAATTGCCAGTGTTATTAATAATTAGATAACTATATTTTTTTTTGGTGGATAATAATTAGATAACTATTGAGTGAATTTTAAGACAATATTTAATAATAAAAAATTACAGATATATTTAATCTTAAGATATCATAAAATCTACTTGAATTTTCCTTTGGTCGGTAAATTAGAAGTCCAGATGCAAAGCACGGGGCAGCATTGTGAGACTCGCATTCCATGTCAAAGACATATTTTCCACACAGATTCAATGAATTTTCTCACGATTCTTTCTAAATAATTTCACTATTCCTTAATTATAGAAGTAAAACTTGAATGCAAATTTTGATCTTTAATCATCATGATACCATTGAAGCTATAGTCAGATAAATACATGAATAATTTATTATTGTAAATTTAAAACAACCAAAAACCAAATATAGGGTAAAAGAGTTTCTAATTTCTACCCATACAATAATTGTTATTAAAATATCAAATAATTTATGAATTCAGAAGTCGCTGATAAGCTGAATGAATAAAAATCTTTAATCAAGTTTATCAATAAAGTTTTTAATTTTTGTATAAATATAAAATTATTTATAAAATATTTTTATTGTTATCGTTAAACTAATTGTTTAATAAAGTTTTTTTTAAAAGTTAAATGCAAATGGCTCCTCAACTACAACTTTTACAGTTCCCACTTCCCTTCCCAATTCTGAATTCCCACATGACAATCCAACATCTTCTAGGGGAGTAAGGTATTTGACCCCACGCAGGAGCACAAACTCATACACTTCCAACTCCTCTCTTGCTCTCCAACTTCCCTAATCAACGTGAGCTTCTACCAAAGACAAAAAACACAACAAACCAAGAAATCTAGATGCACACGCCTAGCCTCCCATCAACAACAACCATTGAACCAATCAACTAGTGCCATTCTCTTTTTCTTTTTTTCTTCTCTACCAATCATAATTCTTGGAAATTCAAATTTCTATTCTTTTTTTTATTTTTCGTTTCTTTTTCATTTAATATTTTCCCCTCCACTAATTTTACGCGCCCCCACCTGTCTATTTATATGCCTCATCCTCTTCTAGTCAACACAAGTCCTGTCCTCGTTCTCGCTTCGGTTCTGCTCTGTTCTGTTCTGTTCTGTTCTGTTCTGTTCCCAAACATGGCTTATATCTCACAGGGTCTTGCCTTGACCACAGCTATGATTGTCTCAAGCACTGTGCTTTACCTTGCTTTCTTTAGGCAAAAGACTTCCCCACCATTACAAATTCTCGCTAGTTCTAATTCTCAGGACTCTAACAAACAAATCCTACGCTCTTGCTTATATACAGGTAAACCGGTTTACCTTGCCTTTTTTCTTTTCGCTTCGCCTAACTTTCTTGAAGACAATTTTTGGGTATGCCATATGTGGTATTCAGTGTTCACTTGTCTGATTTTCTTTATTTTCCAGACGAAAAGAAAAGGGAAAGAAAGAAGAAGAAGAAGAGAGTGAAATTTGCTGAAAATGTGAAGGAAGGCAGAGAAACTGATGGGGAACCAAGAAAAGAACAGAGGGAGCAAAACAGAGTGTCAAGGAACTGCAGAAACGAAACCTCGAAAATTGGTGTCATGCCAGCGAACCGAATCGCTCTGTATAATGGGATTTTAAGGGACAGAGTGCACAGGATGGAGTGCTGTTACTGATCCCGGGTCACCACGGGCTTCTGGTTTCTTCCTGTAGATTTTGCATTCGAATTTGGAACATGTAAGAGATTGTTCAGGAAATTTGATGAGCCTGTGTCTCTTTTCTTTTGTTCTTTTTACTTTTTTGGTATCTTGAATATTTCAAATTTGCTCTTTGTATGTGGAGAGAGAAAAAAATCTGAGGGTATTCTCGTGGTTGTAAATAGACCCTGGACTTTGTGCAACTCATGATTTTTCTGTGAGTTTTTTAATTATTTTGCAAAGTTTTGTTTTCTTCCCAAATTGTTCTATTGATTACCGCATCCCTTCCCACCCAGCACACATGGAAGAAAACGTTTCACTTCTTCCTGTCACAGCGAAACGGAAATTTCTGTCTGTACTTTTTGTTGTCTAATTCTATTGTTTTTTATTTTCATTGTTACGTTTCTTTTTTCTTTTTTGCATTGTTGATTTTTATATGCCTTTATTAACAATTGTTAGATAATTAATAATATTATTAATTAAGCAGATAATATAACATGAGATTCAATAGAATACTCTTATTTTTATTTATTTTTTAGTTGAAAGAAAAGTTTATTTTAATTTAAAATCAGAATATCTGAATACTTGTAGATGATTTATTAATAAAAAAATTTAAAAATTATGATGAAACATAAATAAAATATTAATTAGGTAAATTAATTCTCATTAGTTTTTAAAATATAGATTTGTTTCATAAAATTTTATGAACTAATTAATCATTAATAAAAATAATAACTTTCAAGTTGTGAAAATTAATTAAATATTTATATTTTTTGTTGTGTAAATTAAAAATATTTTTACATAATTTATATGTTTAAAGATATAATTTATTTTTGTTACGTTAATAATTTTTGAATTTAATGTCTATATGAACAGTATTAAAAGTATATATAAATTATAAAATTAAAAATAATTAAAAAATAGAATAATAATAACATAATTTATAAGTACATACTTTTAAAACATGAAATCGAGTAAGTACAAATTATAACTTTTAAATTCATATATTTAAGATATCTTATCAGTTAAAATTATAAATTAGGTTTGATATATCTTTTCTTTTTACCATTTTCACATATTTTTTTATACAACACATCTTTTAATGGGACGATCTAATGAGGAATAGAAATAATTGGACCTATAAATATATGAACTTGGTTCATGAACAGTACCAAGGCATCACGTTCACATGGGAAGGGATGTGCAGCAAAGGAAGAAATCAGAAACGGACCACGTAACATGTTTCGATGCATTCGTGTGTCAGAGCTTCAATCTGGAGCCAGGGAGGCCCTCAATTATTAGGACGCTGTTGAGTTAAAAATGAACACCTCTTGCCAAGGAGAGGTAAACCAACAAATTTGACCAATTCAATTTGCACAAATAACAATTCAACATTTGTCTCCTTTCTGTTTTTTGAATTCAATTTTATTAAAATGTTATATCAAAATTCTCGCATTATCTTTGTATTGATTAATTACATGTAATTTATAATTAAATATATAAATTAAATAATCTAACATATTATAAATTAGTTATTAATAAATTTAATTATTCAATGTTTATATTTAATTATAAATTTATACATAATTAATTAATATAAAATATAATGAATAAAAAATAATGTGTAAATAACATAACTATTTTAGAAATAGGGGGCTGTTATTTTTAAATAGAGAAAGATATAATTATTTGGATTATTTATGTTTCTCAGGAGTATGATACTTGTTCCGTCCCGCAAACACTTCCACGGACAAGCCAGGTATAAGAGAAAATTTACTCATGTAGTTGAGAGTTAGAGACCGATTAATATTGGTGTGAGAAGGGTTTGAATTTATATAGGCTACTAATTATAGTGAATTTATACAGAGTGTCTTAAGAGATCTCTACCGTTTATATTTGATAAGGACAATCATCAAGTAGAGCAAGTTAAATCGGGTTGGATACGAGCTGAGGCTGGGTCCATGTGAGGGCCCAATTCTCCAAATATGTTGGTTACTGTACAATACTCTAAAGTTACGAAAAGAAAAATAAATTATTTTAGTGTAAAATTTGTGGGTTAGGAATATGACTTGACAGTGTTATTTTAAAAAAAAAAAATTATCCAAATTTTGATAAATTCTATACATGGTTTACCATTTTTTTAACGAAGGAGTTACAAATTATGTATGGAAATTATTTATGTCTTTTTCTTTACAAATATGGCATTATCATTTTAAAAAAAAAAGATAGAGGAAGCCAATCTAATTTCTCTCGCCCACAATCCCTTTTGAATTTGATTTACTGCAGTTAAATATATATCTATACGATATTTTTTAATGAATTATGTACAAAGTTTGCTTATGTACTTTAGTTTGCTTATGAAGTTTGATTTTGTCAAACTTTCGTATAGGTAATAATTACGAACATCAAGCGCCAATCCAGAAAAACAGAAAAATGGGGAAGGGTAAAACTAACACTTTGATTATAACTAAAGCAAGCGCAGCGCAGCCATATAGAAAACTTCAATATGAAATCATAGTTGTTATTGTTCAATATTATATCAAATTATCTATATAAAGAAGGCATAGCACACCCATTACGAACAAGAAGAAAAAACAATCACAAAATAAAAAATGCACAATTTATCAATCTCCCATTTTTTAATTCTCCCTTATAGTAGCTTGGGCTTATATGATTAAGTAACCATTCTGATTAATTTTCAATCCAACTGTAAAAACGGCATATCATTTTTTTTCCCATTGTTTATGACTCTTGTAGCTTGTAAAACTCAGAAGTCAAGCATTCACGTGTTGAACAGATAAGCTTCGGAGTTCGGCCCCATGGGAATCTCGAGCTTCTGTTCCCTTCCAAATTCATATAAATATGTGGAAAATAACAAAGGAAATATTATCCTATTGTGAAAGATTAATGTGAGTGACATTTATAACCAAAAGCTCTTTAGCTTTTTCTTTCCTTCGCCTACCATATTGCATATCAATAGCTTTCATCGAATTGGTGTTACTGTTGTGAGATTAAGCCATGTTTCATAGCTTTCGTAGCTTTAACTTGTTCTGTTGTTACGCTATGACCATCTAAACATCACTTCTATATATATTATCCAGAAAGAGAATGTCTGTCACTTCTAATGCTCGTAAATAACTAAATCCAGGTGCAGTACAAAAGGGTCAGAGAGACATGGAGTATATGATTAGATCCAAAATTATATGAAAAAAACGCAGATTGATTACAAGTTTCCTGCATGTACTGTGACAGTTTTTCTCCGCAGTTCCTGAACATGCAGATGGACAAACCTCGATCGTAAGGTTGCAACACTAGACATTACTGATAAAAGATCCTCGTATTATTATCTTATTTTTAATTTATAAATAAGTTAAAATTAATATTTTAAATTTTTTATTATTATTTTATTTTTTATCTATTATTATATTATCATTTATCTATTATAACTGTTTTTATTATATAATAAAATATTAACCAACTATTGAGTTGAACCTAACCATAAACTTCAACATGATATCAGAACTGAATTGACTAACATCACATTCGACTCCATGATGACAGCTTACTTCTAACTCCACTTCTATCGCCCAACATCTAAGCTATTTCAAACTAGCCATCTCAGTCTTGATGGAAGCTATCTCTAATTTCAGCTTTGATAGATAGTACAAATGAAAAACTTGTTTGAGAGTCAAGATTCTAAATGAACTATTAAAAAAATATTTGCGCCTATAACAAAAATCGTTTCACCCATCACGCACACGTTCGAGGCTTAATCAACCCCAACCTAAACTACTCTACTCTCATTGGCACATATTTGATTGACTGGTCGTGCATAAATAACCAGTCAATTAATGGAGAAAAACCTTAGCAGGTTTTGTCATCAATATAAAAAGTCTTATAGCAAAGCATATAATAAGGATGTAGAGACTTCTAGCGAGGCATGGTTAGTCCTCCAGGATGTCTTTGCTTACCGTTGCTCACCATGTTCGATCTGTTTGATCTGAGCTTAGATTATATATGGCACCGTCTAGTTTGAAAAGAATAAAAAATGATTATTCTTATCATTATATTATCTTTAATTTATAAATAAATTAAAATTAGTATTATAAGAATTTTATCTTATTTATCTTATTTTGTTATTTTATCCTTATTTATTATAATTATATTTATTATATAATAAAATATTGATTAATTATTGAGTTGAACCTAACCATAAACTTCAACGTGATATCAGAATTGAATTGGCTAACGTCACATTCGACTCTATGATGACAGCTTACTTCTAACTCCACTTCTATCGCCAACATCTAAGCTATTTCAAACTAGTCATCTCAGTCTTTATAGAAGCTATCTCTAATTTCAGCTTTGATAGATAACGCAGATGAAAAACTTGTTTGAGAGTCAAGATTCTAAATGGATTATTAAAAAAATATTCATGCCTATAACAAAAGTCGTTTCACCCATCACGCACACGTCCGAGGCTTAATCAACCCCTACCTAAACTACTTTACTCTCATTGGCACATATTTGATTGACTGGTCGTGCATAAATAACCAGTCAATTAATGGAGAAAAACCTTAGCAGGCTTTGTCATCGATATAAAAAGTCCTATAGCAAAACATATAATAAGGATGTAGAGACCTCTAGCGAGGCATGGTTAGTCCTTCAAAATGTCTTTGCTTACCGCTGCTCACCATGTTCGATCTGTTTGATCCGAGCTTGGACTATACATGGCACTGTCTAGTTTGAAAAGAATAAAAAAGGATTATTCTTATCATTATATTATCTTTAATTTATAAATAAATTAGAATTAGTATTCTAAGAATTTTATCTTATTTATCTTATCTTATTATTTTATTATTTATTTATTATTATCTTATTATTTATTTATTATAATTATAATTATTATATAATAAAATATTGATCAATTATTTAGTTGAACCTAACTATAAACTTTTACAAATATAACTTTGAGTACAAGAAAAACCTTTGATACAAACCTCCCAACTACTGCTTTTTGTCTTTCTTTTTTCTGGTAGAAAACTTCAACAGTTCAACCACTTATAATTATAAATAACTATATTTATCACCTATAGTAATCTTGCGTCTAGTATTGTTGATTTTAACAACATTTTTAATTTCTTGTAAACAATATGTTGATCCCTTCATTGGATGCAATAATCTATTATCTTTGAGACCTATGCATTACTATATTTGTTAACGCCCCCTTTGACTAATGCAAGCTCACAAAAAAGGAATAAGAAAGAAAAGATAAACATAGAAAGAGCTAACTATAAATGCAATAATGTTGGCACAACTCAAAATGCAATGTACTGAGCAAAGCACCAACTAATGTATCTACGCGTTGAATTGAAATCATAATCAACACCATATTCATCCGCCAAGTATTATAATAATAAGTTAATAACAATTAATTACTGCTCAATAAATAATCCACACTTGGATTTTATTCGTTTTCTTTTTTTAACCGTTTGGTGGAGAAGAGGACGAGGAAGAAGAATCCAAAACGCCATCCCGTCTGTGTCTTTGCACATCAGAAGGGAGAGGCCATCGATTTCAGGATAGGGAAGAGAGTCCAAAGCTCACGCGACAAATTCTCAACGGTTCCTTTTTTATTCGTCTTCCTTCCCTTGTCAATCCAATCCATTCTCTAAATCTTTTTTTTTTTTCACAATTTCATTTCTACTTTTCTTTCTCATCATTCTGATTTTTGTATTTTTTTTTTGGGTGTTTGAATTGTCAGGGTTGCTCTCTGGTTTTTCCTTCCTGGAATCTGGCTTCGTCTTCTTCGTTTCCCTGCAAATTCCTTGTGGCAGATCTGACTAGGCTTTTGGGTGTTTCAGACACTGCATTGATATGGGGTATGTTTTCTGAATCCAACGATAAATGAAGAAATTTAGCTCCTTTTTTCCTTCAGCTTTTCCTTTTCTGGGTATCAATATTTTTGCTTATATTGATTGATTATCATGTGGTGGGATGACTTTGACTCGGATTATTGTTCATTTTTGCGGTGAAATGAAATCTAGGAAGAAGTTTTTTCTTACCCTGAATTCTCTTTATTTATAAGGTCGTCTAGAAAATTGATGAAAAGGAATCAAGACGGACTATGGATTCCAATGCCAGCATTTCAGTTTTGGAAATCGGGGAACCTAGCTCAGCTATGTGATAAAATCATTGTTGATTGGTGGACTTGTACTTTTTTCCTCTTAAAGTTGAAACCAGCAACAGAAGCAAAATCATGGAGTCACCGATTCAGATAAATTTGACAATTATCTAAGAGTTTCAAAATTTCTGAATTTAAATGACTAGAACACTTTCTGTAAAGTAGCATTTTCTTCCCTGAAAATATCCCTCACTCACAATTTAGTCTTTGATTTAAGTAAATATACAATTTAATCTTTAAGACATTCAAACTCGTTTCACTTTAGTCCTTTCGTTATCCTAGTTAATAAGGATTGACTTGAAATGAGTTTAAATAGTTAAGTACCAAATTATACACTTAATTTTCTAAATTACAAGCAACCTATATTTTGAGGGAGTTGGTTCTAAATTGCGGTCCACAACCGTACTTGCAGCTGCAATATTGCTATTGCGAGAGTCACCGCAACCGCAATGTGATCGCAATTGTGGCTGCATCAAACACATTTTTTTTGTAATTATTTGCAATTTCTACAATCATAGCTTAACTGCATCTGCAACTGCAATATGTCAGGGACTAAAAGACCATTTTACTTGTTTTCTTTGATCCTGGTAGGATTATATATTGTGTGTGTAAAAATACAATTGCAGTGTGTGTAAACCAATTTGCAGCTATTAAATTGAAGTGTTTGAATTCATGGTGGCTGCCTTAGACAATCATATGATTGTATTGTGGTGCATAACAGAATATAACGTGATTGTAACAGAGCAGTGGTTGTGTTGGATGCTATAAAAAGCCCACACTAATTCCTACAGTGGATGTGCCATCAAAAGGATTGACAAAACAAGGAAAGGCAGTGAAGAAACCCAGCTCATCAGAGGGTTTCTGGACCACCAGCACGCATGATATGGACAACAGTACTGTTCAGTCACAGGGAAGCATCTCATCAACCAGTTTAACAAATCAAGCTGTGGCTCCTCATGGTGGTTCTTGCAATACCAGCAACCCCACAGAATTTGTAAATCATGGTAAGTTTCATTGCTTTTATTGTTCGTCTATTTTAGTACATATGCATTGGATAGTTTGATATGTATTTTTATAATAAAATTTGAAATAATAGAAAATGGACTGATATGGCCTTGCACAATGGGAACTGAAAGAATCCATTGCCTATTGGTGGGTTGATGGGCTCCTTTTTCAGCAAGATTGAGCTGTCTGTTCATGAGGGGATAAATGATGATAACATTAAGCTGATGCCTCTGTAATGTAGTTACTTTCCACTTCTGACTTCCCTATTTCCTTTATAGCGGCTGACCATTTTGGGTGTACCATGACAAGATATATCCAATACATGTTGCTGCTCATATATGAAAGGTGGTTTGAGTAACCTGGTGATTCATTTTGGATGTCTTGGTAGTATCTAACTTTTTGGGAGATTGGATTATTACATGACACATTGTTATATTTAATTATCAAATAATCTCTTTTTCTAGGTTTGAATAGCACAGTTCATATACTCTTAATTTGGGTCATGCACTGTTGTCTGTTAATATGTGAAACACTGTTAAGTGTCACCTCTTTTTTCCTATTGATACGCATTTGCCCACTGAATCTTCCTGATCTGATGTAGGTTATCTTTTTATACTAGGCTTCATGGCAATTTTTAGTCAGTTTTGCATTCTATCTCCCTATTTATATCTTGTTGGCCGTCTACTATGTACCTAGATCAAGTTGTAGCACATGAGGTTTTGGAAGATAAGGTGGTGGTGCAATCATTTATGAAAATAGGCAAAAAAAAAAAATGGGGGAAAAAATTACATGATATTTTTGGTTTCAGGTCTTATTCTCTGGAATCAGACTCGGCAACGTTGGTTAGGAAATAAAAGGTCTGAGAATCGATCGCAACAATTACGAGAACCTAAATTGAGGTATGTTACATTGCTGGATTAGTTTTATTGGCAGTGTCTTATTTTTTATTTTTTAATCCTTATGTGAGATTTCTTTTGTCTTTATAGCAGTTTAAATATGCTGTAATTTTGTGTTAGGATTACTGCAAATTTCTGTGTTTTATTACTTCTTTCTTCTTGTCTTGATTTTTGTACTCAACTTATACAAGTTGACACTGAGGTTATACTGTTACACATTTTGTCTGGATAATACTATTGGAAGGAGTCTGCTTTTCCACCTTTACAACAGATGGGGAAGAAGAAAGAATCAACTTCTTATATATTACAACTCATAACTAAATAATGAGAACGGCAGTTATAGCCTTGAAAGGAGAAAAGTCCTGTAAATTGAAAGCCATGGTGTGTAACTAGACCCTTGCTGCTACATGGTACGAGCAAGTTTTTGGCATGTTAAGATCTACCCTGTTAGGATTGTGTATTGCAAAGATATTCAAATTGGTCAATACGATTCCATATGTAGCTGATGAGGTCTTTTTCTGTCAGTAATTATGAATTTGTTTTTTCTATCTTGTCAGAACTTATTGTCTGTCCCCTGCCAAAAATTTGTGGCTTTGCAGTTGGAATGCAACATACGAAAGTTTACTGGGGAGCAACAAGCCATTCCGTCAGCCTATCCCTCTTCCTGTAAGCATCTACTTGTGAATCACCATGCAGTTTGAAGTAAAAAAATTTTCTGATGGTTTGCTTTATATCAATATTGTCATTGATAGGAAATGGTAGATTTTCTAGTGGACATATGGGAAGAGGAGGGCCTGTATGACTGAGCCGTAGAAGATTGAGGAAGTGCCGTTTGGTTAGATCCCTGGAATAATTTTAGTGCTTTGCATATGTAGGAAGAGAGTTTGTATATCAAATGATCAATTGTGGCGTTATCTGTCACATGCCAATGATGAGAAATTTTCTCTCGCAGGCCTTGGGATAATTGTATTATTATTTGATTTAATTGATGGCACTGGCTGCCTCTGGCATCTAAAGAGGCAAGTTTTGGAAAACTCCTCCCTTTCTTGACAGTACGCTGCATGAATAGCTGCAACTAATTTGGCAGAAATTATGTAGGATAAAGGTAAACACAATATCAAGTCATGCCTGCACCATGCCTCAGTCGATAACAGAATATTAAATGCATTAACTGAAGAATAACAGAGAGTATTAAATAAATAATTCTATATCCTTAATCCTCCTTATTATTAAATGAGAAGAGAATGAAAGGTATTTTAAGTTTTTAAAATATTAAATATTTTTATTTTTTTATTTAATAAATAAGAAGATTATTAAGTTGATTGTGTAGGAAGATATAATATTATTTTTTTAATTTGATTTCAATAATATTTAGAAGAATTCTGAATGATTTATATTATGTTCAATGGAAATGTGCTATTTAACATTGATTTCATATGCCGGGTATTTTAATTTTAATTTTTAAAAATGATGCAGTCAGAAACGAGTCTACGAAATTCTCATTCTGGTAAGACTTCTAGAATAGCAATCAAATCCATTCGATGGTGGCTCAAATACTACAATAAATGGATTTGACTGGATTAGTAAAATATATTTTTTTTTATGATTTTGGTGTACCTCGAGTTTAGAGTTTGGAAGTGGGTTGATTTGTATTTGGTCAAGTCAGTCCAATGGTTTGAAAGTAAATTTTTTTATCACAAAAATAATATTTTTTAGATATTAATTATATTATAATTTAATAATTTAAATGATAATATAATTAATTATATATATAAATATATAATAATTATTTTATAATACTATCACTTATTAATTATTACGTTATGATTTTATAATTTTATATTAATTATTAATTAGAATATTTATGTTATATAATAATATAATAATATATCTTAAAAAAATTGATTAAATAGTATATATAAATAATTTATATAATTAATTTTAATTATTTTCAAAAATACTATAAAAAATTTTAAATTTCATCATTATAAACTTTTAAAAAGATAAGTTCAAGTTAATAAGACGGCTTGATTAGCCTATAACTTGCATAAGGCTGTATTGAGTTGAACAAATATTGACCCATACTTATTTTAGGCCAGTTCAATTTGACAATCCTAACTGAACCAAAAGAAAAAATCTTTTATTAAACATAACGGAACATAATCCCATTTTGTGTGGGGAATACATTCATGCGACGTTGTAAAGGAATTGTCGACAAACCCAAGTGTCTTCGGAACGAGGGAAAATCTGTTCCTCCTGGTTCTTGCAACATCTTATTATGTCCATTATAAATATATAAAAAGAGAATCTATTTTATATATATAAAAAAAGAGAAACGTAGTTTGATTTTGTTAAGGATAATTTGATTATATCATTTAAAAATTTATTTTGATATTTACTTTCAATAAATAATATTTATGTAATAAGTAATGATGATGTAAATTTTAAATGTTATAATATATTTATGAAAAATATTATATAATTAAAATTTTTTTACTAAAATAATTTGGCATGTTTATGAACTCCTAAATAAATGAGTAATTCATATCATTTAATTTTATCTAACAAATTTCTTTAATTATGATTAAATTCTGTAAAAAATTTTAACTATTTTTTTTACTGAATAACATTACTCTATACCTATTGTCTTAATAATTAATATGTCATAATTTTAAATTCTTAAAGAGAGAAAAACCATGAATTAAATTTTTTTATAATTTTTTCTTCATTCTTTTTTCTCTTATTTTTTTATTTTATTTAATAATATTTTTTCCCATTTTTAAAATTTTATGCATGGGTGATCTTACTAGATAAAAATTCATAGTCACCCACTCACCCCCACGAGAGAAATAACTCAGGCCTTCTCTTGCATAGGAAGCGAAATATTCCACTTAGTTATGGCGACAATTAGAAGATGCTCACATCCGTCCTTTAGTTTTAAAGCAAGTGTAGTATTTTCTTTGGCTATCACAAAAGACGGGGCATCAGGTACATTTCCCTCTGGAACACTCTTCTTGTTGCTGGGAAATAACGATAACTCTCCATTACTATTCTCAAATTCCATATGTATCCACTTTTCGATGTGTCTCTCCCTCATGTTCTAGATCCTCTTCGAGACTTCTCTAAACGTCCAAAAACAAGTAACCAACACCAATCCCGCATCTTTATTTAAGTTGTCTCAGTTCCTTCAATTATCAGCAACACAAGAGAACACAAACAAACTAACAAAACAAGTTCTGTCCACTGTGTTGCTTTCATTCTAAAGAGGTTTTCTTTTCTTATCAAAAGGCTGACTTCAACATCAAGTCAGAAAATGGCTTTGGCTCGTTTGGCTCTGAAAAATTTACAGCAAAGGGTGGCTGCTTCCTCTTCTTTTATGCGTCATGGTGTGAGCGACAGTAGGCTTGTTGGTGGTAATGTGCAGAAGCAGAGGTGGGGCAATCAGTTGCTGAGAAGGTTTGCTACTGCAGCTAGCGATAAGGGCAAATCTGAAGGCACTGAGGTTGCTGTGTCTGAAGGCAAAAAGTCTAGGCTGTTCCCCAGGAGGAGGAGCAGAAGATGGCCTTGGAGGAACGATGACCGTGACTTCTCTCCTGCCCTTTATGGTATTCTCTCGCTCTCTGTTTTTACCTGTTCTGTAATCTCGCAACCTTCAGTTACAGGCTTATAGCTAGAGAATGAAACTGAGTTCTAATTTCAATCCCAAAATGGAAGGTATCAACTTTCAAATATATTAAACATTCAAAACTGAATTCTAGAAAATTGGGTATCAGTCTAATTGGGTCATTTTATAGGACACGTTTTAGGTCATTTACAGTATTTAATAAACAAATTATAGAGTTAATATAACTTTACACTAAACCAAAGAAATCAACTTTCAAATCTTTTAAAACATTGATAACTAGATTTTAGACAGTTGGGTATTAATCTAATCAGCACATATTATAGTATCCATAAATTATGTTTTGATAGACCAATTACAATATTCAAGTACATACAGATATTTTATAAAAATTGTATTTTTTTTCTATAAAAAGCATTTTCTGCCATAAATACTTTTGTCATTAAAAAGAGGACATGAAACAGAAGTTTTACATTTTCTGTTTCGTTGTCAGAATTCTTCCCTTCAGGGCTTGGGAATGCACTGATGCAGGCAAGTGAGAACATCAATAGGCTGTTTGAGAATCTGAATTTGACTCCATGGTCGCTCAGTGGGCGTGTGAAAGAGAGGGACGACCACTACAAACTGAGGTATGAAATGCCAGGGATTGCCAAAGAGGAGGTGAAGATCACCATTGATGATGGGGTCTTGAGAATAAAGGGAGAGCACAAGGAAGAGAAAGAAGAGGGGGATGATGATGAGTATTGGTCATCGAGTAGCTATGGGTACTACAATACAAGCCTGGTTTTGCCTGATGATGCCAAGGCTGATGAAATTAAGGCAGAGTTGAAGGATGGTGTCCTAACTGTAACCATTCCCAGGACTGACAAGCCCAAAAAGGATGTGAAGCAAGTCCCTGTACATTGATGGGGATTTTATTTTTATGGGGAGTATGTTGTGGTTGTGAATTTGTGAGCCTGTGCCATAAATAACTTGTGTGGTTTTGGATCTAAGGTACTGTTCTGTGAAAATTTTCAATTAGAATATTCCAACATCTCATTTTATTTTGCTGTTGATATATATATATATATATATATAAAACTTCTTCTTACTTTTGCTTTAGATATTGGCAACTTTTTAATTTTTTGGACAAAAAAATTTCAGACTTATGGGTAGAAATTCTTAATGAATAGGGATTATCAAATTAAATTCTCACAACAAATTTGAGAGCAGGGCCATTGTGGAGTCTATAGATTCTGGGAGGAGCCAGGGAGGGGTGACTGGAACGGCGACAATTAGAGAGAGTAATAAATTATTATATTTGGATAAAATGAATTTTGATAGAATATATTTTGATTTTTGAATATAATTATTACACAAAAGATTTGTATCCGTTCGGGCAACTCTTTATATGTTGGATCCATTAAATCTATATATTTTTCGTAACTCTGTATATTGTTAGAGAAATTTGAGTAATTATTATACAAATGGGCTTTGTGGGCAATGGGGCTAGAGTCCAGTTGAACTTCTAAAGAAGTTCCTTTAAGTCTTTAACATTGGACTTGGGCCGTCGGGGGACGAACTTAAAAGGTATCCATCCTCACGAGAAAGGAACCACGAGACTCCAGATGTGTGTTTTAGCTTCTGAATTATGAGAAACACGCCCCGTCTCGTTCTCCAAACAATAACAAGCGCATCACTATTGTTCGGCTAAAACAATTTATTAATTTTTATATATACATTTTATAATTTCTCATGAGAATATCTGCTACAACTGAATATTTTAAAAGTAATGATATATACATTTATTAATATGAATACAATATTCAATTTAATTATAAATTCAAAAATATTGAATAAATAAAATTCATGTATAATACAATTATTCTGTTCATATAATATTATTACTATTAATTTTCGGTTTTTGATATTAATGATAATTTTTTTAATTATTTATTGATATGTTCTATTTTTAATGTAAGTATTAAAATTTATTAATTTTTTTTAATGTTAAAAAGTTATTTTAATTCAAGATAATTTTTTATTTACATAATTTATTTTCTTTTATTTTTACATAAAAAAACTCGCTATAAAATAAAATAAAATAGCTTCTGTGCATAAAAGAAAAAAAAATAGAAAGTCAATGTGAAGTGAAGTGACTTTTCTTTCTCTTTTCTTTTTCTTTTTTTTTTCTTCTCTCTTCTCCCTCACGACAGGCCCTCGCCCCCTCCCCGCTTCCCCCTCTCCGTCTCCCCTCTCTTTCTCCCTTCCCCCTTCCCCTGTCCCTCACTCGCGAGTCACGCTCCCTTCACCATGCGTTACTTCTCTTCTAGTAGAAGTTTTTATTTTTTTATTTTTTTTAAAGTAAAGTGAGAAATCGCCACAAGTCAAGATTACTTCCTACATTTTATTTATATATTTTTTGTTTACACATAGAAAAATCGCTTTATTCTAAAGCAACTCCTCTATAAAAATTTAAAACAAATTAAATTATGTTGGTGTGGTGAGAAGGCGCTCTGTGTTAGAATGACTTCTCAATGCTATAAACATAAGTATATTTTGATACTTAAATTTAAAATATATTCAAATTGGTAAATTAAAAAAATTATTATAATTATTAATATTAAAAAAGTCACTAATTTTTAAAAAAATATTACATATTTTTAAAATATAATAAATATATATTTTAAAAATATTTTTATCCTTAATTTTAAGTTATTAAAATAAAATTTTATATAATTTTTTTAAAATTAATAATAAATATATTTCTCATAATATCCTACGAATATTAAATAATTTCTGCTAATTTTCACTTTCTCACAGACTTTGGAAAGAATGGACCCGCCGCGTAAATGTTCGACCACAGCCTCGAAATCCGAGATACGGCGTACTTTGCAGATTCCGGGTGAGAGCCATTAAGAAAACTGTGTAAAAACTAAAAAGACACTTCTTACTTTGGGGTTCAAAACTTCAAGGACCCTTAACAGGAGAAAAAACGAGAAAATAAAGAAGAATGGCTCAAAAATACAAAAATAATGAAAATTAGAAAAAATATTAATAATTGAAGTAATAATCAATTGAATAAAAAATATAATTCTGGAATAAAAATTTTCCATTTTCATTTGAATTTGTGTAAAAATATGAATATAAAATAAAAATTTTAAATTTTAATTAATTATTAATATAATTTTTTTATATTATTATTTAATTATATAATATGAAGAATTTAATTTTTTAAGTAATTATAATCTTAATTATATTTTTCAAATAATTTAATAATTCATAATTAAATAATAAAGTAAAATTTTATAATAAATTAAATTAATTCAAATTTAAAAATAATAAAATACAAAATATCGAACATGAATGAACTGATAAAAAAATGAGGAAAGGATGAAAAGATTATTTGTTTTTTTTTTTATGTCGAAGAATGAAAAGACTTGACAATGAAAAGAACAAGTGAACAACTGAGACACGTACGGTGATGACGTAACTGCAATGATCTGCACAGTTACGTGCGTGTGCTGTGTCTGATCTGATCATCGCTCTCTTTATCTACGGATAAAGGTCAGGTAAGGGGGGGACCACGCACGAATACGTGGGCCCCCACAAAACACACCGTCCATCACAGGAGAAGAGATTGAGGACTTTAATCATGGCCGTTCCACGTATCCACTTTGGAAACAACGCCTTAGTAGCCGTGACCGCCTGTGTCGTGCATGTACTCGCACCCACATCTTTTTGGTGATTGTGCGTTGCACTTACATGGCAGTGAAGCGGTAAGCTGAAGTTACTATGCTACTATTTTTTTTAAATATAATTTTATATTAATTATTAATTATTATAATAATAATGTTAGAGTCTCTAAATAGAATGAACAACTAATAAAATTTAATTATTTATCAAAATACTGATTCAAAAGAATTTAATTATCCTAGTAACTCCCATGCTATAGTCATGATTTAATTTACCAAAAACCAGAAGTGATACATTATTGATATTGGAATGTCCACTCACTAGATATGTTTTTTATTTTATTTTTAAAAATTTTTTAAATTATGAACTTTTATCTAAATCATAATTTTAGAATCTTAAAAGTCAAATCATACACACTGGGTTCACTCATACTAATGTTAATATGCTAGAAGAAAAAGCAAATTTTATTTATCTACAATGTAAAATAAATACAATACAAAGATTAATGATTTTTATAGTTAATCTTAAAAATTTGTAAATTATTATAATAATTTTTTATAAAATTAGATTAAATAAATAATTTTGTATATTGATATTTATGTAGTATTTATAAAGTTCTCTTATTTTTAGTATAATTATATAAATTTTTTAAACTTTAAAAATTTCCGTAGAATAGAATTTTTTTGTACAAATTAAATATAATTTTTTTTTGTACAACTACAATAGAATGTTTGGGAGAAGAATGAAAAACAGACCTCACATCTGAACGTACGGTAATTAATGAAGCACAATATATAATTTCACTCTTTCTTTTATTTTTTTGGTAATGAAATATTTCACTGCAGGAAACCATGGCAAACAAGGTATTTTTTCTCCCCGAGGAGACGGGGAACTGGAACATAGAGTTGGAGGATAGAGAAGAGATTGGAGAACTTATGCCACAATTTATAATCTACTGAATTGGTTATACTTGAAATTTGCTTCTATATATTATTTATATATAACTAATCAATTTGTGAATGTATCAGGGATCTTGGAAGGAATAATCAATGCAATGCACTTTTTAATACCTGCTTTTCCATAAAGGTTTTCCTGGAGATTAAATTTTGAATGAAAAGGGCTCATAAATCTGCATGCTGCCTTCTCGTAAAGTGATACAATAATATACTTTTTCAGCATTAGTCCATTCCAGTTTCTTTCTTCGGGCAAAGGTGGTTGCTGTTTTCAAAAACTTGTTCATTTTTCTTCGGTTTGTTCAAGTTCAAAGGGGAGACAGAAAAAGTAAAAGCTTAATCAGCAAATGTGGGGTAAAAACTGAAAATGGATTCAACCCCTCTCATATATTAAGCAAACTTTAATTTAAGCTACCTGAAAAGCTTCCCATGTCAGCACCAACAGTGAATATCAACACCCTCCTGTC
Source organism: Castanospermum australe (assembly GCA_019955255.1). Taxonomy (NCBI): domain Eukaryota; kingdom Viridiplantae; phylum Streptophyta; class Magnoliopsida; order Fabales; family Fabaceae; genus Castanospermum; species Castanospermum australe. The sequence goes on from NSJW01000464.1 coordinate 1,242,372, forward strand.
AGGTATATATAGAAGAAAATCGTATCATGAAATTAGTTGGTAAGTAGATTCTTTTCAATTAGTTAGTTAAGCACATGCATTTACATGTTATTAAGGTTTTATTTGATATATCAGCAACTCGTCATCATAATTTCAGTTCTACAATTGGGGGGATCGATGATTTTATATTAATTTGTTTGTATTGTTTTTGAGGATAGTATATACACAAAATGACAAAAGTTGCTGCAAACCAGAGACAAACTCATATAAAGGTAAAAACCAAAAGCCTTCTTCTGTTCCAAAAAGAAGAAAGACTACAAATAAATAGAATGAAAATGAGAAATTCTTTCTGAAAACTTTTTTAACAGGTGTGACTATACCTACAGGTGACTTCTTCGTATAATTAAATAGGGATTTGCAAAATTATATAGCAAAAGAAGAAAAAAAAATGAGACTTCCAGACCTCTTCCAAGAAAAAAAAAAATTCTTCAAAGAGTAAAGTGTATTACCTTGTTTAATTTCTCACTAATTCTTGAGGCATTTATATATTGCAGCAGTCATGCCCTTGATATCAATGAATACATCATTAATTATAATGTTCTATTTAGCAAATTAAAGGGTGTATGCAAATCTTATAGCATTAAATATGCATACAATTTTACATACACGATATATTCCATTATCATAGGTCAGAAATAGGGTGTAAAACTTTATAAAAGTAGTGGTATACGGTGAAGTAAGAGATTTTTCGAAAGTCATTTAGATAAATGACCAATTATGGAGAAAGGGTGATTTTTCAAACAAAGCTCTTCATTGGTTTCTCCTTTTGAAAGTTAGATTATGTTTAGGAAAATGTTTCTCCCACGTAAGTTTGAGCTCACTTAACTCACATTGAAAAATTTAAACCATTGATAGTGCAAAAGAGCAAAAAAAAAGTTGGTGATGATAAAAAAAATAGAGAATTCTAAACAATCCCTAATGATTTTGTATCACAAATGATGTCATATAAAGTATGAGTAATTTAATTAAATAATTAATAAATTTATAATTAAGTAATTAATTTAATTTGATAATTAATTAATTTAATTTGTATATTTCTCTCTTAAAATAAGATAATATGATTTATAAAAAATAAGTAAGTTATGTAAGAAAAATATTACTAGAAAGTAACTAACATTACTTTTATTTTTCTGCTGAAGGAATAATTTTCTTTTCGTTTTTTTTTTCACTGAATGCCTGACTTTTTCACCTTAAATCTGTCGCTAACAAAACAAAAGTCATAATTTTCATCTCCTCTGGTCAACCCAAAATTACTGAATTTGGAACCAAATAATTAAGGGTAACTAGGTAATTTGATGGCAACAGTAAAGCCAGTGATCTGCCCAAGTCAGGGAGGAAGGGAAAGGGAGTCACATTCGGGTCTGCTCAGTCAGTCACTATTCACTAACTATCCAAAATCTGTTCACCAATTTCCCAAAAAGACCGAAGCTACACATTTTCACTGTACTGTGAATTCCATATTGATTGGTGAACAAGCCATGGAATCAGAGCAATGTCTCTCCCACAGGAAACATCCCTCAACTTTGTCCAACACATTTATAAATGTCTTCTTTTCCTATCAGATTGAACACACCACACCAATCCCTTTCACACTGCTTCCCCATCCTTTCTCAAACACCCCACAACGTTCTTCACTGTGACTACATCAGAATCCAACACGTCAAAGTCCTTTCTCTTGACCCATCATCACTGATGGCTCCACCTGGTAGAACCTACCCTCTGCACGGGCTCAAAGTTGCAATCACCGCGGCTTTAATCTTTTTCCTCACCGTTCTACCTCCCAAATCAGGTAAAAAGTCCCACCTTAGCCTAATAGCCTATTTTAAGTTAAAAACTGTTTGATGCTTCTGTTGAGAATTGAAGTTCGAAATCCAAAAACAGTTCTTTCATAATATTGATATGATTTTTTTGGGTTTATCTTTTATTCTTCCCTTTGATCTTCCTGATCTTTCTTACTGTTCATATATAGGGTACCCTTTATAAAAGTTTTGATGAACTGTGTGCTTGAGCAGGTGCATCAGTGTTCTTCGACACAAGCAAGAGTTTGGAGGAAAGCAATATGGTGTTAGGGTCAAAGCCTCCCGCTTGTTTGAACAAGTGCATGAACTGTAGGCCTTGCATGGCTACTCTGGTCGTTCCAAATCACCAAAGGAAGGGTTTCAAAGCGTTTTCTCGTGGGGAAGATGATACCTATTACCTCCTTTCATGGAAATGCAGATGTGGGGATAAGCTGTTTCAACCATGATTTCTTGTAGTATTATAATAATTACCATTCCCATGTCCAAAGAAAGAGCAGAACCCTACTTCGATTGGAGCTTCTGTTTGGCAATCTCTCTAAATTTAAGATGTTAGAAATATATACATACTAGTCTAAAGAGCTTATTGTTATTATGTCACTCTTTTATATGGCTATATAAATTATTGTTGTAGTTAATGATGGGTTACTGTTTACCTTTAATTTACAAGAGAGTAGTTTTCTTTGTTTCTCTTCAATTTCTCTTTCTCTTTTCTAAATACAAATACATGAGCAGGTTAATTTGAGCATGAAAAGAACAAATTTACTGAATCCAACCAAACAAGGAGAAGGTCATGTCTCTACACAGTTGATGATGATAATGCATGTAAGACAAACTCAGGCAAAGTATATGCAGCAGTTGCCTTAATTTGTTACAATAAAGTGGAGGAGGGGACCGGCCGGGGTTCATAAAATACCAAATATAAAATACCAATCACTATTATTATTATTTTTTTGTAAAGATTCATGAAAATTGCTTGTTTATTTTAAATGAATCTGTCATGCTTTTAAGAAAGAAAAGATAATCTTTAAATCAGAGAAACATAAAATACAGGTGAGTTAAATAATAAAAAAATTTCTCAGTGTGGATGAAAAATGTATATATATATATGTAAATGTGTGTGTGTGTATTATTCTTTCATGTTTTACTAATATTTCTTTTTCAGATATACTTGTTAATAGGCTGTGATCCAGTAATTGTTTGTCCATCCCAAAAATTAAATAGTCGAAAGCCCATGTATGATACTTGATGAGCATCTGGATCCACATATGGAGCTAGGCCTAGCCCATTAGTACATGTCCCAAGTGAGCCCAAAAATTGACCCAATCGGGTCGACTGTTAGCGCACCAAACCAATGACATAGATCCTATACAACCATACAGAATCACCAATCACTTCAAATGCCTCCAATTTCCAAATGACTCTCGTCTCTGTCGCCACAACGGCCACCTCGTACCTAAATTCTCCCAAGCTCCCTCTCTTGTTCCTCTCCTTCTCGATCTTCTGCACTTCCCCCAATTCTTCCTTCTCCTTCTCAATCCCTTTTCACCGTCCATTTCAGCCACTCTCTTCTAGCTCCACCGCGGTTCGTCCCTAACGGTGCCGCGCCGCCGGCCCCGGCCCTCCTCCGCCAACCCGGATTGACCCGCCTCCCGGAAATGATTCAAGGCAGCTTAAAGGGTTGGACTTTGGCACCTCTGCATGTTTCATTGCATAATTTAGGTTTTGATTGAAGTTTGCGCTTAATTTTTTTCTTCTTTCTTTTGGTCTGTATTAGAAATTTTGTAGTTAGTGTAGTGATTGAAGTTTCTTTTAGTTCAAATTGAAAAGGGATAATGTGGAGTAAGGGCGGAGCTTAGGTTCATGAAATAAGATGAACTGTTTTGTGACCATGGTTCTATCGCAAGAATTCTTTTCTTTTCTGCTTTTTCTCTTTTGTTTTCATTTTCTTTTGCTCTGTATTAGTCTATTGGAAATTTTTGTAGTTAGTGAAGTGATCAAAGTTTCTTTTAGTTCAAATTGAAAGGGACAAGATGGAGTTTACGGTTCATGAAATTAGTTCGAATGTTTTGGAGACAATTTTAGCTTTTAGAGGGAAGGTTGATGATATTTATGAAGGGGGTTCAAATTCTTTCTCTAATTTACTTGAAAACGACTCCAAGATGACAAACGTCTTCTGGGACGACCCTAATGGGCTGAATAAATTGTCATAATTTTGCATTGAATTATATTAGATATGGCTAATTTTGCATTGCTCTCTTGTAAAACCCACTTTATGGTTTGTCAACTATATTTGTGATTCTGTTGATCTTTCTCCCATTGCATTATGTTTTCAAGACTCAGGACACACATAATCTGTTTTGCTGTGTAAAGACATGTTTGCATAACTCTTGCAGACATGCACCTTTAATCAATGTTATAATTTCTTTAGTGTATTATTAGGGAGAATGATGACTATATTTATATGCCCAAATTCTGTCATTCATGTAATGATTTGGCTTTTTCTGCTTCTAGAGCAAGGTGTGGCTTTTGTTATTACAAGACTTTTTGGATTTTTTTGAGGAGCAGATCTCGCTGCATCCTTATCCAAAATTCAAGATAGAGTACAGATCTTCTTTGCTGTTCTTTTCTGGATGACTCTGTTCTTCTGGCTTCGGCATGGGATGGGAGGAATAGACCACAAGGGATCAAGATTTAGAAGATAAAAATAGTAAGCATTTAATGAATTAATTTGTATATATATCAAACATTGAAACTATAACTTATGGGACCGAATTATACAGCAACAGAAAAAAGGACTCACATGTGTGGAATGAATGTTCTGATTATCCATAAAATTTCTGCCTTAAAATGTCTTGCGCGCTAATATTACTCCAGTCAGAGGTAGTTTATGAGTAATTGCAATTAGTACTGAATTTCAGAGTTATGTGTAGATAGAGATAGCAGAGGAAAACTAGCAATTTATTTCTAAGAACTTTACATTAAAGATTCTTAGCATGTCTTATAAACTAAAATCATGTGGAACCCTTGCGTTATAAACATTCAATAGTCTCACCAGGCACAGATTATGCACTCATTTCTGGAAGCATTGTAACATCATTGAATTTGTCAATGTAAACCCATGTTTGGTTTGTCCTTGTGTAGTTATGATGACGGAGATTATATATATCAATATTTTGTACTAATTTTATGTTTACAAGATAATTGAAGACGGGTGAGTAAAATTGCAGATACAATTTTATGACTTTTTGACAGTATTCTGGAACTCCGAGAATTTAGAGGGACTTCCCCTCCTTTTGTGCTTGAGTGATGGGTTAGTTTTTCTTGAGTCTCTTCAGTGATTCATCTTACTATCCATTTCAGTTATCGTGTCTAGTTTGAGTAGCTTCAAGCTGTTAAAACTTCCTAAATGTTTCTCTTCTTTTGATGGACAAGGACAAGTGTTTCTCTTCTTAGAGAATGATGCCTTCCCGTTTGGCCAAATCACTGAAACCCTGAAAATTGAATGGTCGACTAGTGTGTTGAGCATTATTTCTTTTTTTTGGTTTTTGCAATTGTTTTGCCTAAGTCAGCTGGCATGGTGAGCTTAAAAAAAAAAGAAAAAGAAGGGCCCTATTGTAGAGTGACCATAGCTCATTCGTTGATGGATTAAACATTAGTAGAGTTTTTACGGAGTTGATATTTACTAGGATTCATCAGTGCATATAGACGACTGATTGATGGTAGTAAGTGTAAGTGCCAAGTGGTTTGCAACCTTTTCATTTTCATGGTGTTGCTTCTCAGGAGCAATGAACGAATATGACATATTTTTTTTTTCCATACAAATCTACGTGTAATCTAATGGTTTTACACATATTTCGTTTCTTTTTGTCTTCTTCCAACTTTTTGTTTTTGGTCTTCTTCTAACTTGAACCTACTAAGGCAGTCCTTCGGCCCCAAAATTGAGTGGAAAGATTAAAACGATTGCATTCATTATGAGCATAACACTATGCTTGGGTTTGGGCTTTCAACGCATGCCTACCTTCCATTGTACATAACTGCGGACTGTTCTAACGCATGGGATACAGGTTTTCCGATTAAATCTTGTTTTACTTTTTTTTTTAATATCGTTAATACAAAATTCTTATATTTACATGTAGTTTTGAATGAGTTTTGATGGAATGTAAAAATTTAGTGACATTATTAAATTTTGTGAAGCCGTTAAAATTGGTTCCGCCGAAGAAATTTGGTTACTGTTTGAAGTGAATATATCCTTTCAAGCCTAGTGACAAGACACAAGATTTATTACATATAATCATCCAAATTGACCATGTTAACATCGCACCACCGAAGTGTGTTGAAACTTAGAAGACAAACGGGACACCGTAACAATGAATATCCCATGTTCCCAACCCTTGGGTTCCCACAAAGGTTAATACACTACATTATTAGTAAAGGCCATGTGCCAACAAAACAAGCACATAGCTCCCCAAAGCAGGTGTCGACGCATGGTTTGTCTGAATTGGGGAAGGCTAAGGCGAGATGGTGATGCTACTTCTGTCACTTGCAAAACCAATTCGTGGCCGTTCAATTTTGCAGCTTACAACAACACAGTATTGGCGGCGTGGGTCACCCCCCACTCATGTCATTGTAATGCTATATACTGCTTTGGACACCTAAGGAGAATGGTCTTGTTATATAAGCACTTGCACGGTTCTTCCATTCCATTCTATGTCTCAATGGAGACTTGTTCCCTTCTCTCTCTCACTCACTCTTACTCTCTCAGTTTGTTTTCCCAGTGTTTCTCTTTCCTTTTCCTAATTGAGCACTTGTCAGTCCCTAGCTGGCTCCAAAGGTGGTTTCAACTTGCACCATTCCTTTCTCAGCATCTCCTGTCATCATCTCTCTGTCTGCATTGGCTACCTCCCATATTACTATAGCTCCTTGTTTTTTTCCTTTTCCCCATTCTCTTTTGTGGCCCTTGTCTCTCTGAACTGCAAAACATGTCGCTGAGAAGCTCCTCCGCACCACTTCTAAGTTCATTGCTACCCTATTCCATAGAGTCCTCCCCTGAACCAGAACCGATTCTCCAGCTTCCTAGAACATCATCAGCTCTAAGTCTAAGCCAAAACTTGGCTGAGACAGACCGTCAAAACCCACCAAAGTCTAAGAAGAAAAATCGCGGGCCACGTACTAACGTTCTTAAGAATCAAAAGACTACCAAGATCAAAGAAAGTGACGAAGTGGAAGAACCACAACAAAAAACTTACACGAAAGGAAAACCTTCAATTCAAGAACTATTTTCAAGCTCTGGTTTAGATAAGGGAGTCCTGGATCATGGAGAGTGTGGTGCGGGGAAGAAAGATAGCATTTTGCAGACTCTAGTGATGGATGGTGGGTTGGGGAGCAATGGTGGTCGGATTTGTGGCGGTTATAATGGTAATGGAAGAGGCTCAGATGTTGGAGATGAAAGAGGGTGGGATTTCTCTGAAGGAAATAATACAGTAGAGACAGGACGGATGCTTATTACCAAAACATGATTGAAGCAAACCCCAATAATGCTCTTTTGCTTGGAAATTACGCTAAGTTTTTGAAGGAGGTAATTAATTTGTTTGAGTGGCTACTTGAGCTTGATCATGTGTTCTTTCTCTGAACGATGGAAAATTGAAGAAAATGAAAGATTATTCACTAATTAAAAAATGACCAGGCTGGCTAGAATGGATTGTAATCGGTTGATATATGGAAATGCAAAGAAAACTATATGCTTCGTCTTGATTAATATATATCCTTGTCTCATCGATTTGATATTTCTTTCCATGGTTGTTCTTCTTGTATTCAATTTCAATTAGGTTCGTGGAGATTATCCTAAAGCAGAGGAGTATCTTGGAAGAGCAATTTTGGCTAATCCTGGTGATGGTCATATTCTGTCGCTCTATACGGATTTAATATGGCAAACAGAGAAGAATGCTAATCGAGCTGAAGGATATTTTGATCAAGCTATTCAAAGTGCCCCAGATGATTGGTATGACATATAATCATCATTGATTATGGTTTTTCTTCTTTCTATACATTTTCCTTATTGTTTATAGATGCTGATGCATGTGTTAATGTGGTACGTGTTTCTTTTGTAGAGCATTAGGTCATTTAGGTGTAGATAGACATTTCATGAAGTTGGTTATTTTTCTCCAAATCAAACGTTCTATAATTTCTTAAATTTGAATTCGGACCCTTTGTTTGTAGAGTTGCTAAACTTGATGATGTGTTATCCAAGAAAATTCTCTTGACGTTTTGCTTCCTTTTCTGTTTTCCTTTTCCCAGTTAAACAAGGTTTGATTCTGACATCTCTTGTTGAGAAAACTAATGCATAAACCTTAATCGTTGGCAGCTATGTCCTGGCATCATATGCTAAATTCCTTTGGGATGCTGAAGAAGATGAAGATAATGACCGCGGAAATAAATCAGATCAGAGCCATACATATCCACCTGATCTCCTTCAAGGAACTAACCATCGCCCTCATTTAACTGCAGCCTCATGAGGCCTACCTCTCTGTTTCTTCAGAGAAGCTGGGTAACTTGCAAGACAAATGAACTGGGTAGGTTTGGTTTAGTAGAGATAACTGTCTAGGAGAAAAGCAGCTTTTCAGTGCCTCGTGTGCTAGGGAGGCTTCCACAGATAAGATCTTTTGAGAATGTGAAATTTTGGTAATAATTAAGGAATAAAGAGCAGCCGTTTATCATGTCCTTTAATTGTTTATCCTATGTTGAACTCGATTTCCTAAAAAGAGTAATCATCCATATGCAGTGATATATAGGTAATAACTCAATCATATGTGTCCTTCCTGTCTTCTTCAACCCCTGTCATGGTGTATAATAACTCCGTGCTGTAAAATCTATGGCCTAGAAGGTTGATTCAGAATCATCTCTTGATTTTATTTTATTTTATTTTATTTTATTTATATTACTTCAGACTTCCAAATCATTCAACCATTTAAGACTAAGAAGTACATTGCAATATTACAATCAGCCAAAAATACAATATTACATGCTTTAAAATAATCTTAATATATATTGCAACATACCTTGTTCCAAAGGAAAAAAGGTAAGGAATCAGCATAGCAAACAACCACAGCATTCGTAATTTCATAAGACATTCCAACAGGTGATAGATTTTAATAACATGAACCTATGGCTCCAAAATCATTTGGCTTTTCTCTCTTGGTTATGACAGTCTATCTTTGTTGACTGCGACACTTTCTATCCGTCAGCCATTGTGTGTATGGGTCTCTCGTCTTGCTTTTCGTTTCCTTTCATCTGTCAGACTCGGTGATAAGGTGATATCATATCCTGAGAGTGCGTCGTTTTCAGTTTTCGTCTTGTCATTATTAGGCATAGACTTGATGATGAAATAGTGTCCCTGTTATTCGGCCACTTGTTCAATATATGAAGGGTGACCACTGACCACTACTCAAACAGCGAAGCTAATCTTTCATTTCACTCTTATGTCTTTGGTTTAAATTAGGACCTCGTTGATCTTCTTTCTATTTTCTGGGGTGAAAGTCATATTCTTATAGGGAATGTGCATCAAGATGAATATTCGTGGTTGAATATTTTCACTGTTCCTGATGAGTACTTCCAATTGTAGAACATGATGAGTACGTCCAATAGTAGAAACCTCAGCTTTAAACTATTTTGCCCCTTTCCCAATGCCTTCCAAATTAAGCGTTATGCTAAAATAATATATCTGTTGAAATTATAGTGTTTTAGCTAGGGAGAAAGAAGAAAGGAGAATAGAGAACAATGTGATAAATATATTAGATGCGTTGATAATATTACAAAGGCAAAGCATTAACCTCTATTTATATTCTAGTAATCCTAATCAAATAAGGAAATAAATCAGGAAATATAATAAAATTATGATATGACTCATAAATTACTTTATCAATTAGAGCACTAATTGATTCCACAATATATTTTAAAGATCTTCTAAATATATTCTAACACTCCCCTCAAGCTAAAGCTTACTAAGCTTTAAACTTGTTACAAATAAATACTTTTAATTAAATAACATAAATATAAAATGGACTCCATGGCTGAAACACAACTCAGGATGCTGGAGACGCTGGAGAGATGAACATTACTGGAAAGAATCACCATCGGAATGGATCGTTGATAGGAAGATAACATCACAAACACTAGTATTGAAAAGTCATCACTGATATGACTTATCAGTGGGAAAAAAATCATCATCGGAATGACCATCGATGGGAAGAGAATAACATTACAAACACTAGTATTGAAGAGATGTCACCACTGGTATGATTCATCAGTGGGAAAAAATCATCATCGGAATGATCGTCGATGGGAAGATAATATCACGAACACTAGTATTGAACAGACACCACTGATATGACTCATCAGTGGGAAAGAAATCACTATCGGAATGATCGTCAATGAGAAGATAACATCACGAACACTACTATTGAAAAGTCACTACTAATCATTATCACTCCCCCTCAATGCTATGCTAGCATTGGAAAAGAGATAAACAGTAAAAAAATAGATGAGAAAAATGAGTTGATAAAACAATAAAGGAGAATTTACAAAGGAATTCTATAGAACTCGACACAGCGAAAAGCATGGACACCCTCAAGGCGGATGGTACCGCTCTGATACCATGTTGGAATTATAGTGTTTTAGCTAGGGAGAAAGAAGAAAGGAGAATAGAGAACAATGTGATAAATATATTAGATGCGTTGATATATTACAAAGGCAAAGTATTAACCTCTATTTATATTCTAGTAATCCTAATCAAATAAGGAAATAAATCAGGAAATATAATAAAAATTATGATAGACTCCTAAATTGCTTTATCAATTAGAGCACTAATTGATTCCACAATATATTCTAAAGATCTTTTAAATATATTCTAACAATATCTACTTGAGATAAAGTTAATTATAGCAACTTTGATAAAATTAAATATAACGAGTTCTTAAAAATATTAAATTTAATATATGAGACTTATGAATAAATAACTAGTGTAATGTGAATATTACACAATATATTGTTCTGTCCGTTAAAGTTTTACATCACTTTTATTTTAATTTTCGGAGTGCAGTTTATATATTTGTTGAACAACTTTACTTAACATTGATTAATTTTATGCTAAAATTTAAGATGGTATCAAAGCCTTATACCTACTTCACTTAAGAATAATTGATTTTAGACTAAAATTTAACACTCAACAAAAATTCTATTAACTTTTCTTTTTATCTAAACTCTTTTTAAAAAAAAAATTAATGACTGGCGTGCTAACAAGAAAACACTGGCATTTTTTTTCTTGGTCGTCGAAAACACTGGCATTGAAAAGACAAATGAAAACATTCTTCGATGAGCCCAAACATAATGGCCCAGGGTAGTTGTAAGCAGTGAGGGCCCTTTTCCAATAAATTTGAGAGATTTCTGTTAAGTGAGTGGGCTTTGGCCTTTTCTCTCATTTCGTCGATTCCTCTTAACTCATGTTCAACAAATAGACCCCCCCCCCCCAAAAAAAAGAAAAAGAATTTGCAAGTGAGCAAGTCTCAACAAGACCCTAAAAAAAAAAGTCAAGTCTCAACTCTCAACAATTTTCGTTTCTCCCTTCATCAAACACAAAAAAACAGGGGTCCCCCTCTCCCTCCCTTCATTGGTGCTTCACAATCATAACTTTTTTTTTCCTTTTTTTTTAAAAAAATAAAAAAGTACAAGCACTGGAGAGAGAAGAAAATAAGTAACTTTGTAAAAAATTGAATCTACAATACCATCACATATTAATTTTAAAGACTTCAGGCTCATACTAATTAAGTGTTTGTTTGGATGTACCATTTTTAATAAGAAAGAATTTTTTTTGAATAAAAAAAAGACCTTTTTTTAAATATAAAAAATCTGTTTAAATATAAAAAAGTACTTGAATCCAATCATAAAATAACTTGTATTTTTTAAAAAGTTTTTTTAAAATATATAAAAAATATTTTTTTTTGAGAAGCTCGTTTAAATTAGCCCTTATAAGCTTGTTGGGTTACAATAGCGTAATGCTTCTTATTTATGATTTAAAGGCTTACTCCATCATAAATTATCTCATTCATATGGTTCAATCTTCAAAAATACTATGTCATGGTATAGACTATTTCTTGATACATAAAAAATAGTCTATATCATGACATAGTGTTTATGAAGACTGAATTATTTAACTACTGTCTGGCGCGATATTAATTTTGACATATTGACTTGTAACACTAATTTGCAGAGTCTTTAAGGAACAAAGTAAATAAAACATTGGTTGCAAAGTCATATTCAAAGCCAAATGATGAAAGTATTAAAATATTATTATGCATTCGTGTGATGCTGTGAAATTTCAAAATTTAAGAAGCAAAATATGGAGGTTTTCCCTTAGTAGTCCATAATTACTGCGTGCATGGTTGACAATAGCTTTTAAAAAAAATAGTTTATTTTAATTTTTTTTTTCTGTGGGTTCCAAATTGACCTTTCCACCTGTAGCCTCTTTTTAAAACTAAAAATTGAACTACATGAATTTATATATAATATTTGTCTTTGTCCTGACATTGAATAGAAGAGGCTGTAGCCTTGGTATGAGAAGATGACAAATTTCCATTTGTTAATGGATAAGAAAAGTATAACTGTCGTTATCGCGATTCCAAAACAACGATATCCTTTTATATTGTCGCTTCTATAATGTTTTTATTGTTTCGGATGGTGAATAGTAACACAGAAAATTGGGGAGGAAAAATAAAATAAAATAAAATATTTTTGCTTATAACTATTGAATAAAAGATAAAGAATTTATTTTAAATCATTTATATATTATATTGATAAGTCAGTGTATTAATTAATTGTTTAATATTTATTAATTACTAATTATATTTTATAAAATTTTAAGTTTTTATTATAAAAATTAATAATTAATAAATATATAATAATACAAATATCCTAGAAATAAATCACCCAAGTAATGTAACATCACCTCATAAATTATGCATTACTTTTAATTGTTTTACATAAAATTGATACCCAAGTGATGTGAGAGAATAATGTTGAACAATAAGAAAGGGTTGTGCGTGTTGAAATCTTGGATCCGAGTGTGTTTTAATATAATTTGATTTATCATCCACTCAAAAGAATTACAGTAAATTTTTTTAATTCTTAAAAGATGCTCCATTTATTAATTTAATCTTCAAAATTTAAGTTACTATCAAATTTTATTTTTTTTAATCTTTTAATTTTTTGTGCAAAAAAATAATATTTGTTAGTAATTTAAAGTTTGAATAATCAAATAGATGAAATTAACTTTAATTAAATTGATAAATAAAAAAATATATTCAGAAATTGAAAAGGAACAAAACCTGACATGCGGTAAGCATGAGCCAATGGAGAGTCGGAAGGGGAACATTCGGTGCTTGATTCCTTTTTATCCTCACATTTTGAAGGGAACCTCTTTCTGACGTAAGCTTCCCATGTACCGCGGCGGGTTTAAAAGCATAAACAGAGCACTGTGAGATTATTATATAATCTGAAAAAATATATCAATTTAATAAAAATATAACATACGTTATTAAAAATAATTGTGTGTCCTCACATTAAATTTATAATACATAATAACATTTAAATAAATTTTAAATCGTTGCAAATAATATTTTTAAGAATAAATTTAAAAGAAAATTTAGATGATAGGAGTTAAAAATTTCCAATTGAATAGTTACCTAACATAGTTGAGGGAGCAAAACCAAACCTGGCTCGTTGATTGAGCTCGACGGTCCTGTTACCGTCAGGGTTCGGACCCCAAACCCACATTTGAATTGAGTTAAACCAGGCAACGTTATCCGTTAACTTTTCACTTGCGAACCACGCCCATCTCCTTTCCCGTCCCCACCAATCTCGTCGCCCAGCGCGTCCATTTTCAACTTTATCAACTTAATCATTAAAATAAATAAATAAATATTAGATACATTATGATTTTAAAAATAGATTTTGATGCGTAAAATTATTTTCATATGAATTATGTTAAAATATATTATAAAATATTTTTGGTGATGAAACTTGGGAGAAAGCGAGACGACGCGGATGATGAGAGAATGGGCGAGGAGGAAAGCGCTTAGTTCGCGGACACGAAGTTTAGTGTAAGGCACGTGTGTATATTAAGAAGGCAAGGCAAGGCATGTAATAGTAATAGGAAACGAGCTTAACTAACACTACATGTTCGGTTGGACTGCCACTATGGGTGAGTTTATCAGATCCGGATGCTAAATTCAATTTCGTGACGGTTTGAGAAGGAGAGAGAAAACAACCATCCAACCGAAGCCAAAACCAAAACCACATCCATCCTAATTCCAACACTCATACTCTCCCGCAACGGTTTATGCCCCTCTCCTCCCCCTCTTGGCCCTTGCTTGCATTGCTTACCAGTTACCAGTACCATTCCAACAAACACACACACACACAGAGGTTTCGCAGGTGGAAATGGAGAACGCTGTAGTGGTGGAGAAGGAACCGCAGAGTGCTTCCCAAAGACGAGGTTTTATCGGTGGAGCTTCCTGCTCCTCCTGCTTGGTCCAAACTGGTCTCTCTCTTTCTTTTCCTTCTTGTTCCTCTTCCATTTTCTATTCTTCTCATTATTATTTTCTATAATACGTTTCATTTTGCTGCACTTCATCTTTGCATCAACTTTTTTTCAATGTCCTGGCTTTTCATCTTTTATGTCTGTTACTGTGCCTTCATTTCTCACTTTCCTTCCTTCAATTCTCTTCCTACCATAATTCTTCCTTTCATTTTCCTTTTCGTTTGTAGAGTAAGGGTCTGCTCAAATGTTTACCTCTATTTGGTGGTAATTAGCTTTCTAGGGCTTTCCTCAGAGGCCTTATCTTGCAATTGCCGCTTTTTTTTTTTTTTTATATAACCTTTTTGTTTTTCTTTTTGGACGTGGTAGTACTGATATATCATAATAGTTAGCTCAGTTCCTAGGAAAATTTGTCTACTTCATTTCGTTTTATTTTACACCTTCTAATCTCTCCCCTGCTTTCATCCTAACCCCTCCCTGAAAAAAAGGTAGATGTACTGTGGACAATTTCCTGGAAAATACTAGAATATTGTGAGCATGACACTGTAGTAACTAGAAGACAAGGTTGTTTGTCTACTTCATCGCATGTTTCCATGGATTTGAGTGTTGCTTGAACAATTGTTGGTTTTTTTTAACTGGTTTACAAGAGGCATCTGTGCCTTACTAACTAGTAACAAGTGTCATGGTTTTGAAATTTTCACCGAATTGTGTGATTGAGAGAATTTTGGTGAGGGACTCTATTCCGTTGGTGAGCCCGTCCGCCCTAAATTTATGGTTTAGTCTACTCTACACATTTTTTTATTGAACTATAATCTGCGGATTCTGAATTGCGACTTCCAAAGCCTACAAAACTGTCAACTTTTTGTATCATCTCCTTACCAGAATGGGACTCAACTGCGGTATCTAATCCTCAGTCAGCAGTAGGAAGCCGGATGGGTTCTACTTGAATTTGATGTTGGTTTGGGATAAATGTCATTATCTGCTTTATCCAATTGTAGCTTGTTTTCTTTGTTGATGGTTTGGCCACAAATGATCAGTCAGCCATTGTTACGCGTTTTGTCTACAAAGAATGAATCAGGTCCTGGTTCATGGTACATAAATACTGCATCTTGGTACTAGGATTTTACAGTTTAGAGATTTTCTTTGCTTAACTCTGGGACTTGCCACAACTGGGATAATGTCAACTTCCAGAATAAATCACTATAGAACACTTAAATCAGCTTTTATTCTGTTATGCTGTAGCCCTACACATTATTGGGCATACACACATGTGGATCTTATCTCTGTACATTCCTTCCGAAAGTAGTTAACATCTGCTTACTTTTTACTTTCTGTAGATTTGACAATAGGTCAGAAGGGTTGCAGCTACTGCAAAATAAGAGGAAAAAGCTGGGGGTTGTGTTTTGGAGGAGAGAATACCTACAATAAGTTTTCTTCTTTTTTGTTGCTGAAAAGAAAGAAAATGCACGGGAATTTGTTCTGAAGTGTGTGAATCTTTAGTGTATAATGGTTAATGAATTCTTAAGTGTGAATCTTTGTCGTGCTTCCGTAGATGTGTTAAAGGATTCTGTTTTATTGAGGAAGGAAGCATACTAGAAGAAGTTTGTGGTTTCCTTTGCAATTGTTTGGTTGAGGAATATATATGAAATGAAAAGGAAAAATTCATAAAATTTTTAGGATCAATTCTGTGAAAATTAGGAATATCCTGTGGTTGTACTGAATAAACATCTACATTAATTAATTTGTTTTCCTCCAGCAGCACTTTGTTTTTTGGTAATAAAATTCGGTAGAATTAAAAAATATGGACTGAAATGTTGTGCTTTCATATTCTTCTAACCTTTTCTTTTCTCTAGCATTCAATTTGTTGAATTTTAGTGTCCTCTATCAATATAGATGTTGCAAGCAGGATGACAGTCATTTCATCTATCATGTTTTAAGTAGCTGTACACCCTTTATTTATGTTGGAAGGGAACTTAATGTGGCTTGAATGTGAACTGAGACTGCATCCAGTGAAATTTGAAATGACTTTGACAAGTGAGCAGGATTTGAATTGAGCTATGGTTGCTGAGGAAACAAACCATCTTTAACAGAAGACTATCTGTAATAGAAGTGAGCAACTGGACTGGCATAGAATAATTGGCTTGAGATACAAGTTAAATTCAGGATGAGATTATCTGTAAATAAATATGAAAACAAAAATTTCATATATTCTACCTACAACATCGTTGGTGGATGAATCTGAAGTATTATGGGCAGGGATGGTATAAAAATATATTGTGAAATTCTTATTATCGGAGAAAGAAAACAGGGAAGGGATGCCACTAGTTGCAATTATTGGTATGGCAGGTGTTGATAAGGCATACTTGCTCAGTTTCTGTATAATGATGCAGAAGGGAGGAGAAATATTGGCATCAATATTGTATAATATGAAACACGCGGTAGCCTGAAATAAGGAATTAAGGTGTTTCCTGGAAAACATTTTACCAGGATTTCTGCCAAGCAATCTGCTAGAATGAGAGCACTACTGTTCCAGCCTTGGCTTCTAGAGACTTGCTGGACTAGCCAAGGGCACCTGTTTTTGTGTCTTAAATGTCAAACAGCTAGCTTCTGTGTTAGCAATTGTCTGATGTATACACTGGTAAATTAGTATAGCAGGAAGACAAAATTCTGATTCTTTTATTAGATGGCAATGATTCTGAATTTCTGATGCATGTTCATAAAAATCACGTGCTTCAAGATTTTGAAGTACAATTCTTTGTCTCTATGATTTATTTAGGACACAACCTGGAAAAATCTAATGAAAAACCATCCTACCAGCTTTTTTTGTCAAGTCTCTCTGTTTTGGTGTTCTAGTTTTGTGATGCATTAGGAAATGGTGTCTGCTGAAGCATTTACTGCTATGGTTGAGCTCTGTGGATGAAATTGATAAACCTTACTGGATTGCTTGTATGCTTTGTGGAAATTGTTTTATAATGCAAATTTTAGTTCCATTATGCAGTTCTTCCCCAAGAAAGTGGGAACACCAAGAAAAAGTGAGATCGTATTCATTGCTCCAACTGGGGAAGAGATCGGTACCAGAAAACAATTGGAGCAGTACCTAAAGGCACATCCTGGGAATCCTGCAATATCAGAGTTTGACTGGGGAACTGGTGAGACCCCTAGGCGATCAGCAAGGATTAGTGAGAAGGTCAAATCAACTCCACCAGCAGAGAGTGAGCCTCCAAAGAAACGAACTCGAAAATCATCAGGTTCAAAGAAGGATAACAAAGAAACTGAATCTGCTTCAGAGGAAGGCAAGGCAAAGTCTGCTGCTAAAGAACCCAAGGCTGCAGAGGATATTGAGATGGAGGATGCAGAAGCTAATAGAGGAAAAGATATATCTGGAGAAAAGCAACTTGAGAATGGAGATAAAATACAAACTGAACATATCAGGAAGGCAGATGTAGATTCAAAAGAAACTGGTCCGAATGATACTGATAATAACAAAACGAAGAATGGTACAGAAGAAATTAAGAATAATCATGTGGAAGGGGAAAATTTGACTGTTGTAAAACCTCAAGGGGAAGAAGCCCAAAAGCAAGAATTTGCGTCTGTAACTGAGTCAAAGAAGAAAATTTCTCGAGAAGCTTTGAATGCTGTGGTCACTGAAAAACCCCAAGGGGGGCCACCAGCGGAGTCAGAAAAAGAAAATGGTGCTGTTGACAGTAAGCTGGATAAATCAGATGCTGTGATTCTAGAGGCAAATGGGGGAGCCGAGAAAGAGAATCCCAATGCTGTGCCACCTGCATCTGTTGAAGAGACAAATGCTAAGCAAGATATCCCAGTAACTGATGGAAAAAACCCTAATCAAGCTGAGGAGCAAATCAAGAAAAAGGACGCGGAGCTACTTGACAATGGAAATGTTATTTGGAGCTGTGCACAGTGAAGCCCCTCAACGTCCATCACCCCCGTCCTGTAAGCTGCTGAAATGTACTGTGCTAATGCTTGGTGCCCGGTGCGTGGCTTTTGTATTGGTATCCAAGTTGTTTAGTTATTTTGTGACCACCTGGATGACTGTAGTCTCGTATTCTGTCTAAGATTTGGTTGTACTTAGGAAATTAAACGTGTATCCTTGGTAGATTAGGTCTTTTGATTTTCCATAGTGCAGCTCTGTAGATTGTAGACTTTTGTCACACATTTGTGTTATTTAAATTTCACATTCCCCGGATTTCTCGACCCATGTTTGAATGCTCTCAAGTTACTGAAAGAAAAGTAAATGCAGGATCGTAATTTTTGTTTGTCCTGTTCATGTCAGGGCAAAAGCTTCACCTGTTTTAGGGTTTGTTTATTGGCGTTATTTGGATCAACTTTTAAAAAATAAACTTTTTATGAGTTTTTAAAAGATTTTTTAAAAATTAAAAATTATTTTATGTTTAAATATAATTTTTAAAAATTAATTTTTTAAGTTTGAATAATTTTTTTATGTTATAAAAATAATTTTTTTTAAAGTATAAAAATTTAACATCAACTTTTTTTAAGAAACTCATTCATATATATTAAAAAATGAAAAAAGTATTTTTTTAATCTTCTTTTTATTAAAAAAAAGCACACCCAAACAGTCTAGCATCGTTGATTCCATCATAAACACAGCCACGTGCATCGGTAAATGATCAGCTTTTAGACTTCTAACATTCTTTAGAGCTCCGAGAAGTTTTAGCAACAATCGACTTTCTCTGTGAACACAATTTCTCATGCGCTTCCAACTCCACAAATGGCTTTATTGTGAACGTCGTATGCATGTTGGTTTAAAGATTATTTAAAAAAAAACATTTTTTTAAAGTTTTTATAATAAAATTATAATTATAAATTATTTTAATTATAAAATAAATTAATCTAAATACACACTTACTTTGCATAAATTTTCTCACAATTTCAATATGTTATATCCCAGAAATTTTTAATTTTTACAATCAGAATAATGGGGATAGAAAATTGCTGGAATCGTCACCTGTCGTATATAAATAATGGTTTATACGTGCAAAAATTTATGTTTGATTAGATTTTGAATTTATATAATCTCATATCAAATTTTTTTAATAAAAATTATCTTGCAATACAATGAATTTATGCTGTTTTTTTCGTCTTTCTGGTATGTTGTTGTCGTGCCCACCAATTAGAGTTCAGGCTCAAGTACTCTCGGACCAAATGAAAGAAAGGTTGCTCTGCAGGGCTGCTCTACGTGGGGTCTCAAAGGTTTCAGAACCCCCTTGCCCATGAGGCCACGAAAGGTATTGACGACCCATTTACATATCCTTCGTGTCTAGCCACGCTAGAGACACAGCAAGAAGATGAAAACAAGAGTGGAAAGTGAAAAGGGTATACTTTCAGGAGGGGTAAAAGGCGGATGAAAGGAAGAATCTATTCTAAGCCTCTGAAAACATCTCTTTTTTGCAATCATCTTTGGTTAAAGGCTAAGAATCGTCCTCAAATTTTTTAGTCATCATCTTTGGACTAAGGCTAAGAATCTAGAGTTTATGGCATGCCTGGAGGAAAAGTTTTGCATCATCCCGAGGGTTGCTTATGGTTTATTCTCTGATGACGTTACTGTTATTGAATTACATAATACAGGGCACCCACATCCTTTCTACAAGTGGAATGCTCTCCCATTCTTGATATGCTCAGACTGCGGATGATGTTCTCTTCCTTCTTTCTTTGGCTTCTTCTCATCTTCTCTGTAACATTTTCTCCTGGTGTGTATTGCTCTTTCTAGAACTCATCTTTTTCATGTTCTTTTCTAAAAATTGGCATGGATGATTCAGAGTAGAGAGCTTTTTGTTTGCAATGCACTTCTATAACACTATTCAGATATGTATGGCATTTAGATTTAGTAGAGTACCTTTTGCTTAGCAACGTCTTACCTTAGTAAGTAGAGAAGTTCATGTTATTTCGTTGCATTGCTTTACATGGATTTTCTAAGCAAGCTTTCACATTATTCTGTGCTGCAGTTTTAGGGGTTAAAGCATTTACAGGAACATATGGAGTAAACTACGGTAGGATAGCAGACAATCTGCCATCCCCCCACAGCGTGGTTACGCTACTCAAAGCTGCTAAGGTTAAGAACATTAAAATATATGATGCTGATCATGGAGTCCTCAGTGCCTTCAAAGGGTCTGGCATTGAAATTGTGGTTGGACTTGGCAATGAATTTCTGAAAGACATAAGTGTGGGCGAGGATCGTGCCATGAATTGGATCAAAGAAAATGTTCAGCCATTTCTTCCAGGGACTAAAATTCGTGGAATTGCTGTGGGAAATGAAATCTTGGGAGGCACAGATGTGGAACTTTTGGGAAGTTTTGCTGCCTGCAGCAAAAAATGTCTACAGTGCCCTAGATAGGCTTGATTTAACTGATGAAATTCAGGTGTCAAGTCCACATTCAGAGGCTGTATTTGCTAATTCATATCCTCCATCTTCATGCACTTTTAGGGATGATGTCCTCCCATTCATGAGGCCTCTCTTGCAGTTCTTCTCACAGATTGGCACTCCCTTCTTCATAAATGCATATCCTTTCCTGGCCTATAAGAATGATCCCCAGCATATTGACATAAACTATGCTCTCTTCAAGAAAACCCACGGAATTTATGATGCAAAGACTAAACTACACTATGATAACATGTTTGATGCTCAAGTTGATGCAGCTTATGCAGCCCTGGAGAAGGTTGGGTATGACAAGATGGAGGTGATTGTTTCTGAGACTGGTTGGGCTTCTCGTGGGGACGAGAATGAAGCTGGTGCAACAGTGAAAAATGCAATGACATACAATTACAATTTGCGTAAGCGGCTACTCAAGAAGAAGGGGACCCCTTATAGGCCAAAGATGGTGGCGAGGGCTTATGTCTTTTCTTTGTTTAATGAGAATTTGAAGCCTGGGCCAACATCCGAGAGAAACTTTGGATTGTTCAAGCCTGATGGAAGCATTGCATATGATATTGGCTTTACTGGACTTGTATCTTCCCCAGCAACCTCTTCTCTTCTTTCCTTCAAGGTATGCATATGTCGTATACTTGCATTCTAGAACATATTTTCTAGGAATTTTGAGCTGAAAACTGGACAAAAATAAAATGCCCTCCGAAAATAGGATCTGTTTTTCTTCCCCATGTATGCTTCTGAGCCTGAGTTCTAGATTTAAATTGCTAAAATCTACTTGCACAAAAATTGGCTTTTTCATTGGTTTAACTTAATGAAACTTCGATTCCAGTTAGCTTTCTTAAACAAGAGATATAATAGTGTGAAGTATTAATATTTAATGTACTATGTTGTCTGATAAGATTGCAAAATTTATCTGCCTGCCATCTTCTCCCATTGCCATTAATTTAAGTTCTCAAAATGCTTGTTCTTACAATGTCATGATACTCAAAAGTTTATCATGAAAAACCTTTAAATTCGTATGCACCCTTTGTCGTAGTTTATAGCAGCCATGAATTGTACCAATTCATCAATACGAATATGAGTTCAAAGGAAATAGGTATATGCTTATGTGATTTGCATAAGCAAACCTGTTAGAAGGCAATCTGTAGCACTCTTGATATCTTTTTTGTTTCCGTTCGCCACTTTAGTCCCATACTCCTTTCTATCTCGGAGGAGACTTGACAAAGCAAAATGGTGTGAGTTTCACCATAGAACCTTCATGATTAGATGTTATCTGAAATATATTAGTTAATTATTATAATAACATCCCTTGCCTAAAGGGCAACCTTACAGTATCAAGTATCTCCTTGTTTGACCACATCTATATTTATTTTAGCTTTAGTGCAATTGAAGGCCCACATGATATTGTATACTCGGCAACCATCAAAACATTCGCAAATCGCTCTTTACACCTAAACCATTGCCTCTTCAGCAATATCCAGCACTAACAAGTTAACAACAATTACACAAATCCTATCAAGGGACTTTATGTTGTAAAAAATTGTTAGGATATTGAGAGATATATGTCATAGCTAGCATTCTTGTTGGTTGAGCAATGTTCGTGATGTACAGATGTGTAACTCTGTTCAACTTTCTGTTCTTCCAGTTCCAAGTTTCTAACAATTATGCCTTGCAGAGTATTGGATCTTCATACGGAATGGTTTTTACAAGTTGTGCTGCTCTTCTTCTTATTGCATTGTAATTGATCACAAGACCGAAGGTACAAGTGAATTCAATGATTATTTGGATCATGTCACAATTTTCAGCAGTCACGAGCATTTCAAATAATGGAATTTCCAAAATACAGTTGCTAATTCTCAATGTATAGCAGATTAACCTTTTCATTCTTCTTTATTAACCCTCAGCAATGTACCATAAGCTTGAGTAGCCATTCAATGTTGTCTCTTGCTGTAGTTCATAATAAAGTACTTCTGTTGTTTTTTTCAACATTGCAGCAGTGTCAAGCGTGTCTTGTGCAACAAGAGAATCTAAGAAAAAACAGAGCCACATCTTTTCCCTGGGATTTTTTTCTTGTCATTTACGTTGGAGTAATGTTAATGTCACAAATTTACACTCAAAAGAATATAGAACTTGTTCAATCAGTGTTACGAAACAAGAGCTGTGGCACAACCTTCTCCCTGTATCTAGGCATAAAGTGCTAGTTCTTAACAAGTTCCAGTGGCTCGGGTCCATTGAAGAAATCAATGGGAAATCAAGAAAATTGAACTAGAGTGCTCTTCCACAATTCAAACGCATTGCAATCAGTTGGGGTTTGAATTCTAAGTTCCATAAATGTCGCATTTTCTCCAATTCTAACGTCCAAAGAGTGAGTCTTGCATAGACTTGCACTAGGAAAGAAATTAAGTTGCAAAAACCAAAGATGTAAGATCTATGGTTCAATTAACTCGTGAAATAAAGAGAAGGACATATTATCACAGATAACATGTTACCACTTGAACTGTGCAATGTATTAACTAGCTAAAATTCGAATCATATATCTCTGATTACTTTTTCGGACAACATTGTTATACAATAATATCTCCGATTATGTTGCCGTCACAAGCAAGTAAGAATGTCAAAGAACCATCATTGTGTGCCCCAAACCCGGGTCTATCCAATTGGACAAATCTCCTAATCTTGTTTGATAAATTGATATGGGAAATCAAGCACGAACTTCGAGGAAAATTTCAACCTATGGAACTGCGTATGAAATGCTCAACCGACCAGGATCAAAATCTCCTGTTCCCAGTTCCTATTCCCTTCCCTGTCTCTCCAATGAAATCTTGCCACATGGATATTAATGACACGTCATTAATTAGCACGTGATACTGTTAACCGACCAATCTATTCTCCGTTAGTCGCTATTCCCTTCACTGTATTCTCCTTTTTATTCCTCGCACTTATGCTCCAGTTTTCCATACTTACGCCATACAAGGATTGCTCGCTTTGGCTACACTTTTTCACATTGGCTGCACTTCTTTTTGGTCGGATATCAACGTAATTATTATTCACGGCACTTAGTCTTCTCTCCAGGTTGCCAGCATATGTTTTGATAAATTTTCTTTCTTTTTTTTTCAATTTTGACCAAACAATGAGCACTGCATCTCTCATCTCTTCTTTTGTCTTTATGTATGTACTCTTAACTTTTTTAATTGAATTTAATTTATTATTATATTCAAAAGCGGTCAAATTATTTTATTAATTCAAATTTTAATGGACAATTTTGAATGAAAGCTTTGAATAATGCCAATTTAGAGGGCTTCAACGTGAGGGTTTAACGGATGTGTTATATTGTAGGTAGAGGCTCAATTCTTTTGAGGTTTTTTTTTTTTTTTATATTGTACAAATTAGAGCTTCATAAAAAAATTGTAAAAAAATACTTTTGGGTATTGCATAATTGAATTAAATCATACATGTTTTAGTATGATAGTTCTTATTCTAATATAATATTCTGATTGAAGTTTATGTAATTTTATTTAAACTAAAGATCCAAGAAAGAAAAAATATGACAGAAGATGAACATCGCAGTGATGGATTTACTTTAAACATTGAAAAAAGCAAAAATGATGAGATACATGCTAGGATTCTTAGTGAGTTCATACCAAAAGTTGGGATTGAATTTGAAACAGAAAATGCTACTTATGTCCTTTATAATTCTTATGCTTATAAAGTGGGTTTTAGTGTAAGAATTAGCAAAGGACAAAAAGGAATTGATAGTAAGATCATAAATAGAATATTTTATTGCTCGCGTGAAGGTTATCATGGAAAAGATAAAAGAGAGGTTAATGTAAAAATTATCGTGCTCAAACAAGATTTGGTTGCTTGGTAAGAATGAAAGTCAACAGTCGCTTAACTGGAAAGTATTGTGTTACTAAGTTTATTACTAATTATACACATGAAACTACAAGTCCCAATAAAAGCCATTTGCATAGATCTCAAAAGAAAATAACTCATTCTCAAACAGCAAAGGTTGACTTAGCTGATAGCTATGGAATTGCTTCAAAAACAAGTTGTGAATTAATAGCTAGGCGAGTTGGTAGACGTGAGAATCTTGGATTCATGCCAGAAGATTATAAAATTATCTTTGCTCCAATAGAACAATTCAAACGAGATAAGGAGATATAGGTTGTGTACTCGAGTATTTACAACAAATGCAATTAGAAGATACTAGTTTTTTCTCTGCAATACAAGTTGATGAGGATGATTTAATAACTAATATCTTTTGGGCAGATGCAAAGATGATGGTCGACTATTCATATTTTGGTGATGTAGTCTATTTTGATACTATTTAAAGAAAAAAATAAAGAAGGTCATCCATTTGCAATGTTTGATGGAGTTAATCATCACAAGCTTAGCATTATTTTGGTTGCAGCATTGTTATATGATGAGACTGCTAAAAATTTTATTTGGTTGTTTAATACTTTTGTCAGAGCTATGTCAGGAAAAAAACCACAGATTATTCTCACTCACCAAGATGCAGCAATGGCAAAAGCTTTAGCTTTGGCGTGGCCAGAAACATGTCATCGCCTTTGTATTTGGTATTTGTATCAAAATGCATTAAAGAATATCAGTATTGTATTTGGGAGGTTTCAAGACTTTGATAAGGATTTTAATAATTGCATCTAGGAGTATGAGGATGAAGAGAATTTGTTGAAGCTTAGAACAATATGCTTGAGAAGTATGATCTTAAAGATAATAGATAGCTGAAGCAAACATTTACTTTGAAGGAAAAATGGGCTTTAGTTTATGATCAAGAGAACTTTTGTGTAGACCTGACAACCACACAATGCAATGAGAGCCTGAACAATGTAATAAAAAAATATGTGAGTTACTAGCATGATTTATTAAGATTTTTCCATCATTTTCAAAGGTTGGATAAGGATCATCGTTATGAGGAATCAAAGGCAGATTTTAAAGCAACTCAAAGAAGTTTAACTTTGTTATTTGAAGTGGAAATTTTAAAGCATGCATCCAATTTATACTCCTCCAGTATTCAAGATGATATAATTTGAGCTATCAATAGCTTTTGATAGTCGTATGCATATTTCCTTTGAGAACGAGATAATTACTGAATACAAAGTTATCCCTTACAAGAAACATTTTCAACGTACAGTCAAATATGACTCATCTAATGGTGCAGTGATGTGTAGTTGTAAGAGGTTTGAGTTTTCAAGAATTTTATGCTCACATGCTCTCAAAGTTCTTTCATCAAGAAATATAAGGAAAATTCCTTCAATGTATATACTAATGAGATGGACAAAGCAGGCAAAAACTGGACATGATAGAGCTACTAGCCATTCTATAATCCATGAGGACCCTAAGGCAAGAATGAGAAATCGTTACAAGGATTTATGTAGGTTGCAAACTCAGTTAACAACTAAAGGTGCAGTAACAGAAGAAGCATATAAAAATAGCTCTAAATGGTCTTAATAAGACTTTGAAAGATATAGAGGTGTGCTTTGAAGGTAGAGACAAGGAGACAATCACTCATGATATTTCACATATTAATTCTGAAAGGATTTTGTGTACCGAGATTAATAGCAATGTGAGGGGAATAAAATTGGGGAAAATTACTGCCAACCTATGCAAACCATGTGAATTGATGACCTCGTCATCACCATGCCCTCTCTCATTTTTTCCGATTATGGTAGCTTCAAAATTGTGGCTGGTTGGTTCAGGATATAGAAATGGTAAAGTCTCACGGATGGTCTCTGAAACAAGAAAGAAGTGTTAAAATTTGAAGCAAGAAAGAAAAAAGAGAAGAGTGGGGTAGCGGACAACGCCGTTAAGTGTTTAACAGAGTATCAATTTAGTGACGTGTCATTAATATCCATGTGGCAAGATGTCATTGGAGAGACAGGGAAGGGGATAGGAAATAGGGACAGGAGATTTTGATCCCAACAGACCTCGGGTTTCCTCTATGAAATTCTCTCTGCATTACTAACATTTGAAAAAATAATAAAGCTTATGTTTAACACTTTAACCACAATGACGACCAAAAAAAAAAACCACAACACATGATGTTGACTTTGGAAAATTTAATGAAATTATATATTTTTATTTTAGAAATTATAATACTCTTTATTTGTATTAGACAAATAATTTTTTAATGTTATATCCACATTACTAATAATTTTATACCAACAGGAGTTAACAAGGATATCACTTAACAATAAACAAATGGAGAGTCTCAATTGAATGAGTTTTATTTATAACGATAAAATTTAAATTTTTTTTTAAATTATTTTGTAAAAAAAAATATTTTCAATACACGGGCAAAAATTAATTTCACATTAGTATCGGGATACCTTGTAAAAATTTTTTTTAATAATTTTATACAAGTGAAAAATACAAAGAGAAAGAAAAATATAATTTCTTAAACTAAAATATAATATACTCCTACCAGACTCGCTTGCATGTATGGGCGAAGGCCGTGACTGGCGTCTCCACCGGGGTGCTATCACGCTAACTCGTCAAAGCCGTGTTGAAACTTAAAAAAATTAATTAAAGCTATGCACTAATTGCTCTCATTTCATTCACCTTGCCCTTTGTGACTTTGTTTGGGCCCATTTATAGCTGTGCTCCCATTCCAAATGCTTCAACAAGCTGGGGTTGATCTCGTCACTTTCCTTTGCACTTCATCAGTAAAGGTAGAACAAAAAATGAGTGCTCATTTAGTTGCTGCTTTTGGAGTAGTCGTGGCAATATTGATGCTTCTACAATGCGCAGCGGCACAGACACAGCATGTCGTTGGAGACACCTTGGGTTGGAGAGTTCCACAGAACAATCCCTCTGCTTACAAAACCTGGGCTACTGACAAGACCTTTCTAGTTAATGATATTCTATGTAAACACTCTTCTCTTTCTCTTATATTTCCAATTTAATTATTCAATTGAAGTTTTTCTCTATTGATTTGCTTTTTGGTTTGGGTTTTGTAGTGTTCAATTTCCAGACCAACCAGCATGACGTAGTTGAGGTGCCAAAAGAGTCCTATGACTCGTGCAATTCAGCCAACTCTATAGGCAGCGCCATCACCACCGGCCCCGCCAACATCACCCTCACCGCCGGCGACCACTACTACATTTGTACCATCGGCCAGCACTGCCAACTCGGTCAGAAGTTGGCCATCAGTGTAGTCTCATCAGCCTCTCCTAAATCTTCGCCGCCATCACCATCTCAGTCTCCGTCGTCGCCACCGACAATAAATGATGGACCGCCGTCGCCCAATTCTTCTGCAGTCAGTGGTTTTGCTAGTTTTTGTTTGCTTTTCATCTCTGCTTTCACGGTCATAATCTTTTAGAATTTATATGTAAGATAGGTAAAGTTAAGGTTTTTAAATTGCGGTTATATTGTAGTTTTTACAGGCTGACATTGATTACTACATATCACAATTGAAGTGTGTCTTTTAAAATTTAGATGGAAGATAGGTAGAATCAATATATATATGATTTGAGGCATATGTGCCAAATAATAAACATTTTGTGATTGATGTATTGTATTGTTTACTATTTTGAATATTTGCCTATGAGGTTTGTTGTATTCTTGACGATATGTTAGTGTGTCTTTTAAAATTTGCCTATGATTAATGCATATTGCAATGGAAGTGCGTCTTTTAAAATTTAGATGGAAGTTAGGTGGAATCAATATATATGATTTAAGGCATATGTGCCAAATAATAAACATTTTGTGATTGATGTATTGTATTGTTTACTATTTTGAATATTTGCCTACGAGGGTTTGTTGTATTCTTGACGATATGTCAGTGACTTAGTATGTATTTAAATTAGAATTTGTAAAATTAATTTTATATTAATATAATATTTTTAAAGTGAATTTATATAACAATAATTTATGTTTAAAAATTTTTATTTAAAAAATAACTTTGACAATATTAATGTTGTTTAGATATTATTTATTAAAATTACTTTTAAATATGTAATTATTAAAAAATATATGAGTTATTTTTTGAGTTATATTAAAAATAATTATATTTTTACCAATACATATTCAAACGAATTTTCTTCCGCTGTAAAAATAACAAAATATCATTTTAAAGTCTAAAACATTCACAAGTTACCAAACATGTTAACACATTTTTTTAAGGAGCTTTTGGTTTGGCGACTTAAACATTTTAATTTTTTACTTTAATTCAAAAGTAAGAATTTTACATTTGAAGAAACTATCTATATGCTAAGAATTGAAAACTTTAAGAAGGAATGATAACAGTCTATACTTTTTTTAAAATTTTAATTTAAATAAACGATAACTTCAATAAAGTAACAATGACTTTGTTTTTTAGAACAGTAATTATGCTATTCATAAATAATTTTATCAAAGATTTAAATTATCTCCTATTAATAATAAGAGAGAGTCAAGTTAAAAAAAAAAGACATAATAAAGTTTAAGTAAATCAATCTCAATTTACAAAATTGATAAGCCACTAAAAAAATTACATAACACTAAATTTGTTTTGTTTGATTCATTTCATATAATGCATGTGATAAGTATATTTAAAGTACATTAATTTAGAAATTATAGATAAAAAAAAAGGTGTGAAATATTGATTAGATAAAAAGCATGCAGGGATGTATAGATGAATTTTTTAGAGAGGAAATAGGAAGAGAATTTGAGGGTTTTAGAGCATAAAAGAAGAGAACGGATTGGTGCTTAGTTTTTAGAGGGGGATAAAGCGAGAAATCACATAAAGTGGCTGAGACATTAATTTAGAAATTATTCAAACTAGTAAAATTATATTAATATTATTTTTTTGTCACATTGCAATTACCATGTTTAAATTATAATTTCTGTCTAAAGTTTCACTATCTCAAATATTTTAATTAATTAAATGTCAAATTTTAAATGATTTGAAATTTTTGACAGTATTAAGAAGTAGAAAAGTCTATAACTTATTATTATCATATTTTGGTATATTTAAAAGCTGGATTAATTGTTGCTTTTTTTTAATAAAATTCATATTATGAATATATAATATTTATGAGTAATTATTAAGTTTTTTATTAAAAAATTACGACCTAATGTAAAAAAGAAAATCAAAATTGTTTTCAAAGAAAATTAGTGTCATTAAATACTAAGTTTATTATTAGTGAATCAACAAGGTAAGCAAGAAAATAAATAATATGTACATCTAATATTTAAGTAACAAATTTAATTTACCTTTAAATTTTTATCAATTTAATATAAATAAAATTCAAATAAATATAAATATAAAATTTTTAAAATGTCTTCAAATTTTTTTTATTTATCACTTTTATTTTTTTCTAACATTCTAAACATATCATTAAAAACAATTCACCATTTTCACATTCATTATAATAAAATTTAAAAGGTAAATATTGATAAACTTATACAATTTTATGAATATATTTATAAATTTATAAATTTTTATTATATTCATAAATATTTATAAATATATTTTAATTTTTTAAAAATATAAATTTTTTTAAATTTTAAAGAAATTATCAATACAGATATTATAATAAATTATATAAAATGATATCGTAAATAACTAATTTTATTAACTCCAATATTTCAAATTTATTTTTAATGTTTTCTCAGAAATTTATTAATAAAATATTTAAAATAAGTGTAAGAATAAAAAATAATGAAAAATGTTGATAAAAATTTTGACAAAGTCTTTCCGATTACTTAATTAAAACTATGGTGAAAATAGCTCATTAAAATATTTGTAGATGACTTTCATCAAAATTCTATGCACATTTTTTCTCACGAGTTTTATATGCATAGTAATTCTTTTTTTTTTTTTTACTAACAATATGGTAATTCCCTTATCTTTTTCCTCTTCTTCCCTTTGGGCATTAACAAAGGCTTTTTAACTTATTGGCCCAATGCGGCCCTCGTTATGGACACTTCGTAATCACTCATTATAACTGGGCTTATTATATAGGTAGATCAGTGTATGCTCTAGCACAAGGCAACTGTTTTTCACTTTTTCTTTTTTCTTCTGTGTGTTTGTTGTGATGAATTGATTTTTTCAAGTTATTAAATATTTATTAATATTTAGTTTTTATAATAAGTAATTAAAATTTATAAAATATAATCAACAATTAATAAACATTACACAATTTATTAAGAGTATTGATACCTTAAAAAAAACTAAATATAGGTTTGGATGGATAGAATAAACTGATTTGTAATAGAATGAAGTGTTAAAAAAGATTAAATTCATTTTTTGAGAATTTTTTAAGTAATGAACTAGAATGGTTAAAAGAGAAATTCAGACCACTGCATATCACTTAAACTTTCAAATTAGCTCACCTTGTGAAAATATATAGTTCCTTTATTTTACATTTTAGAGGATAACATAAAAGTAAAGAAAAATTAAACAATTTACATTTTTATAAAGTACTAGCTTATAATCTGATATCAATTTATTATATTTGTAAAACTTTTAAATAATCTAAATCCCAAAAGTATAGGAAAAATTCAATCATTGTGTTTTTCATTTTGAGTGACCTATCTACATGAAATCAATTGGATTTCACCTAATGCAAAATTATTTTAGGTGATTGGACTTGTAACTTAATGGCACTTATTTTTTGACGAAGCACTCAACTTTTTTGAATGGCATTTAATATTAGGTTCTGTTTCTAGTGAATCTACGGTTGATTATTTCTAGTGAATCTCATTAATTATTACACCACTCCTCATATTATACAAATAAAATAAAAATGCTTGATCTGTTACCCTTCCAGATTTTGTTGGAAAATTAAAAATGAAAATAGGTAAACTAGACCACTTCTCATAGACAAAGATTATGGCCCATTTCACTACCATGCATGGAACAGAACAACGCTGCACGTACTATATTCAGAAATTGATGACAAGATACTTCGACTATTAGGAATGTATTTTATAGCTAAAGAATAATCGGAGGAATTTGAACTCAAACTTGTTGCCCTATAAACCAATTTATCATTAAATTAACCCTTGAGAACACGTACAAAACTTTAAATATTGAAGTACTAAGTACTAATGTTACTTTTTCATTTACAAAATTTCTGAGTGATTAATTATTATAAGTGAGTTCTATATTATTCATTTAAAAAAGTTTTTGTATGCTACATATATAAGACATTTTTTTTGCACGATCAATATAAAAGGTTTTTACAAAAAATTGTTATTCTCTGTCATTATAGCTAATATAAGTCACTTCCAAAATAAGTGTCTGATAGTTGGTCTACATTAATTACGTGCCAAGTGACAATCTTTAGGGATCAAATAAATCATAGTTTATGTGTAGCTTCAGACTCTAGCTAATGCTACTATATACATATATACGTATTGCCAAACAAAAATAAATTAGTATATGCTTATATATGTATATATGCCAAAGTGAAAGGTTCAACTTTAAACAAAAAGAAGGGCTCAAACTTTATAATTAATTTGTTACATGCAAATGAGCTTGTCCACCATATATCGCGGATAATATAAAATATATATGTTGCTGAATGTGGGTAACTGTCAAAATCAACTTAATGCCCAGCTAACTATTTTGCAATTGTTTACTATCTTTGGTAATAATAAGCATTTCCCATTTACTATATATGTAACCCACCAACAACTAATTATAGCTACGTAAAATGGAAAAAAACGACAATCAACTTCTGCTTACCCACTGAGAATGACACATAAAAGATGAAACCAGGTCATATTTCAAAACGTACGTTTAGTGCATGCACATGTTCTGCTTGGCATCAGACTAATGGTTAATTACTTCCCAGTTGCACTTTGATCTATTTGCTTTTCCATTAAAAAGTGCTTTGGTTACAATAGCATGTGGTCCTCGCAGGTATACGATTCTTTCATTTTAAAAACCAAAAGCTTTTAGAAAATGAATAATCAAATATATGGGACTGTCCGGACAGTATCAGATTAAAGGCCGAATGGGATATCTCTGACTCTCTTGTTTATGGTAATTTAAAGATTGTGTAAATATTATTTTAATTTTTTAAAGAATGTCAATATTAATTTAATTATTAAATTATATAAAATAATATCAAAATTATTATTCTTTATACAGATAAAGATTAAATTTATATAATTTTTATAATTAAAAATTAAATTAATATCAATTTTGTATAATTAAAATATTGAATTAATGATTTTTTTATAATTAAATAGATTAAATTGATGTTAGTTTTTTGAAAAATTAAAATAATATCACGTTTTATAATTTAATAATTAAATTAATTTTAATATTCTTTAAAAAAACTAAAATAATAGCAACATAATTTTCAAATAATCAAATTAAGAGTCTGTTATATAAACAATCAATGGTTAAATTGACAAAGCGGGGTTTTTATTTGCACATCCTTGTGGTAGACTACCTCTAGCTACCAGCATTCTAGATAGATTCTATCTGTTAACAGTGATAAATGAAGATTAATTTGAAAACAGGAATTTGATTTCCTTTTACAGTTCAGTGATCATAGGTCGGCAGATTCTCACACCATTTTCTCATTTTTGTCGCTATAACTTGGATGTAATTGTGCGTACAATTTTTCATTAATAATTGGTTAAGCTAGTTAGATATTTATAGCTTTCTCCATACAGGACTACCCAAAAAGTAAAACTATTTCATAGCATCTCGTTTTTATTCCACAAAATAATTAACGGTACGTGAACATGTGAAGCATGGCTAAAGTTTTTCCTTTTTGTTTTTCTCTGCTTTTTTTCTTCCTTTCGGGGCCAAAGTGCAAGCAAGTTAATTATTCCGCACACTTTTCTCTTTTTTTTCGTTTTTGTCAAAGTGGTGGAAGATCATATCATCCATCAGTCTCATATAGTCTGCGCAGAATTGATTCATGGAATATATATGTGAGTGTGAGTGAATGCATGACGGACTGAGATAGCTCTTCACTTTTAAAATTTGTTTCTAGTTAAGTACTGAGGTCGGAACCGTTTCGAAACGATGGTTCAGATGGAAAGAGGTTGCATGCTTCTCTCTGAAAAATATCTCCTTAGCTGAAAATGGGATTCAGTTTTTTCTTTTGTTTTTCAAATCTTGTTATGTATTTAAATGCTTATAATTTAAAAAAAAAAAATCTCTTACTTGACAATAACTTTCTTTTAAATAAGAGTTTATTTAGTATTTAATTGACGAGATAAAATTAAAAAAAAAATAATCAAAACTACAGTACTAATTAAAGTATCACCTCTCAAAATTAAACAAAACTTTATATTTGCAAGATGAATTTAAATGGCAAGGAAGAAGGGAATTTTTTTTTTTTAAAAAAAGCAGTAACCTCTTTTCTGATTTTTTTTTAAAAAAAAGCACTTTCCTCATTCCTAATCTGTAAAACTAAAAAGCACTTTCCTCAGTTATTTAACTTTTGGAACCCCAACTTATCGAATATTTTGCGTGTTATAAAATTAATTCCTTGCGCATGGGAAGCTCGAGATTCTGGTCAAATTGCACAGCCAGACTGAACAGTTCCTTTCTTTTTTTCTCCTTTTAATTTTTGCTGACATTTTTTTTTATTATATATCAATCAGATTCAGATTATAAAATAAAATTCCCAACAAAATAAAAAAATAAAAATAAAAAGCTACTCAGTTGAGATGGACATGTCACAAAAAATGGCCTTATATTTATAAGCATTAATTATCATGTACCAGCAAGTCCTCCCAGATTGTAATTACTTAAAAATTTTCCATAAAGGAATTGCTTCTTTTTTTTTGAATTTTTTTATAATAATCTTTTTGTACATATTTAATAATTCAATAATATTTTTTGTACGGAAAATTACGGAAAAAATGCAAAGGACCACCTTCTTTACACATATTTAATGAATTTAAATAAACTAAAAAAATACTCATTTTAATTTTTTAAAAATATACATGATATTAATTTCGTCATTTAAAGAAAATTGACATCAATTTAACATATAAATTATAAAAATACTGTTAATATAACTTTTGATTGAGGGATCAAATTAATGTCACTTTTTAATTTTTGTGATTGGGAGATCAAAATAATATTACATTTTAATTTTTATGATTAAAAGATTAAATTGATATTAACTTTTTTTAAGAAAACTAAATTAATGTCCTTTTCTATTATTTAAAAATTAAATTAATGTTAATTTTTTTAAAATATCAAATTTAGATTCTTTGAATGACTAAAGTAGAAGTTTATTCAAAAAAAATATTATGCACATTTTTTCTGTGAATCGTTTTATTAATTGTCTTAAGGAATGCTAAGTAAATGATTTTAAGATTAACAAAAAATTAATATTCAGAGATATTGAATTTTATTAGTATTATATAAAAAATATTATTAAAAATTTTCATAAATTTCAAAAAAAAATTCAATTATATAAAGTTATTACTTTTTACGTGTAAATGTATCTAACATTATCTTACCAACATTATCATGCACCAACTATTCTTCACAGGCCTGCTATGATATGCAGATCTCTTTCTCTTTTTTTTTCTGGATTTTAGCATATGCCACATGTATACATAACATATTGAATAGTATGCAGATTGACCACCTTCCGGATACATTTTAATTAATGAATATTTAAAACAAAATTAAGAAAAAAGAAAAGCATTGTGCCCATTTCTCTTGTGAATCATTTTATTCTTCGGAACGTTTATTTCAAAATTTCAGTCGACAAAGTTAATGTCATCTCATATGCCAGCTCATGTCGGTGCTGGTGCGAGCATGAAATCAAAAGTTATCACCTTAACCAACACGGATAATTAATAATAATAATAATGACACACTAAAATATAAAACCAAATAATAAGGTGTCTTAATTTTCAACCTAGCTACGTCAATATTACATCTTAATCTTAATCTTTTCTTATATATTCCTTTTATTTTTCAAGAAAATAGCAATAGCATTCATGATTATATTTTTTTATTACAAAAGAAATTTAAGACTTGATATGGAAAGAGAGAATGTGAGTTAAAGTGCGAGCAAATCAACATAATTGAAATTTACTCTTAGAATAAAATAGTCCCTAAAAAAATTAGTGTTATTTAAGTTACAGTTATTCTCCGGAAAATGTATTAAATACTCTCTACAAAGTCATCGCCTCTTTACTATCCTTTAATAGTTAAACGAGAGTTCTTAATTTTCCAAGCCCTGAAGTTCATTTTATTATTTATAATTACTATTGTCCATGTCGTCATTATTCAAGTGTTGGAAGAAAATAAATTATGGTGGTGTTCTGACACCAAGTTTGGCATCTTCACCAAATTGGGTTCCTTGCTAATGCCAGAGATTTATCAGATTCAAGACTACTGATCTTTAAAATATGTTTCAGTCTAATATGCCAAATAGCAAAGAAGTATATTTTTCATCTTCACTGACGCAAAATAGCTAACATTTCATAATTTTTCTCTAATCACTTTAATTTTCATTGTTATAAATAGCAAAATAATTATATTTTAAATTTCTTTTTTATTTCTTTTTTTTATGACAAATCCAGGAATCGACTTAGAATATAATGTTTAATTAAGCGCATTTTAACATGTTTAAATTTAAATTTATCAATTTCTTAAATCAAATTTTAAAGGTTTTTTTTTTGTGTTGTCAATATCCTTTTTTTAGTGCAAATAGCCTATCTTTGACAAAATTAGAAACGTAAATTAATCAAAATACACAAACTGATTCAAACATCATATTGGCATAATACCAAAAACAAAATACGAAAATTTGAGTACGAGACCTATACCATTTTAACACATTTTGCTCCTTGCAACCAAAAGTTACTTGATATTCTCAACAAAAGAAAAGAAAATAGAAAAAGATCCCTTGACTTATCATTTAAATTTATGATACTGGCGACCTGTTACAAGAAAAAAAAGGAAAAAGAAACATGCTTGTTTACTTGAAGCGTATCTTCAATTTTGAAAAATAAATTGTGCAACAATTGAAGTGACTTAGGCATTGATAAGAGAGGCAAATCAGAAATAGGAAAGCTCAGATCATCTTTGTCTTCTATATATATATATATATATAAAATTTACCCCAACCGCATAGTGAATTGAGAACATTATTTTTGCTTTCAAGAGAGTGAGAAACCCTTATGAGTGGGTTAAAAATTAAAATAGAACCGAAGATTAAAACGAGTCCCTAATCTTCTGTAGCGGGGTGCACCGCAGGCTCCGTGGTTCCACTATCAACGTAATTCTCACCGTTGATCTGATCGAGGACCAGCACCAATCCCATGGCGAAAGCCCCATCGAACCCAGGTTTAACGCAGAGCGAGAACACTTCCTTCCCGAGCATAACGCTTGTGGTGGGATCCACTTTCCGTCGAATCTCAACCATCGATTCCTTCGTCGCGTTGAAAACCGTGCAGCATCGTTGCGAGAAGCACCCTTCGATCTGGTACTCCTCACCTTGGTTATCGTACACCTCCACCGTCACGCTCGCCCGCGACCGTCCGATAATCGATGATCTCTTCACACCGAAGATCGGTTTATCGCCGTTCGTTTTCTCCCCTTTGAAGCCTTCCCACCGATGATGAAGACTCGGCCTCTGCTTCGCAAATAGCACCCCCGTGTTAACTCAATGAGTCGACTCAAAATCAATGAATTAACTTCCCACTAAAATCAATGTACGTGTCTAAAACTTAAAATACAAATTTTTAAAAATAAAAAAGAAAAAAGTAATCTTATCACGTTTTAAGCAGCGAAAAAAATTGATGTATCACGTATAATTTAGAATAAAATATAATTTTAATTTCTCATATATATATATATATATATTATTTATTAATTTTATTTTTAAAAATTAATTTTATTAATTTAATTTTTTAAAATTTATAATAATTTAATTTTTTTTAAGAGATTAAATTTATAAAATTTAAAAAATTAAATTAATAAATAATATATTTTTTAAAGATTAAAAATAATTTTTATTTTATAATTTATTCAAAATTGATAAAGTACGTGACGCGAAGACGATTTGAATGGAAGAGTTAACTCGGATAACCAGACTACAGACTCACTCACTCATCGAAATCATAAAGAAAGATACCTTCACTCCCTCGATTGGCAATATAAAATTAGAAAGAATTACACGCTAACTAGACTCACTGGGTGGACTCGGAAAACAGAGGGAAGGAGAAAAACAGAGGAAGAGGCAGAAAGAAAGTTGGTTCCATACCTTTCGGCGTACGGTGAGGAGGCAACGGCCGTGGGGATCCATGAGAACAACCTCGTCCTTGTCGCGAGTGTCGGGTCCATAGGAATCGACCCGGAAGACGAGCTGGCCCTTGCAATCGTAGACGGTGAATCCATCGCCGGCGAAGAACAGAGAGGTTTTGAGCACTGTGAGGTGGGTCTCTTCTTTGAACACATACGCATCTTGCACAACGAAGCAGTCTTTCATTTTTCTCTTCTTCTTCTCTTTTCTTCCGCAAAACGCTTGGATTTCCTTAGGAGACGCCAAAAGGGTTAGCCAGTGATGGTGAGGAATTGGAAATGGAGGTTGAAAACGTTTATATAAGTGGACAGAGAGAGAGTGGGAGCTAAGGTTTTGAGATGTGAACATGTGATGTGTCGGGTGGCGGGCTTTGTATTAGTACTGTGATTTTGTGAAATGGGGAAGGAAAATTGAGATGGGACGCGTATTGTAAAGGAAGAGGAGGGGTATCATTAAATCTAAATCATCATAATTCATAAAAGTGCGTGTGCTCTGCTTTATTTTCCTCTTGTCCAATCGGTAATCTGTGATTCTCTGCTGGTTGGTATTGCGATTTTGTGGACACAAAAAGAATTAATTATTATAAAAGTAACGCAGTTTTATGTGCAGAAGTTTTTGGGCAAAAAAATATATCTACAGAGGTGATGTGACAGAATTCTTTTAAGTTTAATAGTTGATCTTTGAATAATTTTTTTAAAATTTATATATTTTAATTTTTGTATTGATCTGGTAAATTAATGTATAAAAAACTTGTTATGTACGTAGATTTGGATAGGGTGCAATTATTTATAAAAGATAATTAAAAAAAACATTATTCATAAAATTTTGGTGAGCAGAGCACTGAGCAGGAAGAGGTTTTGGTTGTCACTCGAACACGTATAACTCAGTTGCTTTTTCTAGTGTGAGCGAGTTGTTTCGTTTTGGCTAACTCGGTGCCACTTGGAGGTTGTCCGGATTCCAGATGTTTGGAGAAATCGGAATTGGGAAAATTCCCAAAAATAACGTTGTCTCTTGGCTGGTTGGATTTTAATTTTTTATTTTTGAAAAAAAAATGAGACAAAAAGAAACTAATGCACGAATTTATGATTATGCGTCTACCACCACATGTGATATTTTCTTGCCTCTGACAGAAGAGTGCATATATCTTATTAAGAACACAAAAAGAGAATTCTGTCAAAACGTTTTATCAGAGTGGTGTTAATCTAATATAAATAGATGCCGGCGTTGAAATTTCTTTTTTCTTTTAATCAATTTTTCGAGAATCCTGTGTTGTGCGATTATTATGAAGCTGTCCTCGAATTATAAAAGGGGTCTCACCACCTCTTAGATATGATTGTTGATTGATGCATTGACCAACCATTCATTCTAAATAGCTTTTGCCTCCTTTGGTCACTGACTTCAGCATTGAAGTTTACGTTTCTCCAGTATACCCATGGTGAGATTGTGCTAAATACCTATATATATATCCTCTTTTGTTAATCCTTACATTGAGATCCATATTTGAAACAAAAAGAAAAAAAAAATCATATATTATGATATAATTACAAGTGTTTCCACAATTGAAAAATCACTCACTTAACTTAGTCAACACTTGGGGACCCAGTAATATATATTATGATCTTACATAAGTTTGATTTGTTCCCAATTTTAGGTGAAGTTTGGTTTACAACTTAAACTAATTTCCTAACATATACAAGACTAGAAATCTATCGTTACCTTACTAAATTAGAATAGAATCTAGATTCTCCAAAGGATATGGACCGAATTTTTTTTTTTAGGATCTCATTAACTCGCATATATTCAATTGAATAGAACATAAAATTTATTTAATTATCATATAGTTTGACTTGTTCGAATTGAAAGGAAATGAGTAATACATAATGTTGAAGGGGAACAAGTAGTTTCCATATCATATGCATGGGGGATGGAGGTGCATGCCACTGTCATGCCAGCCTCTCCCAAGTCGGCATGTCCCCACCACACAAGCAACGATAAAAATTCAAATGCTAAGATAGAAAACTATCATGGAATCGAGTGTGGACGATTATAATTCCATTTACATGAAGTTCAAAAAACACGCAATCTAGGTGTTGATGGGGGTGGACCTTTACCACCACCACGTGCCCTCACAAATTGTTGAAAAAGTTATCTCTCCCTCATCTTATAGGGAATTTTTTTTATATAAAATTTAATATATTTAGGAGATAAATTGTAATTGATCATATAGGTAATTTTCATTGTTTGACATGCATTATTTTAATTGTCCTTTACTTAAATCAAAATTAAAAAAACCTTATACTAATAATAAATCAAAATTAAATCTAAAGAAAATATCAATTGAGCATAATTATAAAATGATATGCAAACTATTGAAAATAACTCAAAATTAAAGATTACTGATTTATGTAAGGTTGAATTTATTTGCGTGTTTGCATAATTGGGAATAATACGTGTGCAAGTCATTTACGAGAATACTTTGTTTCGAGGATTGGGACTCTCCAATGCTACTTGATACCAATATTCTTTTGTGCAAAGTCGTCTATTGGCTGGTAATTATGCTTTGGACAAGAACGTAGCATGATAATGTTGGACGCTCCAAGACTTTTTGTACTCGCATCCAAACAAAATCACTTTGTGGCAAATCATCACCAGCTAGATATTGGATTTCCTTGTGGACGACAATTTGCCACATTGAAAAGGTTTTACCATTTAGAGTGTCATGAAAGTTGAGAAGTTGGTGCATCCTTGTTATTATTTGGTGAGGCAGCGTGGGTTGAGTCAACACTCAAAAACGTGTGAAGCTATTCCAAAGATTGGGTGGTCGATGATGACCTACATGCTGGCCTTTGAGAGACACAAGCTTTTACACACTCGATAGTTGATACTATACAGTATACCATTTGTGTTATACAAGGTTTAGTCAATTCCTATCACCCTGTTTTTTTTTTTTTTAAATTTTTTTGGGTCATTATTTTGCCGTTTCTAAATTAATTGCTTGACACAATGGCGCAAATGCTGATCCTGATTCTAGTGATTAGTTGAAAA
The DNA here is from genome assembly GCA_019955255.1 of Castanospermum australe. NCBI lineage: Eukaryota > Viridiplantae > Streptophyta > Magnoliopsida > Fabales > Fabaceae > Castanospermum > Castanospermum australe. The sequence goes on from NSJW01000464.1 coordinate 1,283,493, forward strand.
TGTAATAATAATTATATCTTGAGTGATCATGGAATAAATAGGACGTCCTCATACACAATTTAAAAAAGGATAGTATTAAATAATGCAGATACTCCTTTTTTTTCACATTCCTCACATCTAATCAATTATCATAATATTTTTCTCCCTCTATTTCTTTTTTGTTCCTCTCAACACCATTGGTTCACATAAAGAATATGTGAGAAAATGTTATTTGTATATAACATTTCCATTTAAAAATTTACAATAAACCTAAAGTATTGTTCGGTTTATAGAAAAGTATTTGAGTATAAATTATTCAATTGAAACTATCATTACTCATCTTAAAAAACTGTCACATTTTAATTCCTTTCTTTGTCTTTTTGTTATCTTTTTTTTTTCTGCGTTCCTTTTTGGTCTAGGCCTTCTTCCCCCAATGTACACATTTTGTGGCCCAAAATTATAACTGATCAAGAGTTGTCAACACAAGCCACATTCTTTAGTCGGGTTGGATCGGTATAAAAGTTGGTCTGGTTCTTCAAGGAATTTGACAAGTCAAACGGGCTGATATGACAAAAGAATGAAATGATAATATTTGTGCTGACCAGTGGGGCCCAAATTTGATCATGATAAGAGATTTTTGTGGCGTTAAGCAAAGTTGGCTTGGATTAAATGATTAGTCAGGTTCATCTGTGTTTTTATACTTAAAACTAAAAGATGCAACATGACTAAAAGATGCAAAAGAAACCCACGGTAATTGTTGGGAAACAATTTCATGATGTTCCCGGCTCCAATGCTGGTAAAAGGGAGAAGGGAAAATGAGTGATAAATGAGATAGATATTCAATCATACCTCTCTTTTTTGCTTTCATATTTTCCTTGTCATAACTAATATTATATTTTGGGAGAATTTTATTCTCAATCTGAATGACTGAATGCAAATAAACTTACCGCATAAGATAATTCTCATTCTGAGAGAGTTTCTAGAGTTTGTAATTATAACAGGAATAAATATTTTCTCTTGTCTTGATGGTTCTGTGACATGCATTGAACCTATGCTTTGGAAAGGTTCTTCAAAGTAATTGGGAATAAAATGTAAGATGTATTTGATAAAAACAAAATACAAAATTGATTATTATTCATAAGACTTTAAATACCTTTTAACTGTCGTATTCAAGCTAATTATAAATATAAGTTTCTATTACAATGCATAAAAATTTAATGCAAATATAAAGTTGTGATAATTACTTTCTTATGTGGTAATTATTAGTCATGAGAATAATGCAAATATAAATAGTTCCGTATGGTACATGATTAAGTGGAGTAGAGGCAATTCTATTTGATAGTCCCACACGTCATTAAGTTTTAATAAAAGTTAATACTTACAAATCATTTATTAAACTGCCAATAGCAGAAATTAAATATAAACTTTACAAAGAAGTATTTTAATATTTACGAGCTGACCTCGTTGGCATTAAATATATAATATTACTTATACAACCCTTAAATATATATTTATTATAATGCAAAATTGTATATATCTAAATTCAAATTATGTGTAGCTAATTATAGAAAGCTGTAAAACGCTAGAATCCCATTGTCCAGGGGAAGCCAAGTTCCCTAGCCACGGAATGAACCGTACATGAGCAAGAACATACGCGGTGGTTCAGTCAGCCGCGTTGTGTCCACATGCAGTGCAGACGCAGTCTTGCTTGCCAGCTATTTGCATTGACCACAGCCGGAAACAGGCTCTGCCTCTGCCTTCGGCTTGAATCGTCGTACTTTCGTCAACAATATTTTGACTATCACCATCAAAGTGTACCGAATAATCTGTCAAATATTACATGTTGATGTTATTTCATGTCATTGCTTGTACCGAAAACGAGACGAGACCCTTCTCTTCCTCAGCTCATTCATAGCTTAGCTGTGACAAGCATGAATGAATGAATGATGCGTCACGATAGCTAGGCCATGGTTTGAATTTTGAATGTGTGCAGTCGCTTTGAACATTTTTGACCCATTTAGATAGATAGATAGATTCTCGAGAATGACATTAACGAAGTGTTTGGCAGAAAAGAAAGGAACTTTGGGAAGCGTTGCAACCTTTCCCTTCTCTTGTTTTCTTTGGTTGTACCTCTTACCAGAGAAAGAAAAGGATGGAAGGGGATTCTACTTCCGTGGGTACCTTTGTGCATTCCTCACCCAACTGCACTCATAGAAGAGACGTAAGAATCTCTCTAAGGACAGAGAAATTCTCAAAGTTTCTGTATAAAAGACGTACCGGATGAACAACATGCATGTCAAATTTTGTATTTCAGATATATAAAGATTTATTTGTATTTCCTTTTTTCTATATATATAATGTATTTATTTATTTATTTTTTCAAATTTAAAAAACGTAAATACTCCAAGAAGATTCTAATGCAAATAAATTTAAACTAAACCGAAACATATTGCACATTTTTAAACTCCCGATTACACAAAAAACAAAAGAATTTCTTTAACACGAACAATATTTAGATGAGATTTTTCTCTTGCACCAAGTTTTTAAAGAGGTCTACAGATAAACTGTTTGTATCTGAATATTTTGTGTACAATTATATTTAAATTCAGAAAAATTTAGAGGCATGAGATATGAGACACGTGACTATTTTTTGACTCAAACAGAGAAAAAATAAAAGGTTTTCTCAAAATATGAATCCATTTGTAGGACCCACATAACATACGATCAATAAAATTTCGAGATTTATTACATTTTTTTTTCAAAATACAGTTGAGTAAAGTGTTCCAATCATTTCGTATCTTTCTTTTAAAACCAAACACCACAATAATTACTTCCATTTAATTTTATTCTTTTCAATTCCATAGCCTTAAACCCTTTCCAATCCATTCTTTTCCCCATTATTAAATACCAAACACAGCATAAATTCAATGAATAGTAAGCATGAAAACAATACCAACTTTCACTAGATTTGATCCACTTTCATTCAAAAGTTAACAGGCTTACAGCGAAGCATACTGCAAGGAGAGCATGATGGTAACGTACATGAGAGAATCCAAAATGCCAGAGGCGGTGAACCCTTTTTTTCTATTCCCTACACAACCAAGTACAAAAGCTGGGGATAGCCTGGTTTGTCTAAAACCGGAAAGGCGTGCCCTTTCCATTACAAAACCAGAAGGGAATAAAATGAGAAAAACAACAAGAAATAAAAAAAAACAATCCTCGAGATATTTAATCCCTCATTTCGTTTGCTTTATTAATTCTGCACTGGATACCTTACTCCTGCTGCTAAAGCACGTTGCTGCTCTATCTGCACATTACCATACACATATATGGTATCATAAATTCACTCTTAAGTCTTAATCATAATCAAACTAATAAAACTTGGTATATAGATAGCTAGCTAGCTAGCTTAAGTAGGTGCACAGCGCAACTTTACTTGGAATAGTTCGTGTAATTTGTTCTTGAGATAGCAATATTCATGCTCCAGCATCTCCAACGCTCGCAGGCATCTGCAATTGGGTATACATTAAACAACAGCAGTTAGTTTGCAGTAATAAGTAGAATTAATAATAATGTTAAATAGTTTTGTACTGCATTTATAATTGTGCTCATATAAAATCAGATATATCTGACCAGCAGAATATTTTTCTGACATATGATATGTATGAATGTGAGAATATGATTGTACGCACTGTTAAAAGGATTTACTGCAGTGAATGAATAGAGTGTGAAATGTTTAAGGAGAAAGGGGGAAGAAGAGGGTGGCGGTGGAGGGTTGCAGAGTAGTAAAAACTAAAAAGCAAGCGGAATTTTTTTATCTGTGGGGCTGTAAAAAAAGGGGGGCACGAATTTAAAGGGACTAGGGATGGAGCTTGGCACCCACCCAGCACGGTTGTTCTGCTCAGTAGCGGCACGAAAGGCAACGCAGACGTTTCTGACTCTGTTGGCGCCAATGCTGGAGCTGCTACCCATGAACTGATTCAAATGGATTCCCATTTTCTTGTAGTCCGAGAACTCCTTCTCCATCCTGCACTCACAGTATCATTCGTTAGTAACCAAACCAGACCCAACGTTTCTTCAAAAGCCGAAACCAAAAGTCATCCGATATAGCAACATAACAAAACACAAACAAGAAGAAGGTTGATTTATTACAGCAATTCTCTGAGATTCCTGAGAAGCTTCTCGGACTCGTGGAAATAAATGTTAACAATCTCGGAGACGAAGTTAGGGGATGTCTCATCTTGCAGCTGCTGAAGCTGCAAGAATTGCTCATCCAACACTCCCTGCACAAAATCACCATATATATGACTTTGCCCATTATGCAATTGTAACTCACCTAACTTTTGCTTACTACAAGTCTACAACTGAATGCTTTGTTATATAAAAGTGAAGAATAAGGTAGCATAACGTTAGAAAGGACAATAAAAATCACGAATTAATTAAGGAGCAAACAGTGTAGAGACGAGAAGCAAGTACCTGGTGGAAGAGGAAGGCGAGGAGGCGGTTCATGTCCGCCCACAAGAGGTCCGCACCCAAGCCAAGCATCCACAGAGGAAGACCCGTTTTGGCTAACTGAGGGACAACTCAACCGCTGCAAATTAATTGTTCCAAGTTTGAGAGTGGCGGCACCACACCACCACGTACACCAGCAATGAAAAGGCTAACTAGCTAGCACCAAGAACCAGTGTGAAGAGTGAACACTCACACTAGCTAACCCCCTCCACCCAAAAAGTTTATTTCTTTTTCTCTTCGGGGGTTATAGGGTTTTGTGTTCCAGCTTCTATTGCTGTCGCGGGAATGCCAGTAGTATTTAAAGCCTTCGACTTCGACCCCATTATTCGTTCTTCATCTTCCATATCAAACTAAATTTTTCACTGCAAAATTTTTGGAAAAAACAAATAAAAAACAATATACTCTGATGGATGGGATGGTAAAAATGGTGGATATGTGGGGGAGGGCGTGCAGTTTTGGGTTATCGAGGTGAATGTGGGTTATCTACCGGACCATCCTACATGCCCTCTCAGGCGAAGCGGAGTGTTTGGAGGTGAGGGGGGTGGTGACCTGCTGTCCCCGTCCCCGGTCACTTCGCGTGCGTCTGTTCTCTGCAGGTGGGTGCGGCGTTGTAGCCTCACCTCCGCCCGACAACTGCCTGCAGCCGGTAACTTGTCAGTCACCCCCACCACTCCTACCTGGCTAGCTGCCACCCCCTCTCCCCATTAAAATACGGACTACAATATTCGCACATGTGGTACAAGTTAATTTTAATTAGTTTTTTTTGGTAATAAGTTAATTTTAATTATTATATATATATATATAAATTGATTCAATTTTTGCATTATTAATTTATTATGTATGTATGTAGATTTTTATGTAAGAATAAATCATTTATTGAACAAAAATGCAAGAATTATAATTTCTCATAAATACCATTCAAAGTTCAAAACAACCCTTGGGACTTTTCTCGTCTGTTGTATTTATATAATATGCTGCCAAACGCATACTCTGTTCAACCTTTCTCTTCTTTCGGTCTATGTTTTTCTTTATTTTTCTGTAACCCTTTTCCACTTTCCCGAGAAAAATTGGTAAGGTAAAAGGGCTTCCTCCAGCTCAGTGACTGTGATGGTGCATTGAAGTCAGGGAGCAGAGCAGAGGTATGGTAACGCCCGTTGAACAAGGCTCTCTCAGTCTCAGTGACAGGTGGTGGTGGGGTGAAAAGTTGAGGCCGGCACGAGGCGGAATATGAGAAGATTGTTTTTTTTGGTTTTTGTGTGCAACAAGTTTGAATGGGAGAGACAGAGGGGGAAGGTCTGAATGGAAGAAAGCAGACCATGGTAGGAGACTTTTCAAAAGGGTTGCCATTGATATTAGTGCAACCGGTATTGGGAATGCTAATATTCCAAGGCAGGGTACACTAATAAATAATACTATATATAAAACTTCATATTTTTTGAATTATTGAAATTATAATTATAAAATTTTATATTAATTGATATACAATTCAGTGCATAATTATTTTTATTTAAATATAATTTATATAATATTACCCTTTTAAAATCACGTAGCTCCATTTGTTTACTTATCAAAAAATGATTGATGGGTATATTACATGAATATAATAAGTGTATAATTTAAATTGTTGACAAAGTTTATAATAAAACTTTTAATTATATATCCATTAAATTAAGAAAAAATATGTATCAGAAATTACTCTTGCATATTAATGAGAATGCTTGCCTTTTAGACCATGCTTCACAGAGAATAGAAATAAATTTAGTGATTTTAATTGCATACAATAATATAAAAATTTTATCAAAAATTCACTTTTAATATTTTTTAATACACCTCATGTGTGGGAAATCTTTTCTCAAATCAGAGTTTGAATAAAAAAATTAAACCTCTTATGCTTTAAAAGCATTACACATGACCATCAAATTACACATTCAAAATCCTAATTGCATACGTTAACCACAAAAATTGCAATAAAAAAGGAGCACACTTATTTTTCTATCTCATTCTTTTTTTTTTCTTTTTCTCTTTCCCTAATATTGAGCAAAACAATGCAGGAGTTTAAACTTTAAAGCATAATGTTATATGAATAATATTTTATACATATAAAAAATATATTTATGTTTATATTATTAAAATTTTTAATTTTGTACAGTACTATTATTAAAAAATTTACATGAGTCATTATACAATCTAATAATTTCAAGTAACTATAACCTCTTTCTATCTCCTAAAACATTATTTATATATCATTATCATGTTTTATGTGTCCACACGGATTCACAAATGCAAATGTTAATTATACACTTTAACCGTACAAAAGTGTGAATGCAGCTCAATCTAGGTATATGGGGGATACATTAACTTAATTAATTTAATTAATCAAAATAGGAAGCATGTTAATTTGGTTATAATTACCTCGAAATCCTTGCTTGAAAGGCATGCTTTGTACTGACGTAAGCAAACTGCTTAATTAATTGCTGATCATAATTATATATGGTTTGTCATCAGACTGTAACAACGTACCGAATAATTACTTTTTGGTAATCCTTGTATGAGAACTTATGCTTATATCGTTATTCATATATAAATTTTCCAAAGAAATTATGATCTTTTACCCAAAAATAATGGTAATAAAGGAAACATATATAGCTCATAAATAATATTAAATTTTGTTAACTTTTTACACCCTAAAATTGAACACAACTCAACATGAATTTTAAAGTTTGGGACCAGTTATAGGTCATTCAGTCATACTGATATAAAATTTTTTTCCATTAGGGTAATTCTTAGATAATGAGATATTAATTAACACTTCAAATCGGCCTTCGGGTACCACGCATTTAAAGTTAGCTTCTCACACAAAAAATCATCAATGTACTATAAGCGATTATGGCATGATATGTCCTATTTCTTTTAATGCGTATATACAAATGGAAGCATGCTTTGTGTGGACGTAAGCAGACTGCTGAATGCTGATTAAAGAAACTGAAAATTACCTAGTTTACAGGAAGCACTTTTGAAGGCGATCATACCAATGTTTTAATTAAAATAGTTAACCCGAGTCCATACTCCATAGACTTCATAACCGTGCCTTTTGCTCTCCCGTGCTTATTTACAGTGGCCATTATTCAATTCCAACAAACACTGCCTTTTGTCTGTCTTCATATGATTATTGTTTCATTCTCCTTGTGGCTTCGAAATTCCAAATGACATGAATACTGTTCCTTTGTTCTTGTTCGATACATGAACCTAAAGTTGAAATAATGCCATTCTTTTATTCTGTTCATTCTCATATAATTGGCAGAACTATGAGATCATTAAGGTATGGTGATTATGTTATAAAGGTAATAATGAAAACGTTGGTGGTTTCAATGCTCGAGGTTGTAAGTTTGCAAGTTACAGTCTACGGTTATCCTCAATTACTTTTTGCGTACTACCCACCCTCTTATTTTTTAAGAATCTTTTTGAATTTGATGTCTCAGTCAGTTCATAAACACGAGTTAATAATAGAGTAATTTTGCTCGTGAATCGAAATATATGAAATTTGTTTTCATTATTCATTATTTTATAATATTATTAATTGATTATGTAAAACTAAAAACAATTGTTGTTAGAAAAAAAAACAGTCATTTTGCAGAGTTGCTAGGCTTGTAAATAAATGTTGGAAAGAAAATTAAGGGACAATTAATTACGTAATCTGTTTAATTTACTTTCTAAAAGTAAAATACGTTTAGAATTATATATAACTTTTTTTTTAATTAAATGCAGATAATCTAATAAAAAAATATTTTAATTTAATTATTAATTGAAGGACGAAATCAATAGAGAGATTTGGTATAACTATAAATGAAGAATCTATAAATTGTGTTCCTCAAGCAAACAATTAGCATGGCTACAAATAGAGGAAAACCCATTAACATTGGGTATTTGGGTACCTCAAGTATGAAACTGTGATCAACATATATGGGGAAAAGACCCATTAATCTTGGGTCCTAAAGCTTACTGACGTGAAAATAGAGGACTGTAAGCAGGAAATGTCTATAGACTATAATTCATGTGAAAAATTTTATTCACTCAAAAGTAATTTTACAATATAGGTGTAGCCTGTATTTATACAACAGAGAAGTGACCAGTAGAGAAATGAAGTAAACTAACTGCCAAAATGATGTGATTTTGTGGTTCTATAACTTTATAATTCCTTCCATCTTTTTTACTTAAAACTGATAAGAAGAGATATCACACTTGATCTAAGCCAAAAGTTGGAGGAAGGCATTCTATTGTTTATTTGGTTTCAAACATAATTGTATGGATCGGATCGGTTCGCCCTATTGAACCGGAAAACCTGTATCTCAAGTTGCTGGTCGGTTCGGTCAAGCCATTAGACCGATTTTTTCATTGACCCAGTCAAACTTATTAAAACCGTTCAATCCGTCCAGCCCAGCCCTTTCTATTGACCCGCTCATACATTAAAAAAAAAAAAAATTGGCTTTGACAGACTGCGTTTTGAGTTTTTGACTTGGGGCATATACCCATTTTAGACTTCTTCGAGGTTATTGACAGTTTGCCTTCTTCTCCGACTTCGTGCTTACAGGCAGTGCGTCATGTCTCCGTCGTGCCTCAGTCGAAATGGAGTCATCTGCAGGCAATTGGAAAGTGACGAAAATAAATGCGTTTTCGTATCCCAGCAGCTTCAACCTTATATGAGTGTAAGACAAATTTTTCCCCTAAAAGATTTATGCCAGCTTCTTTGTTCCAGACAAGTCAATTTTCTTCTAGAGCGTCAGGCAAGAAACCATCGAGGTTTGTCAGTGGAAATTAAAATGGTTAAATGACAAAAAGCGCAGCAGCATATGTGTACTTAGATATTGAGCTGGAAAAGGGGTCCTGTATGTGCAACCAGATAAGTAATAGTTATTGTTGCATCTGTGTCGGGGTCTAAGACTCTAAGTGTTCACATCTGAATGTGAATGGAATCTAAAGAAAAATAGTGGAAAGAAAGTCTGAAATGGGGTAAGTAAAAAATCTCATTTACATGATTATTGGGTGTTGAGTTCCTTCTATTATTCTATATGTGGTTATCATTTTATCTAAAAGAACTTTTGTACTTGAGGGGAACGATGGTCATTGAAGTAACGAATATAAAGGGTTGGATGTATTTTCTAATGAAATTTTCTATGCATGAAGACAGATTTCCCCTTTTTTTTTTTAATGGCGAAACAAATGGTGCAATATCAAATGTTTTAGTTTTCCTTTTCAAATAACTTTTTTTTTCAGGTAGTGGCTTGTGTTAGTTAATAATTTACTTGAACTTACAAATTCTATCAGTTGAATTAAACGTGTTTGTTTTATTTTATTTTATTGGATTGTAATGTTACATTATGTATTATTTAAATATGAAGTATTTTTTTTAAATAGTATATATATTTTTTTAAAATTTTTCTTTATTCAAGTTTTCCGATTCGACCATTCTTCTATTAATTTCCCTTATCATTTCAATTGTAGCACCTTGAAAGATAATCGTGACAGAGACTCTTTCTGATCTACTGGCACTACTGAAATTGCGCTTTCTTGCAGTGATTTGCTCATACCCAGATTCTTTTTGTTTTTTGTCGAGGAAATTAACTTTTGTTGGGTTCCAAAATCCATCTGGAAGAATTTAGCATCAGAACTCATAGAAAAAAGGAAGAGTTGATGATGGGGCATCTATCTTACCCTTTGACTCATTTTGAGGACTACACGTGGAGAATCTCAATGACCAAAGTGTTTGTTCTTTTACTTCGATCCACCAACAAGCTTCCCCTCGTGTAGCACATGATAAATCAACAATGAATGGAACCTTATCCCCCTCATTTAACTGGACGGTGACGCCATGCCAAAGACATGGACGGGGGACACAAACTAAAATCTGAAGGGAAAATATTCTTGCACGATATTATGAAGAAGTCAAGTGGTATAAAAATAAAAAGGGTGCATTTTTTATGCAACCATAATTTGAACATCTATTAAGCGTGGAAGAGCACCAAATAGAAAAATACCAACCGGAATAAACATGTGGATTCTACTGCTCAATCGTTTGGTTGAAGATTCAAAATAGCCTTGATTTGGTGGGAGTGGAGTGGGACCAACACGACAAAACGTTTAGTCCCTATCGAGTTTGGCTTTGGAACCTCAGAATTTGCGTTGTGTCTTTAATACAGTCATTGACCTGATTTTGGAGATTGCTTTCCTTTGGGAACTTTGTAAAAAGTTGCTTAAGGTCAGTTTGCAGACAAGTTTCAAATATAAAATAAAATTGTATGAAAAATTTATTCTTAAAATTTGTTTATCCCCGATTTCAAAGGATACCAAAGTGAATAAAAAGACCTGTTATAATATGATAAGATGAAAAGGGGAGAGGGCAGAAGGGGGCGGGATAAGAAAGAAATATTCTTCTGTATTATGTATAGTATTAGTAGTCCCATATACATAGTCAAATCCTACACTCATGATTCATGAGGGCTGAAAGTAACACTCAAAAGAACAAATTGACTTGCAAATTAAATTGCCTAACAAAATCCTTGTGCCATCAACAAGTACCTCTCAAATCCTTATCTTTCGTTTCATATTTTTCCTTTTTCACCCCTGGCCGTGAACAAAGACTTGGGTTTTCACGTGGCTGTTCCACCATTCTTCATTGCCATTCTTTGTTTCTGAGTCTCAGTGGGTACCTTCACGTCAGTGGCCATCCCAATAGCTTGGAGAAATCTCACTACATACCAAGTCATGTCTAGCTGCCACCATTCTAGGCCATGTCGAGCTGAGTACTCAAAAGCATGGTGGTTATTGTGCCAACCCTCACCAAATGCAAGCAATGCCACCCACCTAAGAAATTTTAGATTTAATCTACGAATAACTTGTGAAGTCGATTAAAATTATCAAATCATAAAGAATTGAAAGGTAAAATACCAGTTATTTCTGGATAAATCCCTGGTGTTCCAGGCCTGCTTCCCCCAGACATGGCAAGCTGAGTTTACCAGCCAAGTGATGTGGTATACCCAAACAATCCTCACACCCTGCGTTAATATAACCAATTGATGCATAAGCTTCAAGTAAAATTCCCAATAGCTTATCTTTGTGATCTGACAGCAAGGGAAACTCTTTTTGTTTTATTGTAGAAAAATACAAATTGCATTGCCTTCCACATCTGACTTCATTTCTTCCTGTTCTCCCCTCAGTTCTACTTCCAATGAATCAATTCAGCAGGAAGAGTACAAACTTCAAAGAAAAAGTGAAAGAAATTTTCATACCATTCCCCAAACAAGGTAAGGAAATCCTCCTATGGCATATAGAAGGGCTCCCAAAGCAAGTGGATGGACAATGTAAGTGCTTCGGATAAATCTGTAGAAGGATTGTTTCTCCAAATCACCAACATTGTTTGGCTCTCCACACTGCACATATCCCAAAATATTCGCAAGTGGGTTAAGATATTCTGCCTCTCAAGAAGAGATAGACAGAGAAAGAAAAACAACTGAGACGAGAGATTCATACCCTTTCTATCACAGATGTGGTATCAAAGAGCCAACTCATATGGCTGAACCAGAATCCTTCGGTGGGACTATGTGGGTCTCTCTCAGAATCACAGAACTGGTGGTGGTACCTATGTGTGCTCACCCAATCAATTGGGTTCCCCTGCAGACCACAAAACGGAAACCAAAAGCGAATTTTCTTCTTCTAATCAGCCAAAAACCAAAGAGAACCGTGAAGAAAGAGACGGAAAATTGAAAAGAAAAACTCAGAAAAGAAAGCTTCAAGAATCAAATTCCACCTGAAGAGCAAGAACCCCACAATAAGCGAACAAATATTCGAGCCATTTCGGAAGCTTGAAACTCCGGTGTGAAAGATTCCTGTGGAAAGATAGCGTGATGCCAAAAAGACCCGTCACAACATACAGCGCCACGGCCACACAGAAAGCACCCCAATTGAATTGGAATGGCGCGAAGAGGCTAAGGACATGCATGGCCAACACAACACCAGCAGTGCTCACATCCAACGAGTTCCATTTCCTCCCAAAAAACACTCTCCTCTCTCGCTTCACCTCCACGTCCGACAACAAAATCCTTCTGTACTTCAAAGGCCCCTGCTTTGGCTCTAAAGCTTCTGCAAATGCTGCATTGGCTATCACTGGCAGGTTATAGGTAAAGGGGTTAGTTTTCAAGGAAAGTTTGTTTGACTTCGAGGGAAAGTTTTCAACTTTATTGATCCTGGCATTGTGAAAAAAGGACCCAAGACCAACTACGGGCCTATCTAGACGTGGAATTGCGCGGTGAACGGTGGTAAAGCGATGGAGAATGGGATTTTTTAGCTGGAAGGTGAGCAAAGCCATGGAGGGAAAAAAGCTTCTGTTTTCCTCCTTGTTTAAGGCAAGCCCTTGTGAATGGAGGCCTCGAAGGTGTTACTGTTCGGTGGATTTTGGGTTTTTATGTTGCGGGGTTGATTGATTGTGATGCGCAAGTAATGGGATTTGAATAAAATGTGGGCTACAGTTAAAGAAAGTGGAAAGAGAAAGAGAATGAGGGGATAAGGCGGTGAACCTCGTGAAGGGTATTGGCCCATGAATGAGATTATGAGATTGCGGAAATAACGTCCAGATATTTTGAATTCTGAGATAAACTCATGTCTTTGCCTTTGTCTGTACTAGAAGTAATCTGGTGAGACTTTGATATTTTCTCCAGACTTTGCTTTGAAGTGTTGTTGCTGTGTGTTTTTCCAACTTTTCACTCTCCCACAGTCACACTGAAAATATCAAATATCTCCTTGTTATTACATCTATAGACATGTCCAGTTGGTAAATTAAGATACAACTATTCTCTCCTCTGTCCCTCTCGTCCCTTGCATTCTTCTTAGCAGGCACCAAAAAAGTGTGATACATGGCTGCAACGAATGCGTCAATCTTTGCGGCTTCCACGCAGCCATGCTTGCCCACGCGGTCCGTTTCTTGGAGCATTTCAAAAGCGCTTGGTCAGTCTCTAATATGCGTTTTGCTGTGTTCCCGTTGATTTAATTTTATGCATCCTTGTGTACAATATTGTTGCTAGCGGAGAGAGAATATTATATGAACAATTCAAATGGATGATGTGAACTCTGGATAATTTGATATCTGTGTTGACTGCGTTTATTGTTGTGCGAGAGTCCTGGAAGAAAGTTTCTGCCGCAAAGTTAGGAATCAGAGTAAATTATCATTACATTCACATCGCATTCAAACTTTAAAAAAGTTAAAATATGTTCTGTTCTCTTCTCACTAATCTTCACTAGCTGCCTTATTATCTGACATTTGGCAATTCTTTCCTTTAATTTTATATTTGATACAGGGATAAAAAGGAAATAAATTTTTATGAATGAAACTTATATATAAAAATATATATAAATCTCAAGCATAAAAATTTACTTTTATTTTTACTCTCATATCAAACATATCATAAGTATATGTTTGATAAGAGAATAAAAATAGAAATAAATTTTTATAAATAATTTTTGTATATAATTAATTTATTATATTTACTAGTATATCAGATTGACTCTAAAAGGATAAAAGATGAAGACCCTTATTTCTAAATTTATAGGGAAAGAAGCAGCCGGAGGATTGTTATCATTCATGCAAATGCCATGAGAAGTTTCATATCACAGAATCCTTTGATTGTCACCAGGGAAAGGCTCTGCTAAACTGTAGCTACTCAACATATACTTATTGAGGAGCCTGGGAAGCATTGTTCTCCAATGGGATTTCTGCACAGGCATTTCGCCTTCTACATCATAATCTGATTGTCAATTTCTCATCTCAATAATATACATATGGTATTATATTATCCATATAAATCTGGAAACTTCAGGAATATGGATGGTTAGTGAAAACTTGTGTGAATTATCTTGCACAATATTGTGCCTGATCCATAAATGGCTGAACTTAAATTTAGTTTCTCTTGGAATTAGCATATTCTTTTTTTACCATCAGAGCTCAGAATAACTAAATTAGTGTCAGATATTTCATATGTAACACTTCATTTCTGATGCAGCCAGTAATTTTCTCAATGTTTCATCAACAAGATGTTACTCGATGAAGAAAAGACATGTTAAAGTTGGCACAAAAATCAGCGCTGCTGCCGTTGCAACAACAACTGAGGAAATTCAAGAGTAAGAATTCCACTTAATACCATATGTACCCAAAAAAAAAAATACCATTTTCTATTTTTGTTTTTTGTTCAGTTTGCAATTGTAGCTTCACCTGGCATTTAAAAAAAACACATGAATTTTATAGACATTTCCTTTCACTTGCCCATTAGGAAAGGCATTATATATAAATTGGAAAATTGAATAATTAATCTGCATGATAGAGGGATGGCGTTCAAGTTACAGTCTTCTGTGCGTTCTAAGAACTTTTGGTTTCCCAAGAATTGAGTTGTTTTTGCATAACCTTACAATTTCTACTATCAATGTTTCCAGGTACAAGCTTCCTTCATGGGCTATGTTTGAACTTGGGAGGGCCGCTGTCTACTGGAAAACCATGAATGGCCTTCCTCCTACTTCAGTAAGAATGACAGAACTACATTGAGTGAACACAAGTTACTTAATCACCTTTTGGTAAATGTTCTTACAAATGTTGGCAGGGAGAAAAGCTAAAGCTTTTCTATAATCCAGCTGCAACTCAACTTGCCCCCAATGAAGAATTTGGAATTGCTTTTAATGGTAATATTTGTTATGTCACTTGGTTGTCCCAAAAATGTCATTTTCCAAAGCGTTGAAGGCTTAAGATCTGGACTCATCATGAAACAGACATAGAATATTTCAAGAGCAAGTGATATAATAATTACAATAGGTTCTGTATGATCAATCATTCAGAAAGTTTTTTATGATTGGGCTGCCATTGCCACAGATAATATGCCATGTATTAGCAACTTAATCCAGAGTTTTCTGATATGTGTGATTTTTTAAGTTACTTATCTCAAAACTGTTCAAGCACATATGAAAGGCAAAAAGGTTTTTCTGATTGGCAGTTGCAAGTGCAGATTGGGCTGCTGTGATTTATTATATTGTGAAAGAGAATTTAATGGTGCTATGAGCTTGAGATTTGATCAGGTTTGAAAGATCCCGAGTGTGCTTTGGCAAATGTGAGGAGTTAGTATTGTTGGATAGTAAGAGTTGAAGATTCTGCAGGAAACTAGTGAAGTTTGGTGTGAACTTCAGATTTGTTAACTAGAAAGTAAACTTCATATCTTTCATGTCAGAATCAATTTCCTTTAAGGTGGTTGATTATCCTCTCTTGAATATTTCTGTCATCTCCAGGTAATGTTGTGATTGTTCTTATTATTATAGAAGTTAAAAACTTAATTAAAATGTTCTTAATGCTACTTTAACTTCAAATTGATATTGTTCAGCACTAAGTGAGAGTTTATGTAGTTTTTCCAAATATTGAATGTTGTAATATTTTAAATTTATTATCCTATTAGATTGTGGAGGTTTATATGCCGGTACTTTGCGTCTTCCTCATTTTGCTGGTTATGTTTTTCCCCCATTGACTTTTAAAGTTCCATCCTTTCAGGAGGTTTTAACCAGCCAATTATGTGTGGTGGTGAAGCAAGGGCTATGCTTGGAAAAGATCGAGGCAAAGCTGATTCCCCAATATATACCATCCAAATATGCATTCCTACGCATGCTACACTTGTTTCTCAATATACTTTTGCTGACAAAACCATTCAATATCTTCTGTTTAACTTCTCCTTTCTGTGCAGCTCTGAACTTGATCTTCTCATTTACAAATGGAGTAGACTGGGATGGTCCTTATAGGCTGCAGTTTCAAGTTCCCAAGGCTTTGCAGAACAAACCAATTGAGAGGTAAATAGACACGTCTTTGCTCTTTGAATCAGCTGCCTCTAGCTTAATAAACAAACTATTGTAGCTTAATAATCAAAAGCATATTCTTGCTTTTGAAGAAACAAGGAAACCTAGAGAGTAATGTCATCCCCAAAACAAAAGCATATTCTTGGTTTTGATTTTAAAATGAGAATTTTCATTCGAGCTTGGGAGAATTTAGTACAACAATTTTGACACAAATGAGTTATTATTTATTAAAGAAACTGAATATGATAAAATGGAATCTTTGAGCATTCATTGAGATGAACCTGAATTGGGCGTTCTATTCTTGTGGTAGGGCTTGGCAGAGGAACTGAGCAAAGAGGGTGCATGTGAGAAAGCAATCTTTCCAGACACAAATATGGTTATAAACAGATGTGCTATGATTGGTAATTTGTCCAAAGAAGGGGTGAGCACATTCTTCAATTCCTGAACGTCTTTTACTCTTTTAACTCATTACTTCTCCCTGGAATACTGTCATTTTCTAAATGATGAATGAAACATCCCTGCAGGGTGATCGCTGCAATTTGGATCTCATCCCATGATGCACAGATCCTAGCTCGCCCCTGTACAAACCACTAGCCAATGTAGATGATGGATCATGTCCAACTGACATGGATTCTGAGCCTGAGGAATAGCATTATACTGTATATAAGTATTCATTTCGATCATACATGTGGCTTTGAAGTTCATAGGGCATTGTAAATTCCATTATTTGCTAAGTGAAAAATGGCAATAGCTGCCCCCTGCTAAAATAATGTGCTTCTATTGAAACAGCTTTATCTCTCCTACTCCAGCCGAAAGTGTGAAGTTATTAGAGAAAAGTACAAAAACTAGTCAAGCTACAAGTACATATGTATAGAGAGACTAAGTACATATTTGAAAATAACTTATTTTTAAGAAAAATCACTTTTTTTAAAAGTTTTTTCAATAAGATTTTAATTATAAGTTATTTTGATTACAAAATAAATTAATTCAAACGCACTCTAAATATCAATAATAAAATAAGTCAAAAATAAAATTCAAAAAGTTTTTTTTATGATTTAAAAATTAAATACAAACTATCCTTATCATAAAAATGGTTTTGGTTAGTAATAATGTACTAAATTAGCAGATATATAATTAGTTTTCATGTTGTTAACTAATATTAGATCCACATATTAAGGTCTCTCTTCCCATTTATTAGTTGTTAACAAGTGTCCCAAAGACACTAGTCAGTTAAAACCTTGTATTAATTCTGTTAGATGTGTTGAATGTTTTCAGGTTTAGTGAAGTCTTTTTCTCTATAGAGTATAGACTGTTTCCTTCATGAAAAAAAAAAAAAGAGAAATAAACAACCACATTAATATCAATACATTATATTTTTAGGGTACAAGTGTACAAAGGGCATTCGCACCCACGAAGGCGAAAGCCCAACACGAAGCATGGGGCCGCAGAGGAGTGCATGCCCACTACATCTTCAATTCGAATCTCTAACGCGGATGAGACGTCGCTTTATGCCATAATATATAAACTTTATGGTGGGGACTTCAACGTTTCTCAATGAATAATTCTAAATCTAAAAAATGTTATATAAACAGAAATTTTTTTAAAAAAATTGTTAATAAAAAGATTTGATATTTTTTATTATTTTTGAATATTTGAGTATTTTTTATTATTTTATTTCATCCAACACCTATTTATAAATCTAGTTGAATTTTATCAGTAATTTTGATTATTTTCTCTTAATAATTTTTTATTCTCTTAAACTTATTCTTTTAATAATCTTTATATTATGAGAATAAATTATAGAATATATTAATACTTATTTTATCTGACTGTATAATATTTGTATTATAAATTCTCCTAATGAATCAATTTAATAATGTTCTTAATTATTTTAAAAAAATATTAAATAATTTTTATATTTATAAATTCATTTAATATTTTTTGTTTTAAATAATTAGAAATATGCTAGGAGAATGTATTAAGAAGATGATATAAGGTACCTATCTCAATTTATGCCCCCATTCAATTCAATTCAATCGAAAGAAACGTTTTACTCAAAATTCACCCTTTGAGTTTTGACCTGTTCAATCTTCCCTCTCTATATTGTTTGTTTTTCTAATAAACAAAATAAGAATAATGATAGGTTACTTTAACAATTTTAGCGAGACGCTAGTAATATATCTAAAATTTTAAACAAATATGCAGAGGCTTATCTAAAATATTACTTTAAAAAAAATTTAAAAAAAAAACTATTCAACTAATCTTTTAACATCTAGAGATTTTTTATGTAAAAATACAACTAATAAACAAGACTATTAGTCAAAAGAGAAATTCAAATCCTTACACGTAGATATTACCATTTTGTTTTCTACTTTGCAATCTTATGACATGTTCATTTAAATTGTAAGATACAACTCAAGGTAACAGAAACAAATGTTTCAAGTCAAGATTCAATCTTCTTATTCCTAGCCGCCGTGAATTCAACCTTGCATAATTGTCTTGGTTTTTTTTTTTTTTGGTCAACTGTCTTGCTTTTCTTTTAATTTTTGAATTTGTCCACCAGACCTGTCTTTATGGGCTAAATAATAGGAAACTTATATTTACAAAGATTAACTACTCAAATCAGTTTAAAGTTGACATTTAAGTACTTTACAATCATTTAGTTATTAGATTATATATATAATTTTAAATAATAAAATTAAAACTAAATCTAATCCATTAAAACTTTTTTGAGAGTGTTAAGAATTTCTCAAAGTGTCATTCATCTAAACAATTTTTCAATTACGAATTCCCTAAATAATATCTTTAACAGGCACTGCCGTCCACAAAGTGGGTGCAACCCCAGCGCAGTATGCAAAGCAAGCATAGCAGGAGATTCAACCAAACTCCACCAAAAAAACAAAAACAAAAACAAAAAAAAAGAACTTTGTCAAATAAGAAATTTCAAAACTAGTGAAATAAATCAAAATTACACGGTAATTAAGGCGATTCATGTCTCTCTTCAGCCTTTTCTTTACGGTTCACATGCTAGTTTTCTACTGATTCTACCCTTCACTTTTTTTTTTCTCTATGTCATTCTTCAAATTCAAACTCGTCCCACTAATTTGGAAAGCATCACCTTTTCAACCTCCTATCCTTTACTCTCTTTTTGTTTTCTTTTCGGTGTGTCCATTTTGTTCATGCTAGCAAAGCCTGTTTTGTGGGGGAACCATTGGTGGTGACACCATTGGAACTAGCTGTTTTCCTCTTGCTTTTTTGGTACTTCCCAGCTAGAGAATCAAAGAGAATGCCAGCACCAACCCCCACAGCCAAATCGATAGTGTAGTGGCCTCTGGTGCCCAGCAACCTCACAGCCTGCAACACATTCAGCACATCAAAAGTCCACGCCAGCTCCCACCTCTGCATCCTCCTCATGTCCAGTGAAGCAATCACAGACCCCGCCACATGCCCCGAGAAAAAACAGAAAGAACGAAACGTTCCCAACCGGGAAGTCCACACCCGAACCCAGAAACCCCTATTCATCATCAAAACAAAAACCCATCTCGCTAAGGAATTTTTCATCATGCAACCAATCTACTTATTAAATCTATTAATAATCAATCAACAACCAAAAATCAAGAAAAAACAAAAGAAGGGAATTTTAGTTGAATGGTTAATCAATCACCTGAGGCAATGGGAGCTGGGTGGAGTAACCCAGAATCCCACGGCAGGTGAACATGAAGAGTGCTGAGATTGTGGCTCTTGGGCGTCCTTCAATTAGCCAGGTCCATAAGATATAGCTCGTTTGCATTCCCACGAACACCTACCCATGCCAAAAGCCATAAATGCAAAGATCATAAAACAAAGATCAGATTTTGACACCAACCCACGTGCATAGCCTGGAAACAAATTCGATTCCGCGTTTACCCACAAAGAAACAGAGCCAGAGAAACAAATTCAGAACTCCAAAATTCAGTTCCATTTTGAAGCACCCAAAATCGAACTTGCCTTTCGATTCTAGGATCCGTGTTCAAAATGCCATTTTTTTCTCAATGGACTCGGTGAAAAATGAAGATGGCGACGCCAACTCAGATTTATTCAGATCTGAAGTTGGCGAAGGAAGAAAGAAAACGGCGTACCGTGTTGAGGCCAGCCAAGAGCATGTTGAGCTCAGGCGATGACTGAAGCACGTGATGGAGGGACCGCGTGGCGACGAAGCCCAAATCGAACGGCGGCGACAACGGCGGCACCATGCGGAGCGTGTACTCCACGGCCATGAAGAAGAGCAGCCCCAGAGCGAATAGGCACGGTAGCCAATGGTATCTGGCCACGTGTACCGCGTCGGCGATGGTCCATTTCATAAACGAGGCCTGAGAGTAGTACATAGCCTTCTTCGCCATGACCCCACCACCGGAGGGATCTCCCTTAACGCCGTTAGCAGGTTCCGTTTTGTGGCTGCGCCTGCGCCCGACGGTGTTTGTTGATGGAGATGAACATGGGTAGGCTTCACTGAGAGGAGTGAGGGCGCCGCCGTTCATGGCCGTCGGATAAGGTAAGTAAGGAAGGCATAATTGGGAAGGGCGAATGATATAATAAATCGGAAAGGTGGTAGCGGCGGACTTCACGAAGGTTAGGTGGAATTAGCTCGCAGATCTCACACTCTGATTATTTTGGAAAAAGGAAAATTTGCACTTCTTTTATTTTTTTCTTTATATTGAAAATTTGCAAAATGGTCATCGGCCGTGTGGATCTGGTTCTGTCTTCTGCCCTTTTGTGATCCGTGACGATTGTTATGTAATATTTAAGCACACAAAAGAGATTGAAAAAGGTGTTTTTGTGTTTTGAACCTAAAATTGGTAATAACTTATCAAATATCAATCCAAAAAATTTGCAATGATTTCCCAGTTATTATTTTTTTTGTATCTGGTCTTGATTGTGGATAAATTTAATTATATAATTTTATTTTAATTAACAGTGAATTTATAATAAAATAATTTATATTTAAAATTTTTATTTGAAAAGTAATCTTATCAAAAAGAAATAATAAAGTTTTACTTTAACTCAAATATTAGTTTGGAAAGAAAATCACGGTAAGGGAGCATGAAAAGTAATTTTTGCCAAATATTATTATATTACTTTAAACGGGAGTTTGGTATCTTCAAACAGATTCATAAGACATCCATCACCAAACTAAACTAGCATTTTATTTCGTTATATTTTTATACTATCATCCATTTATATATTAATTTATTATTAAATAATTTGACCATGACATAATTACTTAAAAATTTAACTCATTTAATGATATCATAATTTATGATAAGAAAATAATATAAATTTTTTTTATATTAAAAATAGATCAAAATCAAATCATTTCCTAAAAGAAATTGTTGTCATATCTTTTTTTTTTATATGATATTGATATTTTTAATGAGTTATTAAATATTTATTAATAGTTAATTTTTATAATAAATATTTAAAATTATAAAGTATAATAATTGATAATTAATAAATATTAAATAACTCATTATAATATTAATATAAAAAAATGAATATCAAGCCACTGGAAGTACATTAATAATAAAAGATTTAAATAATTTATAAGAGATCGTAAGTTTAAACTTTGTACCCATTATACCAAAGAAAAAATTAGTGTCAAAGCAATTTCATTCATTTAATAATCATGAAGAGATTATTACAAGAGTTTATTTTGGATGATTGTAAATATTTTTATACAATTATTCAATCAATAAAGAGTTTAAATTTTTAAATAATTATTATTATAGTTAAGTTTATGTAATAATATAGTAATATATTATTAATTAATAATATAAAAAAATTATACCAAAATTAGATTAAAATTAAATTCTTTTATAATGTAACGTATCATTAAAAAATATTGTATCTATGTCATTTATAATGTTTATTAACTAAATTAAATTGAACATAAGAAGAGCCATGATTTTTGGCTGATATGATGGCACTGGATCTAAGTTCATTTGAAAAGAAAAAGGTGAAATATCTATAATAATATCATTCAAAAGTTATGACATGTTGTTTCCATTTGCATAAGAAAAAGCCAGGACCCATATCCTATGGTTCGATTACGTGGATGATTAACGGATTTATATAATCAAACTTGAGAGTCATCGTCACTTAACTCACCGTAAAAAAAAAAAACACACACACACACCGTCTCCGGTTATGATTTTCTTTTTATATCATTGTAATAAGATTAGTTGCTTCACAGAGGGTTACCATATATTCGAATAAAAATATTTATTGTGCTCTTGCCTCAAGAGGTGAGTTACAAGTTCGATTTCTTTTTCGGCTAGGACATGTTTTTCCCCTAGATTAGAATGTTTTAATGAAAAATTATAAATTTAAAATTTTGTACTATCATTGATTGAAAAAAAACACAGAATATATTGATAGTACATTATAACCCATTAAAATAGTATTGATTTTTTTGAGCTGCTAGCTTCACCTCCCATCGTTATTTCAGTAATTGGTAAGCAAAAGACATCTGATTGTCAATACATGTGTTTCGTATCTTAACTATTTGAATTTGAACCTTACACTAATATTTAAGAAAATTTATTCATCTAAATGCACCTGCTAATATAAAATAAGTGCTCTTTAGATCGTTGGATAAAGAACTTAATAACATGTTTGGTAATAAATTTTTTTAAAAAATATTTTTTTTAAAAGTTTTTAAAAAAATTTAATTATAAATTATTTTAATCATTAAATAAGTTAATTAAATATATACTTAGTATCAATTGATACGAAAACTAATATGATAATATCTTAATATACAACTGACAAAAAGTCATTAGGAAGAAAAATTCACCTCCAATAAAATCTCACCCACCACCAACACTCTTAAGATATATAGTACCGTTTATACCCATAAAAAAAAAACAAAAGATATATAATTAAGTCTCTTGTCTCAAATTTTTTGACATTCTTATAATTTGAATTTGAATCTTATACTAATATTTAAGAAAATTTATTCATCTAAATGCACCTGCCAATGTAAAATAAATGTCCTTTCATATCGTTGAATAAAGAATTTAATAACATATTTGGTAATAATTTTTTTAAAAAAATATTTTTTCAAAAGTTTTTAAAAAAATTTAATTATAAATTATTTTAATTATAAAATAAAATAATTTAAATGCATAATTAATACGAAAACTGATATCATAATATCTTACTGTACAACTGACAAAAAGTCATTAGGAAGAAAAATTCACTTCCAATAAAATCTCACCCTCCATCAACACTCTGAAGATATTATATATTACAGTTCATACCTCAAAATAATAAAAAAAAAATGTATAGTACAGTCCCTTGTTTCAAATTTTTTGACATTCTTAACTTAGCTATCCAAACAGAATATTTGTTGTGATATTTTTAAATGCTTTTTAAAAATATATTCCCTGTACAGAGTATCTTGTGCAAACACAGCTCAGCTTAATTTGGAAGGTTTCGGTGCCCTGATGCA
Source organism: Castanospermum australe (assembly GCA_019955255.1). Lineage (NCBI taxonomy): Eukaryota > Viridiplantae > Streptophyta > Magnoliopsida > Fabales > Fabaceae > Castanospermum > Castanospermum australe. The sequence goes on from NSJW01000464.1 coordinate 1,307,341, forward strand.
AACGGTTCCAATATGCAAACAAAGAAAGGTAGGAAACTTACTATGCCACAAAATGGGTAATTTATGTATTAAAGAATTTATATATGAGAATCATACACTACGGACTCTTTTCAATGAAAATTTCAATGAAAATTAATTTTGCCAGGATTGGAAATATTATTATGACATTGTTAAAAGAATTTAACTTTAATACATTGTCAGTATAAATTTTTTTATACAAACATGTGATGATAAAGTTTTGAAAGTCAATTTTTTTTAATAATTTAATAATACATAATTAAGTAATAATATAAAAAAAATTTAGACTAATAATACATCAAAATTAAATATTTGTTAAAAAGATATGTATAGTTGTGGTTGGTTACATACATATTTATACCATTATTTCATTGGTCTGTTTAATTTTAGGTTTTTTGACCCATTAATTTAGCTGTTGTACAACTCACATAAATAAATAAAAAGCTAAAAATACATAATACAGAAAAAAAAAACGTTTAGAGTGCAATTTCGATTCTTTTTATTGAATTTTATTTTTTTTAATATGTATTTATAATATTATGAGATTTTCAGCAGCAGACAAACGGGTTCAAAATTTAGTTTAATCTTTCAGGCTTGAACATGTTGAACCTATTTGAAAAAATTCTTATTTACTTTAAAAGTAATATACTAATTCAATGAAAACAACACGTTACTGAAAATGATTGTGTGTTATGAAATTAAATCTATAATGATATATAATTAAATTTAAATAAGATTTAAACTAGTTAAAATATTATCTTTTTTTTGTCATCAGTTAAAATATTATAGTATAATAAAGATAAGAATGAAAAATAAATTTTTATGAATGAGATTTATGTATAATTTTATATATAAATTTTATTTATAAAAATTTATTTTTTATTTTTATCTTCGTATCAAATATATATTACATAAGAGTAATTAAAAATGTCTTCTATCCATGGGCCTGCCAATCTCAGATAAAATTGAGGGCCTAAAAGGCCTCATGCTTTTGAGAAGCAAAAGTTCTAAGGCACATTCCAAAAATCACTCGGAAGTCTGAGTTCTCTCTAAGCCTGGATCCTCAAAGGAAATTCAATGTGCTGAACAACAATTTCTTCGTGGGCCAGTGGCAGAATCACTAGGCAGATTACCCATCATTCATGGGCTTCATCTTGAGGGGAACTGTTTGAATGGGTCAGTCCCAAAAAGCTTCCCATATTTGAAGATCCTTAGTGAACCGTGGTTGAATGACTGGATCGGTTTCATTTGGCAGATATATGGTTTGGAGGATGAAAAGGAAACTAAGGCTATATAATTCAGGGCTGTGTTATGATGCAAGGAGTTTTAATTCACTAAATAAACTTTTTTACATTATTATTAAATTATATATTATCATATCAATACAAAAATTTGACCTATCAAATAATTGTTATATAATCTCTAAATTTTTAAATCAAAATTAAATCATAGTTGTATTGGAGATGGTGTGAATTTCACGTTTTATTTCGTTATAGGTCTGTAAGATTTTAGGTATATAATTGGATTAATTTATATTATATTTTAAATAATTTATAATTAAAATTTTATTAAAAAAGTTTTAAAAAGTAATTTTTTATTAAAAATAATCAATTTTCAATCGTTATGATAGGGCATCATCTTTCAACCGCTCAGAAGCCCATGCCAACAAAAAATGTCTCGTCGGATGCTATTCCAGCAGTTCGAGCGTCTCTTGCACCACTCGCAAGATCGTTGGCACAAGCTACTTTGTACTATTATTCACTTTGATTTGATTGTAAGTAAATATTCGTGAGCAAACTAAGAAAGGGCTTGTGAGCACCGAGGAAGGAAAAAATAAATAAATAAATAAATTGTATTATAGACAGCTCATGTCCTAGACATTGGCATCACCCTGCTCTGAAAATCCATTTATATATTATGAAATCATATGGGAAACTATATATTATGAAATCACAATGATATCCAAAACATATATGTACAGTAACTTGCCAACTATTTGAAGCCAAAGAGCAAACTCTAAACTGGGGTGCAGAGGAAAATTGATGCTAAATGAGACAATATCATTTGTACAAGGTAGAAGTGTTCTGTTATAAAGTTTTTTTTTTAAAAAAAAAAATCAATCTCCCTTTGCCTGAATATCATTTTTGAAGGGTTTGATTTAGTGAATTATTTGGAATTGATATGCAGCATTATAAGCACGACAGGATCCTTGGCTCTTTTTGTTCGGTTGCAAAACCAGCCAAGGCAAGGCAAGGCAACCAGTTCAGAGAATTTTAGAAGATGCTCATTTCAGCATTTGTCCTAAAAGGACAAGGGACAACCACTTGCATTCTCCGACAATTAATCATTTGAGTCATGGACAGACAGGCCAACCTAACAAGTAAAATTATGTATTTATATAATAATATAGCCTATCATGCATATAACTTTGCCACTTTTTCCTGCCATTGATTCAATCCACCAAACCAAGTCAAACTCTCTTCCCTATTTCATGTGCCCAAATCAAATACTCTTGTGTACTAGAAATTTTGAACCTTTGTTGGCCACTGCTTTTTAGCAATTGATTGCAGTGTCCCCTATTAGCAAAAGAACAGACAAAGAAATCAGCGTCCGACATTTGCGGTGTGTGGGAAAAACAACTGGGTGTTGTAGTTTTTCCTCGCACAGGTGCATTGGAATTCCATCTCCACCCTTGTTTGAATATGGGTGTGTTTCTTTTCGTTATTTAAAAAGGAAGGAACAGACACTATACATTGTAAATTTTTTTAGAGGGTGGTTGGTTTGTTTTTTATTTTTATTTTTAATTAATATATTTTTATTAATAATTATAAAAATATTATTTTCTTTTTATTTTATTTTATGTTTTTAAAATTTTGTAAAAGAAATTATGAAAACAAAAAATACTTGTTCTTTTTTCATTTTTTTGTAAAATTTTGAAAACAAAAAAATATAAGGTGATATTTTTATAATTATAAGTAAAAACATATCAACTAAAAATGAAAATAGAAAACAAATCAAATACTCTCCTAATTTTTCATATTTTGAAAAATTATTCACATTATGCAAACCGGTGATTTTTTTTTTATTACCTAGATGTCAAAATCAGCTCTCTAGCATCTTATGTTACTGATTTTCTGGCCAATTAAGATATCATTATCTTATTGCAAGAAAAAACAGGCATCCGTGGCTATTTAAGTGTTTTTTAATTCATTCAGCTTGTTTTTAAGTTATATTTTTATTTTTCAGAGCATATATATACGTCTTTGAAAAGCATATGAAATGTACTGCAAATTTTTTAATTTTGTTGTATCATCATGCGAAGGAAAAAGTTCATTTGTGTTATTCAATCCTTACCAGTATGACCAAATTAAATAGAAGTAATTTAATTAATTTATTCACGAACAAATAGTGAGGCAAGTCATAGCTGCCAAAACTTTTCGTCACATTATAATTATCCATCCATATAAACGGCGTTGCAGGACAAAGACAATTATTATCACTTGACTACCCCTCATGATGGAAAGCCACACCTAAACACAAAAGGCAATATGTTGTGACAATTAATATCCTAATAAACATCAATAGGGAAAAAAAAATATGATGCTACTGTCATCTCATGAAAAGAAAAAATATTATCGCATACAGGGTAATAATTGTTTGTTCAACCAATAGATTAACAATTATATAGGACTTAGAACAAACGTATAAAATTGCACAAAATAGAAGAAAACCAAAAAAGGAGGAAAAGAAGCACAGAGAGGAATCTCACCTCACAGGCCTGTTTTGTTTTCTGCAGTCCACCAAACATTAGCAGCCCTCAATTGACTTCTATTTGGCCTGAACTACCCTCTCACTACTAGTAATATAATAATTGGGTACATATGACAGAAGCTATAAAAGTTAGAATAGACAAGCATTTTAGTCTTCTAAATATATTGCTGAAATTAATTTATTTTTTTAAAAAATTTAACATCAATTTATTTTATTAATTATAAAAAATAATATTAAAATAATTTTTATGTCATGATATGTGAGAATATTATTAATATAATTTTTAATTAAGAGATTAAATTAATATTATTTTTTATAATTGAAAAAATGAATTGATATCATTTTTTATTAGAAAATAATTTAATATTAATTTTTTTTATAAAATTAAATTGATATTACATACATCTTTAAAAGACTAAATAGATATGTATTCTTTAAGTTAATACCACAAATTTATGTTATTAGAATCACAGTCATAGAATATGTATGGTTGAGTATATGCGGAGGAATAAAAATGGACAATCTTGAGATTCTGATTTCTTATTCAAAAGTAATTTTCTGCAAACCAAAACAAATTTCTCATTCAAAATTATTGTGATGACTAACGATAATAATTCATTCCACGGGAGCAACCTTTTTTTTATAGAAAGAAAAGAATGGCAATGGCTGTCAAAGGATGAGTTTTGCAATGCATCTAACAAAATGAGTTTCAAGAGACATTTGTGATAAATTTATTATGTTTGCTGGTCATGGCTTTCTCCCCTATCGTAATCGATGACACTATTTTCAAATAAATTTTAATTAATAACTCATTTTATCTTCTTGTCTCCCATCCTCCAGAAGGAAATTTTACTATTATTTTATTTTATTAAGAGCATCAACAATAGTAAAGTAAGTTTTAACCTTTTACCACTCTTTACCAAACAAGGTTCAAGGATGTTTTTTAAAAAATTAAATTTTTTTCCTATTAATTAATTTATTTGACCCAAAACAAGAATTAAGGAATTTTGAATTGTATATTACTCTCTTTTGGATGACGTTATGGTATACTATTTGATTCTCACAATAAAAACTCATAAAAGATAATTAATAATTAATTAAAAGGGTTTTTTAAAAACCTAAATGATGAATTATAAAATAATATTAATTTAATTAAATAAATAGTTAATTGTAATTTTTAAGTGATTAAATTTAATAATTAATAAATTTATGATTAATAATATATAAATAAATAATTAATTTACTTTGATAATTGATTAACTCAATTTGTATATCATATTTTTATGATAAAATTTAAAAATAGTGCGACTCTTAATTATAATATTAATACTAAAAAAGTAGCAAAGCAATTTTTCATTTTCTTACTAAAAACAGAAAATGGACGCGTGTGTCGTTTTGAAATTCGGCACACAGCTGGACTTGAGCCTGAGAAGGAAGAAGAAAGAAGACTCTTCATCAGCAAAATCAAACAGTAACTTCTTTATCTCTCTTTTGGATTTACCCAACCCAGATCACAGCGTTCGCATAACGTCAGCTTTTGACCACGAAAGCATGCTTTCAGTTTCCCTCGAAGGTTTACGTTTGGCATGCCTTCACGCTGAAACGTGCTAGGCAGAGAGTATAAAGAAACAGCTTTCAGAGTGGAGGAGCAATAAGAGCTCCTGATTTGGTTTGGTGGGTCAATTTCAAGTTTGAATTTTGTTTACTCTTCTTGGGTTGATTGAGAAGGTAGAGGGTGCAGAGAAGTCAGAGACAGAGAGCGGAGAAGGTGGGGGATTGGTGGAAAGGTTATGGCTTTTTTCCAAATCTTCTGTTGCGGAAATGGTTCGGATCGGTACGACAATTATTCATGAATCTCTAGTTAAAATAATTGTTCGTTGTTATCTTTTTCTTCTGCGTTATTATTATTGTTTTGGATCAAATGTTTGTGTAATATGACTTCAAGGTTTATTTTTGAAGAAAATCAATATTAGATAGGGTTTTAGATTCTGGGTTTAGCTCAGATTCCAGGGTTCAGATGCTTTTATTATTAGATTCTGGGTTTAGCTCAGATTCGTGGTCTGAGTAAGAAAAATCTATTAAGGGTTAGTTTGGTAGGTAAAACTCTCGAGGCAAAATAGAGAGCGAAGATTAGAGCGTACTCTTAAGACTGAATTGACAGCTTAAGGTTATGCATGATTAACTGTTCTGGGCATACCGAGGTACTTTCGATCGTATACCTGGAGACTTCTTAAAGTACATATTTTAGATTCAAACTTTTGCTTCAATTATGCATTTTTTCCCCCATTGGATAATTGATATTAGAGTCTCTATCTATGCAGCAAAAAACGAGGGAAAGAAAAACCTACATGGCGGGTGTTTTCTTTGAAGGAATTACACTCTGCTACAAATAATTTCAACTATGATAACAAGCTTGGAGAAGGGGGCTTTGGCAGTGTGTACTGGGGCCAACTTTGGGATGGATCGCAAGTAGGATTATACTTTCTTTTTACTTTTACCTTTATTTTTATTTTTATTTTTTATTTTTTGCATCTTATCAAATCAGTTGCTTTATGATTATTCTTGATCATTCTAGTGGTTGCTAATTCATGCTGAGTAGTTGTAATGTTTAATTTAACACAATAGTGTGTGTACTGATTTAACTTATCTGAAATATTGCTTTTTGAATAGATATCAATTTATTTTTCTGCTAAAAAATTTAAATTTTCAAAGATGCCAATCCTTTATCCTTATTATGTCTTCACTGTGTGTTTCAGTCAGCTTGAAATAGAAATGTCTTTAGATCTTCTGGAGGCCATTCAGTACTATTCCAGTCTGTCCACATCTACTATTCCCATGAAAATATGTGCAAGATAGGAATTCAGTGAGCCTGTTAAGACAAAACGGTCAAGAGTTTCATGTAAGTAGTGTTAATTGGATTAATGAAACGACAAAATGTTGCTTATCAAAAGGCTGTCCAAATCCTCTCAAAGCAAATGTAACACTAGATCACCCCCTCCCCAACAGAAAAAATGAAAGAAACTCATAAATTTCTCTCCAGTCTCCATCCATGCCAAGACTTGAGCACTACTCTGAGTACTCTCATAACACTATAATTTCCTTTATCCACATAATCAAGCAATATCTTCATATTTTGCCCTCTTTCATATTGAAAGTGTTTTTACTTAATAATCTGTATCCAAAAGAAGCAATACTGATAAGTATTGCAAATATGTTCTCCAAAGTATTGGCAGTTCAGCAGAATAAGTTTGCAGCGTGCATTGGTATCCTGGAACAGATTAGAGTTCATTAGTGGTGTCATTTGTAAAAGATATTGGTAAAATTTTGTATGGAACACCTTGCTTTTTGTCAAGTATTATGGCCATTTTCCTGTAGCTTTCTTAATCTTGCAAGGCATTTAGTAATGATGATTCTTTTTTGATACTGAAAAGGATCAGATTGTGAGGGATCTGTCCTTCAATATGAGTACTGCAATTTCCTTATCATGATTCGGCAGCCTTGCTGTTGATAAGCATTTTTTCTTTTCATTATTAGTCTTAATATTGGACTGAGATGGCCATTGATTGTATCTTATTGAAGAGAATAAGTGTGATTTCTGTTCTTTAATGGATGGTTCTTTAGACTTGTAGGATTTGATTTGACCTTGTAGCGTGATTTCTAAGGAATATGATCAAAAGTTTCAGGTGCTAATTCTGCAAAAGCCTTCAAAACATTTTAGATAGTGCCTGTGAATTGAAGCTGTTCAAAACATGTTGATGGCTGACACAATAGCATAGCTATATTGCATTTTCCTGTTTCAAAAATCTCTTCGGGCTGGCTGTTTGCCATTCTATTTTCATGTATGATGCCTATAAAGTAGACGGTATTTTGGTCTGTGTACACATGCAGATTGCAGTGAAAAGATTGAAAGTTTGGAGCAACAAAGCAGAGATGGAATTTGCTGTCGAAGTTGAGATATTGGCAAGAGTACGACACAAGAATCTTCTTAGTCTACGTGGCTATTGTGCTGAAGGACAGGAACGGTTAATTGTATATGACTATATGCCAAACTTAAGCCTACTCTCTCATCTTCATGGACAGCACTCGGCAGAATGCCTTCTTGATTGGAACCGACGGATGAATATTGCCGTTGGGTCTGCTGAGGGAATTGTGTGAGTACTGACCTGGCTTTCCTTATGAGCTTCTGCCACTTTGATTACATTAATTCTTAAATTTATTACTTTCAGATATCTTCATCACCAAGCAACACCGCATATCATCCACAGAGATATATTAAAGCAAGCAATGTGTTGTTGGATTCAGATTTCCAGGCCCGGGTTGCTGATTTTGGTTTTGCTAAGTTGATTCCTGATGGGGCAACGCATGTGACTACAAAAGTTAAGGGTACCCTTGGCTACCTTGCTCCAGAATATGCTATGTTAGGTAAAGCAAATGAGAGTTGTGATGTCTACAGTTTTGGAATTCTCCTTCTAGAACTCGCTAGTGGCAGAAAACCAATTGAAAAACTTAATTCTAATATGAAGCGATCAATAACTGATTGGGCACTGCCATTGGCTTGTGAGAAGAAATTTCGTGAACTTGCTGATCCGAAACTAAATGGTAACTTTGTGGAGGAAGAGCTTAAAAGAGTTATTTTTGTCGCACTGATATGTGCTCAGAGTCAGCCTGAGAAGAGACCCACCATGCTTGATGTGGTGGAGCTACTGAAGGGAGAATCTAAAGATAAATTTTCTCAGTTAGAGAATAGTGAAATGTTTAGAAGCCCTCCAGCTGTAGAATACAATGATGTAACATCAGCGGCTGAAGACAGTTCAGACTTCATCTCAGAAGAAAATGAATCAAAACGTGAGTTCAAAGAGAATAGTGGGCTATGAGTGATGCAAAAGTAGCCGAAACATGGTTTGATATGTTAAATACAGATTGTGAAGTTTTCAGGAATTGCACTTTGTTATTATTGCCATTTGCCAAGGCAACACTGGTAGTGGGTGCCCATTTACTAGAGCAGCATGGGCATGTTTGCCACACTAAGGATATGGAAGCATGGTTTTATGAGTGCTTGGGGTTTGTCCGTGTCAGTTCTCCTGTTCAGTGCAACTTGATGTTTGTGTACTGTTTTTTTCCCCTTTTGGTTACCAGTTTCTGAGATCTAGGTCATGTTTCAGCCTTATTGTTACTGCTTGGGCTCACACAGTCATATTGGAAATTGTCAATATGCCCTCAACATTTTTCTTTTTCTTTTTTTTATCGGTGAGGGGAATGCTTGAAAACCAAGACACGGTGCATGGTCCACTGTCTAGGCAGTTGGTACCTGGACAGTGTCAGTGTTCCATCTGAAAATTGATGTCATAAAGCAAAAGCATCCTCATGTTGGGAAGCAAAAGCTGCAGAAGCTGTGAGCTGTTTTTGAAACCTAGGGCCTATCAAAGATTTGAGCTTCCCTCGGCTCTCTTGAGCGCTAGCTCCAATAAGAATTTAAGACAGCTTTGTGAAGTTGTTATGCCGTCGCCCGCCGAGTAGGACTGTTTACCTTGCTAATGGAAATGGCAACACGGTTGTCGAACTTGACTTTGAAATTACTGAGAGAAAACCTGAAATTAACATAAGTCAACAGTGTCCCTATAACGTTAGGTATAATTTGTTTCTAAAAAAATTTGCTTAATTCAAGAAAGATGAATTTAATTCTACGCCCAAATTAATTTGAGAGTATCTTTATCTAATAATTAGGAAAAAAATCAAAAAATCGATTTTGACAACTAATGTATCCTTCTGATAATAAAAAAAACACATTCGATTTTTACAACAAATGAATCTAAATATAACACGCTAACTCAAATTAACATCACTGCCATCGAGGGTCAATGGAAGCTTGTCTTTTTTTTTTTTTTTATCTTTTCTTTTGTTAAGGGTGCCAGTGAAAAAGAGTTAACCAAATATCCCTGATTGTATGACTTTTTTTTTTGTTTCTCCAAATATTATATGATTGAAGTCACTGGAAGTAAGTTAGCAGTAATAAATTTAAATAATTTGCAAGATGTCATAAATTTAGACTTTTGTGTCACTGTTATAACAAAGAAAATATTGCATGGCTAGACTCTTTGAAAATGTGAACTGTTGTTACAAATCTAAAAAATTTAAATAGAAAGTGGTTTTTATTAAAATGTAATAGGCATTTGGTATGATTGAGTCGAGCATTAGGGGGATTAAACCCGACTTATTTAATAGAGGTTTTGTTTAACTGAGGTGGTTCTGATCTTGAGGAAACTGATTAATCATCATGTTATGCAGGTAGTTAGTTTGACTACTTTAACAAAATCAAGCAAGAGTTAGAGAAACTCATTTACTATTAATATATTATTAGGTGAGCTCAAACTTAAACAAGTATGAATAAGTTAAATCTTCAATTATCTTTTTTGATACAGTTTCATATTTTATTGAATATATTGTTTCATATCATGTGACATATGAAATTATAATGATTCTTTATATTATTTTATTCTTAATTGTCTACACCCTCAAACAGGCACTGATAAGGAAGATGGAAGCTGCCAAAGAGTAAGCCAGAGATGCTTGAGCAATTAGCGTGGCTGCTCAGGCTTTAGCCGAAAAGGAGTAATCTGGAGAATCAAATTTAAAAAAAAAAAAAAAACTGTCCAAGGAAATCCAAAACCTCAATCAATCTATGTAACTGCAAAAGCAGAAAAGGCTCGATTAGAATATTTGACTCGTAATTGTGTGACATTTACAAAGCTGTAATAACGTTACTACAAGAGCCCTACGATGAGCAGCCATTAGATACTACAACATATTCTTACAAAATTTTGAAGGTCGGCAATTAATGGACCTGCCACTAGTATATCTCAATATATAAAAACTAAACATTTGTATCTCAAGAGAAGGTATCCTCTCGATCTCCCTCAGCAATTGTCTCACCTTCCTCCATGTTGCTGAACTCCAAGAAATGAGTTGGTCTGTGGTCCTCGTGGTAATACTCCCTAGGCGTCCCAAGCTTCACTCCATACTTCATCCCTGATGCGTGTCTCACCCCCATGAAGTTGTAATTCCATGGACCATTGTCAGGAACCTAGGAAATTGAAGCCAGAAAGCCATCAAAATAATCACAATCAACGGGAAAAGTCCTCATAATTTTAATATATATAATCATTTTTTGAAAGAATATAACCAACCAATCATTTACAAGATTAAAAAAAAAAACTAGATAATTTCAGGCAGGCTGGAAAGCTTTACCATGTAGAAACCAAAGAAGCGGTCACTAAGGAGCATCTGAACCTTCTCATAATGGGTAGGAAGGTAACCATGAGGATTGCTTCCTGTACTCTTATTGAGACGTCCCCATTCATAACCAGATGGAGTGAGCTTGTATGCAGTTAATGAACAGGAACCTGGAGTAAAACTGCAAGTCAAGATAATACATTTCTCGCCATCCCATTGCTTATTGCTCTCTAAGATCTTGGCATGTGAGGTGAGATCCTGCAATGTTCATTTCTCAGGTGAGACAATTTACCATGGATCATAAATATAGTCTACTTACCCAACAAACTGAACAACAATCCCAATTTTTGCTAACTTTCAGGTGGGGTGGGGTTGATGGGGGCAATTGTTTCTTATTATTTTTTTCTCCCTTTTTTCATTTAATTATTACATTCCAAAGGAGAACTGAAAAAATTTACCATGTCTTAATTAGAATTAAAAAAGCAGAAGGAGGAAAATGCAATTAAAACTAAATTGAACAAAAAACCTGAGGCGACAACTGTGGAAGTTCATTTGGTTGAGTATGCATCCATCCCAAAGGCTCCAAATCGTTCAAGAAATCATGCTCTGGAAGAGCAGATGGGAGATGGACTTGCTGATGAGTCCCCCATTGTGGTGGCATTGCAATGCAGCGAATTTCTTTAACCTGAGGATTGTCTGGAGGACTTATGCCATACAAGTACCCAGCAATTTGTGTTCGAAGATCTGCTATGCAGATAAACTTTTTCAAAATGTTCTTCGGCATAATATAGGTGTAACCAGTTTCCTGCACCACAAATCCAATGTTAGAACATAACAGGAGTTGTAACATGATTGTCAGAACTGAAGATAATATAATGCAAACCTTGATATCCTCAGAGTTCACATATATATGGTTTACACGAAGATATAGATTTGTGGCTGATATTGCTCTGACACGCCAGTCAGTCTTAGAACCAAATGCAGCTTGCTCATAGGGACTAGTGGTGGTTACTATGAGTTCTTCACCATGAACATTTGTGGTCTTTGTTGTTACAGCTGTTACCTGATTTGCTTCATGCGCCTGCAAAATAGTAAATACAGAACTCAAGTAAATAATTCATGGATAAGATGGCAGGAAAAATCGAGTCTAGAAATAAAAGAAAAAAAAAAGATGGGAAGAGAAAATAAGTATTGTATTACCTGCTTCTCAATCTCCGCAATCTGTTGCCGCTGTTGAGAAGGTGGAGTAATCTCAGCTCCAAGTATAATATCACGAATCTCAGACTGAGTCAGGGCTGAAGTATTCACATTGTTCTTCTTGGCATAATCTGAGAGTATAAGATCTCTTAATGCAACCTCCACCTGTCAATGCATTAGGTTTGGGTGAGGAATACCAAGAAAAAACATAAAGCTGCAGAATCGGGACTATATACAAGACTAGCAACAATTAACATAGGCATTCTAAACACAATCACTATAAATACATATATGAATTTTGCAGGGGACGAAGTTGATTTTTATCTAAAAGCTTGTTATGTGACTACCCAACTATAGTCTCAAAAAACTTATCTATAGTAATAATCAAGGTGGTGTAGCAACTAGTTCTAAAACCTTAAACATCGTACTTACTACAGACAGATGTAAAAAAATCAGAAAAACATAAATTCTTAAAACTAAAACCCAGGAATGAAAATTCTCATTCTTAAACTAGAAAATAAAAATTACCTTCATCCACTGGTCATCACTGAGAGAAGGCCAGATGTGATGAGGTTCGGTTATGATTGTTTTGTCAGGCTTTAGTAACATCTTTGCCTTCTCGTTATTCACATGAAGAGCACGGAGAATCAGAATCAGTCTGGAGAATGCAGTGTACGATGAAATACTCTTCAGCCAGTCATCATAAATGTTGAACAAAACCATTTGTGGTTCAGTGGCCTTCAAAATAAGATCCCCAAATTTCTCAATTTTCAAGCATGCCTGGAAAGGAAGCTGCAGCTCACTTCCTTTGATAACAATGTTGGGGAAGTCCAGTAGGTGAACCTCCAATGGATCCAACATTCCTTTACGAGTGACGATAATTTGCTTTGGCTGTTCTTCTACAGGCAAAGAACGCACAAGAGCAGCAACTTCTTCTGCTGTTTTCCACTTGGCCAACTGTCCAAGACGCTTCTGACCAGCCCATACACTTGTATGAATAACCTGCAAGGTATGATATGAAAGATCAAAACCCGGACAATTAATGTCAGAAAAACCCCACTAGGGAAGAGAGCAAGCAAACAAACCTTAAGAAACAACTGGCCAGTCCTTGGATTGAAAATAAATATGGCACCATTGATGGGTTTCGTTGTAAGATTTCCTTCAAAAGTCTTATGGATTGTAACACGATACACGTTAGTATCATCAACAAACCATATTATTTGGTTGCTGAATATCTCTCCATAGTTTTGGGAAGACAAATATGGTTCTGTAGGCTCAGAAGAATACAACTGCAAACCTTTCCTTATCCGCTCTCTCAACACATACAATGCAGGATTTGACTGCATATGCACAAGATTATTAGTAAAAGTGCTAAACAATTATATGTTACATAATTAAGGAAATAACATCTAAATTAAACCACAGCCACCTGAGCATAGCAGAGGTGGTTGGTGTGGGTGAGGATTTGGGTTCAAAGTAGAACAAATCGTAGCAACAACTTTGTGATGTACCAGAAAGATTTATAACTTTATAACAAGACTTTTGATGTATGATTATTTTTACCTTCATGATCTTATTCATGGCCTGCTGAAGAAGTGGCTTTGACCCAGGGAACCAGTTGCCAAATGCAGAATGCAAGTTATAAGCCAAATCAAGGCCAATCATTACCCCTGCAATGAAAGCAATCACTAGGTCAACTCTACATATAAAAAGCATATAAAGTAGCAGAGAGGAAACTGATAGAGATGTACCAGTAGGAGATGGATATATAGACATATTATCTGTAGTGTAATCCATAAATTTGGCCCGTGTGTAACGCTCAATATCATGAGAGTCATAATCACCCCATCGAAGCTGCACATCAATCCAGTACTTATTGCTTGCCTTCTGATCAAAAAACATCCTTTGATTCAGCCACAAGACTAGGCTTTGACATTGGCCATCTATGTGCAGCAAAGAGAAGAATGTCTGCACAAGAGCTGTTCATTTTGTAGCTTTTCCTTGGATGGATTGTTTCCTTCTGGACAGTTTCAATCTCCAAAGCATCCAACTCCTGATCCAAAACTTGACAGAGATCCATGACAACACTCTCATGGATCTTCTGCCACAAGTGAGCTCTGAATATCTGGATAAGAGATATCTTCAAGGTTGGTATTTTCCCATGCATGAAAATACCAGTCAGATCTAGCTGCACTTGGAAACCCACGTAAACATTGGCTCGATTTATGGTTGGTGACCACCAAAGAGTAAACCTACGGTTGGGTATCTGGTTGAGACCAGATCTCTGAGCATTGGTTAGCTTCTTATACTTCATAGATTCCTCAAAGCCTGATGCCTTTTCCCAGAAGAGACCTTCCCAAGTTGGAAAACTGAAAGTGAAAATTACAGTAGGTCAATTAAAACTTTTCTCATAGTAGATACAAATAGCCAGACCTAAATACTAAACACTAATACCAACAATGTATTTTATGTTTCCTGAAGCCTTTAGTGATATCTGGGAAAATGATGGTCTACGGCTCCCATGCAGGTGATAAAATGAATACACAAGGTGACAAATAAATAGATTGTATAAATATATGGATGAACAGGGTTTTTTTCCGCTTTGTAATATGTTTAAGCAATGGAAAATCACTCCCCCAATTCAACAGCAAAGGAAGTTTTAAGGAAAATAGGACTTACTATGTTCCTTTGAATAAAGTATGTTCAAGAATTCCTTCAACACCTCCAAGGGCTTGAATAACATCAGTTCGGTAATTGTTCAAGTTCCACAACTTCCCATCATGCCTCTGGTGCGTCCACCAGAAGGGGTTTTGTTTCAGAACTTGGTACTGCTTGAAGTCTGTACGCACCCTCCATCCTTTATCATAAGCCAAAGTGTGTCTATCCTTCTGAAACAAAGTGTTTATACGTGGTATTCCTCTATCCCATGAATCCTGTCAAACAAATCAAGAATGAATATTGTTAGACCCCCTATTAGGAAGGTATACCGTAGAAACAGGTTCAGGGGGAAAAAAAGTGCAGTCCACGAAGGAAATGGGGAAGAAAGGGGAGATGTGAGGGAAAGGACAGGTGTGCTACCTCAACAGAATAGCAGTATGGAAAGATTCTGCTGGATATGGGCTGCCTAACAGAAAGCTGATGTGGAGGGAGGAGAGAGAAGTAGTGGAGGACGCCAGCAGGGGGGACAAGACACGGGCTGCATAACAAACTGCTGAGCTGGCCATGAGAGAGAAGGAGGAAGAGGCAGGGGAGCGGCAGGAGGGAATCTGCCAACAGACTATATATATATGCAAGGAGCTAGGGAGAAAGGGTATCGAGAAAATCAGTGGGCAGAGGGAGAGACCAAGCCTCTGGAAAGCTTGGATTTTTCATTTCAGTTTCTGTGTATTTTCATCTTTTTCCAGTTTTACATTTCTGTTTTTCAAGAGTCAGCTCTGTAAATCCAGTTCTGGATTCTCGTCCAGAGAAATAGAAACAGTTTCCTATCAAATATATTAGTTTCTGAAAGTCAATAAGTAAAATTCCCTTGAAGAAAAAAACACAACGGTACATTACTACCATCTGGACACAAATGACCACCCAAACCCCAACAATTGACGCTTTAAAAAGGCATCAGAACACTCACTTCCAGATCTTCAAGGGTCAAACGCCTGTTCTGTGCTTGTGCTTCCTGCCTTTTCAATGCATATTCAGCCCAGACACGCTGTGAATCAATGAACTCACTCTCCCAAGGCTGTCAATGATCCAAGAGAACATAAAAAAGTGGAACTACATTAGGAATACATGAATGTACATACATAATATGTAAGTGCAGATGCACATAGATTATGACATACAATGGGGAAAAAATTCGAGGTTCACCTGTATGTAGCGATAAAGGTTGGGAATCAGCTGGTCCTCTTCATGACTCATCCCACTCCTGAAGTGGGTTACACCAACATCTGTCTGCTGACTGTATCGTAGGTCGCTTTGTGGAATCAAAATGTGACCCATGGACAACATGCCAAGCCCTCCAATTTCTTTGGGGGTGTAGAAAATGACAGGAGGAAACCTGATAGAAGATAAACCAGCATAAATTTGAACATCTGAACCCAAAGGCTCCAAATAAAATACTAAGAATAATAACTGATTATTTACCTGCTAGGCATCTTTGAGTTGAGTCCAATCTTAATACGAGTCTGAATTTTATTTTCACATTTAACTAGCAAATCTAACAACTCTTGAGTATGCACAGTTGCCTCCCGGAAGTAAGTCATGAGTCCTAATTAGAACCAAAGTCAATGAGAAAACTGATGATAACAACTGCGAAGTGGTCCTACAATAAACATAAGAATTCAACTTCACTTACCTATTAAAGCTGTATTCCACTTATTGACAATTTTTGTGAATGTCGTAGATCCTGAAGACATAAGAATCTGCCTCACACGATTCTCAAACACTTTCATGTGTTCATCATCAACTCTTAAGAAAGCGACAGCAGTCCTTTCCTTGGTCTGTTCATTCTGTAGATTCCACACACCGTCTCTTGTGTTGCTGAATGCTTCTTGAGTCATTCTAATTTTAGGAAGTATCCGTACTTCAAATCCACACCTGTAGGTCATTATCAGGTTAGACATCCATGCCCAGTTTAAAACTATAAAAAAATTCAATGCAAAGTGAAAATAATATGACAAAGGTAACCATATCATTTCACAAATAAAATGTAATAAATTAGAAACTAGATCAGTTGCTTAAAATCAATTAATACTTACATGCTAAAAAGCAAGTTTGGATTATCCTTGCTGTAAACAGAAACAAAACTGTTCTCCCACTCTAAAGTTGTGATGCTTCGAGGAAGTCGATTCTTCATATCCCAGAAGACACTCCTCCCAAGATTAACTGAAATGGACACAGAAGTATATTGTCAAACATTAGAACCAAGGGTCAAGTTCAAAACAACAAATTAGAACCCACATAAGGTAAAAGGAAAAATTAATACCATCATGTTTCATGAGCCTCATTCTTGCATCTCTTGGCCAGCACTTCTTATTATTGTACCCCACCATGTTCTCATTATTAGGATCAGGGTGCTCAGTGAGATATCGCTGAATGAGATCTCGAGCCTCCTCATGGGTGAAGCGGAATAATATATGAACCCGATCTATGTACCGAGAATACAGCCTAATGGGATGCCTTGTCTCAACTTTTGTGTCCCAGTAAGTAATGAATTCATTTGGCATCTGAGGCGGGCCAGCAATCTCACTGGCTCGAGTCAGTCCAAGAAGCAATAGATCCAGTACCAGTCCATAATATTGAACAACAAAGGATGCAAACTGTAGACCACGTATAAGACCATATGAATTTGTGTGGCTCATATCCTTGTATGACAACACAACATTGTTTTTTTGCAGTGACATAATCAGCAATATTATGGTCTAGAACCAGACGCAGAAGCCTGCAACATCACAAATTAATTTAGAAGTGAAGAGAACCTGATTAAATCAACAAATTTATTTACAGAGTGCATACCTGTTTAGCATTGTCAAATCAATCTTTTCAAAAAACTTCTCAAACTTGGTCTGCAGCATCACAACACACTGGCCCTCACTAGTATCCCATATACCTTGCAAATTGTTTATGCCCTGACACCATTTGTAAACTAAAAGTGGAGGGGGCTCTGAATCTGCTGGCTTGATCCAGTTGGGAAATAGATGGCGTTTATCACCTTCATACCACAGATACTGATCAAGATAAGCATCTGTAATCTTCTCAAGAGGCTCTATCTCATAAACCGGAATCAAGTAGCTATATAAATCCATAAACTCTATTCCAACCTGACAAAAACCAAAAATAAAAAATAAAAAAAAATGATAATTGTCCTGTGCTAGGAACGAAAATCTTAAAGCTAACTAATTTTTAATTAAATATCAATATACTTCTTTAAAGGCTCGCTGAGTGAGGAGATGTCGCTTGATTCGTGATAAAGCCTCATGTGGATTGTCATAAGCTTGCTCAATCAGCCCCAACTCTTCTCTTTGCAGTTGATTTAACCTCACTGCAACACTATAGGATTCTTTCAGCCTCTCAAGTGCTAGGATAAGCAACTTCGTATCATGCTTGTATGATAAAGGTGGAAATGGAATAGGGGAGAACTTCCTTGATTCCAACCAATGTACTGTTGTTGTATAGATAGCAACAGCTTCTTCAGGAGTAACATATGGACCATCTTTCAAATAATTGTGTTGACGTTCCTGTAACAACATTAAACAATCAGGAAAGAGACTTCATAGATAATTAACAAAGAACAAGGCAATTTCTATAAAAACAACTCAGACCATGTCTTCAAAAATAGTGAGGCAATAAAAATTGAAATGAACCATAAAGAACACTTAATGCACCTGCTCTGCCTTCAGCCAGAGGCGTGTCAGTCGTCCAAGATTCTTACGACAAACAGTCTTATCCACAGTTGCACCTCTTCTTATACGCTCACGATTATAATGAGCAACATTTGTCCACCAGTCTGCTTTTGATTTCACATAACGAAGGATCATGTTCTCTATGGGAACCGGTAAACCAGGAACCTACACATTGCCAAAGTAAGGAAATCAACAACAGGACAGCAAACCATATTCAAATGAGGCCAATAATTTTTTTTTTTCTGAAAACCAAAAAAAAAAAAAGTTGTATTTAGAATCTGTTTTCCAAATTGTTGTTTTAAAAACAAAAAAACTGAGCACAACTTTAACATGTTAAAAATTACTTTTATGTTTTTCAGATTTCACAGTGCCAAACTCGTAATTGCAAAAGTAAAAAGTTCATTAATGGATGACTGATAAATGAATGAAGGCTTTTTAACTTTACCTAGACCTACGAAGCAAGGGTAGTTTAAAGAAGGGGCTGTCTCTGTGTCGGACACTCCGTATCAAACACAATCTGATGCTTCAAACACATGCAGACACATCAAATTTTGTTATGTCACCATGTCTATGTCCATGCTTCTTAGACTTAGACCCAAACTCTATGTCTAATCCACAAATCGTTCTTCCTCAGACACTAAAGCTTGCAGTTGCTGACCATCCATGGTGCATTTTCCTAAACACATAGCTTGTTTCCAAAATGATGAATATCCCATCATTCCACAGTCAAAGAGCACAACATGATCTAACACAGTCTAACATAGGATTTCTGAGATTCTATGACAAATATACAGGCTCCCTCTGAAACTTCCTTTGACCAGTGTAAGATCTCAGTGATCCTTGGGTTGTTGTTATTGTAAAATGTTGGAATATTGCACCATGAAGAATACTATTATTGAACCAAATGGTGCTATTAACACGAATAGAAGCCCATATTGGTCTAATGAAGCTCATGAAATGGAGTATGGAGAACACAAGGACCCAGTTTATGTGCAAACTGTATAGATGGAGAGGAATCTTTTCAATGGCATTATGGCAGATGTGAATGGGTCTTGGACTACATTTTGAGAACAATTTTTTCCCAAACAAATTTTGTACTATTTTGTCCTTCAAATATGTTTTGAAAACAATTTTTCCAAACAAATTTCTCTTAACATTTTGTCCAAAAATTGTTTTTTAAAATTACTTCCCATAGCCTCTCTTTGGCTGCAATAGTTGAATCAGTTTACAGAAATCTTGGAAACAGGCTTCCATTGCTAATTGTGCCTCACAACACTAAAACGGTATACAGACAATGTATACATCTTAGGCAGTATTCTCCTTCTCCAAACCCAAGTATGTATTTTATATTTTTACTATTTCACCAGCAATCCAATTAGTCTTGAAATCAAAATCAAATAGTAATTTACCTTCCAAGGAATATTTGCTTTCCAGCAACGCCAAGCCTCACTCAGATGCTGCAATATAGTTCTTGCCTTATTCTGCTTTATACCCTCTGTCATTCGAAAGGGGGAGGGGGATAAAAAGCACCTTAACTTCAGCAAATCTCAAAGGAAGAAAATTGCACAAGCCACTCAATGAAAGGAAATACAGAATGCAGAAAGAGTAAATAATGCTAAATGGATAATAATTACCTGGCATGGCATCAAGCACATCATGCATAACTGCTGCTCGAAGCTCTAGGTCAAAATGGCTTTCAACACGTTGCTTAGTCACAGTCTTTGCCACTCCTTTTGAGTGGCGCCCCTCAAACTGCCGTGCAAGTAAATTGCCTAGCCATCGTTCAAGAAGGGGCACTATACCACGAAGAAAGAATAACCAAACTCTCCACATCGGTGCCCAAAACCCACAGCCAGGTCCCTTTCCAACAGGCCCGGTGTTTAAAGCGGTAGTAAATTAAGTGCTTCAAGTCCTTGCACATTCTTATTTGCCGCATAAGCCTGTACTTGTACCGATACATACCAGTCAACTGACCAACATGTGAAAAAGTATATTGGAGGCCATCCGCCAGCTGGAAAGCATCAACATTACCCAAACGGAACTGGACATTGGCATCAACCACAAGTTTTGTCAAACGAAGGATTTCACGACAAAGATGAAAAGCATTACCAAACCGTGATTTCTTCCGTTCCTTTGTAGTCAGAGTTTTGACAGGTTTTAGATTGAAATTATAATCAAGGTGAAGATAGTTCAAATTTTTCCTGTGTATCAACAGATTAAACATGTTATACCCCTGCCTACAAACTTGAAGACCTGCTTCAACCCAATCAAGTTCTGTGGTTTGAAAAAACTTGGTTGCTTGGAGAGATCGAAATAAGTGTTTCTTTTTTTGAGCCTTAGGAGGTCTATGATGCAGCTCATTCAACACAAAACATTTCAGCAACTTTTGATAACTAACCCGAACTTTAACTGGATATGATGGAGGACTGTTGGAAAAATAAAAAAGATAAGGTTAATTTGCATATTAGGGAAAAATGAGCTGACATAGACATAACCTACGAAAGACTCTCTAGGAAGCACATCAGCAAGGGAGGTTACAACTTACCAATGCTCCTTATACCATTCTGACACAAGAGGAATATCTTCTGCCCGCCTCATGCGACCAGATCTCATGTTAAAAGGACGGGGAGCAAACAGCAAGGAGATTCCAGCAGCTGTGGTGTCTGTATAAAGTTGTGTATCTTTAAGTACAGGTTCCACACCATCTGGCAATATCCAATCATCATCATCATTCTCATCATAAATTTTCTTCTCCCGCCGTTCCTTGTTAGCACTGGTTATTGGGTGTATCAAGGGATCATAATAAAATGCAGGTAGATCAGGATCTTCAGTTTTTATGTACATGACCATGGGAGTATGGTACACACCAAGCTTTACTTTGCGAGGCCTGTTGTTATAGAGATGAGGAAATGCAATTCTGTACTCCGTCCGAAGTGGCGACCTTATAATGAGTTTATTGATGTCATTAAACTCATTCCAGTCCTCATCTCCCTTCTCCATGTCACGATACAGAGGCTCAAACTTAGGGCCACCTGGAGGGTGTATGTAACAGAGAGATTAATGCATGATTTTGAATATGCATAATATTATAAGCAACAAAATATTTTAAGCCTTCTGAAGTTCATCACAATCTGCACTACTAAGTAGTCTAGATCTTAACCTCAATTTATAAACCAGTTAATAGCAAATAATTTTTTTTATTATAAGATAATAAATATACAATAAAGAAAGCCTTATACCAGGTATACACATGTTCAAAGCCTTCGCTGTAAAAAACGATTCCATGTCAAACAAGTAGAAATAATTGCGGTCAATTAAATCAGACAGAAGCTGCCCAGCTAGCCGATGAAGAGTTGCCATTATAGGAAGGGAAAGATGCCATTTCCGGTAACTAGGACCATTTATGAGCTTTGTTTTCACAAGAGGCTTATGGTCATAAAACCAAGCATACACAGCAGAATCTTCCTCTTCATCCAGCTCAAGCTGAATCGGCTCTAGAGGATCAACATCCAAAAGATTATCGGCATAGTCTAACGGAGGCTCCTCATCATCGAATGGGGGAAACCGCATCCTCTTGAAATGACGACGATCCCTCTTCTCCCTTCTCATCATGATCCACATTGAACCCCACTGTAAAAGAGTTGACTTAGTTAACAATCATTGAGGCAAAAAGAAAAAAAGGTATATATCATGATCATACACAGTATAGCAGACTTTATGGCAATCAAACTTCTATGAGCTGCTACATGCAAACTTCAAGTGGAAAATAGATTAACATACCTGAGCCAGATAAATAGGCTCAACAACCAACGGTATTTCATTAACAAATGTGATAGCCCCAGAAATATGGTACAAGACCTTCACATCTCGAACCTACATTCACAAAGTTGATTTAGAGCTGCACACTGTACACGGAAGCATGAAATAGAAGAATACACAGGATAGGGGAAATTGGAAAAAGAAGAATACCTGCTCCCATGGCATTGGCATATTTTCCAGGAGCTTGTAAACTGCGTGTGGGATGAATTTAAGTGCTCCGAGATAAACACGTTTATCATGGCGATATTTTTTTGAGGACATATCGCCATGATCCCTGAAATAATAATTAAAAAAAAAGCAAGAAAGAAAATTACAAATTGTATCAAGAGACAACAATGGTAGAAACAAACTCTGAGACAGCATAAAGGTTGAAAGAACACTTGCCTGATGATTTTCCGGACATGTTCAGGAGGCATATCCTCTTTCTGCGTCTCAACGAACCCGAATTTCCTCTTATCACTGTATCGCTTCGAATTCAGCTGCTGCCATTTTCGAGCCTTCTCCTCCAGCCTCGCCTCGGCCTCGGCCTCGGACTCAGCGGGGGCCGGGGCCGGGGGCGGAGGCGGCAGCACCGTGTACGACGGTTGCGCTGCAGGAGGCGGAGGAATCGAAGAGCCAGTAGTTCCCGGTGGCGCAAGCTGGCCGTTGTTCCACATCTCGGAATCTATCGGAGCTTCAAAGCTTGGAAAGTGGACGAAGCAATGATGTGTACCGCCGAATCGAAGATTTCGGGTACTTTCAAAGCATGTTCTTGGGGATTGAACGAAGAGCCCCGGAGGGCTCGCGTAGCAGGTTCTAGGGTTTATCAGTTTCTCTCTCAGTCTCAGTGGCCAGACAGGAAGAGCGCGAGACGGCTGAGTGGCACTTTGGAAAATAACTAAGTTTTGTCTATGAAGTAAAAAAAAAAAAAATGAAAGATTGTGACTAGGGACTGAATAGAATATTGTGTTAATTTTGTTTATGAGCGATCAAATGTAACTACAATTTACCTTTTTTTAGTAAAATAAGATAAAACAATTTACCTTGTTTTTCATTTATAGGTTGGACTTATCTACCCTATGTTTTGGATTTTATTTTGGTAATTATGAGTTTCGGATTTTCTTGATTGTGTTTTTGGGTACTAAAATCAAAGTTTTGAAGGATTTTTATGAAATATATATTTATGATAATATAAAAATAAATTTAATATTATATAAATTAAAAAATAAAATTGATCATATACAAAATTAAGTAGTTGTTACAATTAAAAATTACGACGTTTATTAAAAAATATTAATTTAAAATTATATAGTAGTTTTTTGAATTATTAAAATTATAGAATATTAATAACTGGTAATGAGACAAGTGTTAGTAAAAATAAGAATTGTTAAGTATTTTTATTTTTTAAAATTTTCCGAGAGTTCTATTTATTTTTTTGAGTATACTATTGTACCATTCTCAAGTTTTCTTTTGGTAATTTATTTGTTTCCTATTTAAAAAAAATACTGTACAAGCGTAATTATTTACATAATTTTGTATCAATAATGATATGATAAAATCTTTTTTAAATGATAATTCCAAGATTTTTTGTCTTTAATGTTTTAGTTTGTAAACAGTAAAGTTTACTTTTCATTTTCTTATTAGTTATTTTTTTTGTTAATTTTTATATGTCGTGTAAAATAAATTTTATCTAATAATATATGTTATTTAAGAATATTAAAAAGTATTAATTAATTTTTTAAATTTATTCTTATTTTTTAATTAAAAAATAATTAATAAAATAAGTAAAATTAAAAAAATATTAATGAGATAAAAAAATGATAATTTAATTATTTTTAAAATATATTTTTTTATAATTATATTATTTAATAATTTTGTTAATTTTTATATAAAAATTTTAAATTATAAATAAAAATAAATAAAAAAATATTAATCACTAATAAAATAATTTTAGAATTTAAAATACTTGAAAAGGATCGATTCATTGTAATTGTTGATTATATATGCCAAATTCAATGCCTCGAAACACCAAGGCCTGACAATGATTCGTATAAAGGATAGTATATAAGATTCTTTTTTCTCTCGTATTTTTGCTTATGAAATGTAATTTTCTCATTATTTATAGAGATACTTATATTAATTTACAGGTTAACACTTATTATATTTGACACTCTTATTATATTTAACTCTAATTCTCATATGTATGTTTAAGGCATGATGTGTAAATATAATATTATTTCCCTTGTTAAATAGTTCATTATTTAGGAGCAGCTAATCTTTTTCATAGCAATGTATTATTTTAAAAAAATACATATATACATAATTTTTAAAAATATTTTTTAGGGTAGTTTAGTTAACACAAAATTCTTTTGTGATTTAGCTCCCATTAGAACAAAGCTCACCTTGTTAATAAAACTCTAATTGTGGTTAGTTTTGTTAGTATAAAATTGTATCTAATAATCCACGAAGTGTTAACATAGTATAAATAAGTTATATATCAAAACATGATAATTGTTATTTAATTCATGAGAATTCTATGTCATAAAAAAAGTCATATTATTATTATTTTCAGTTTAAAAAATTAAACTTATGAAATAATTCTAAATAAGTTAAGTTGTGTGAAGATGTTTTTAATTCACATAAATAAAAAAATTGTATTTAATTATTTTTCATTCCAAATGATAATTGATATTTTATTATGAAATGTTCGAATGATTTCAACGATTAGATGTTTGAATGATATAGATATAATTACTTAAGAGCCTATGCTGCTAACCAATTTCAAAGTGTATAGTTGTATGTATGCATCTTTACTCTCAAGACTCTATTATAATGTTTTTGTATTTGTTAAATATTACTAGGTTTAATCATGTATAGCCGATACTAATCAAATGCTTAAAATAAGAGTATTCCTTCTATTTGGCATAGACTTATCGGAATTTCCTCACTATTTATTAAACCTATGAGTTATTTGATTTTATTGAGTATTAAATTGAACACAATCGTTCTACTTGTTTATTCTCTTTAGTTTTAGGACTCTATTCAATAATTTTGATCAATTTCTGTAGATATCTTATGACATAACTACTTGCAACTCTATGATATAATTGTTGCCTAAACTTTTTTTATAATTTTGTTTGGTTAAAAAAAGATTCACAACCTTGTGTAAAAAAATACAAGATGAACTAAAGTGAAAATAAAACAACTTCAATAATATTTAAATTTAGAATCAAATATTCTATCAAAAAACAAGCGTGTTATGATACATAATTGTAATTTCAATAAACAATTATACATTACATAAAATAAATATTGTACATATACAATTATCATTAGTTTGTCCACTAAAACAAAGAACCTCTATTTTTTTTTAATTAAAACTAATTTGACCACTTATCGTTCACAAAACTTTTTAGTATTACTTTTTGCGGTACAAACATTATACTACTTTTTCACTATGCAAATTTTGATTAATTCTGACTTTTTTTTCACTATCTAATATTACTCTTAAAAAATTATAAAAAAAATAAGAAAGTATAAAATTATTTTTTAAAAATTACAAAATTCGCATTATCAATTTTCCCACGAGAGTGGTTGGTGGGTCCCACCTCCTAAGACTATAACCAACGCGCCCGTAAGCACGTGGAGATAAACCTTCCCCAATCCGCACCGTCTTCTCCCTCTCGCGCTGCACTATGTATATATATAACTAACCCTCAACCTCTTCCAAAATTGGAAAGCCCAACACTTTTCTTCGGAACTCAACCAACACAGGAACCTAGCCCCTAAGAAAACCCCCCCAAAGGTTCCTTCCCTTTCTTTCTCTGAAACCCTAACCCTCTCTCTCCTTTTTCCGATTGAATTGCTATTTTGAGGAATCAGGATCGCGGAAGAACAGAGAAGAACAAGAAGAAGACGCAGAACGATTTGGTTCTAGCATTGAACGATGTCTGCTGCTGTGTGCGGAAGCAAGAGATCTTTCTTTGAAGAACTTCCTCCTTCCCCGCCACTATCCAAGAGGCTGCGTTGCTCCTCCTCCACCTCTCCAATTCGTTTCCCGGCTCCAATTCTCATAGACCAGCTTCGGGCTGTGTTTCCGCATATGGAAGACCTGGTATTTGTTTTTTTATTATATCCCTGTGCTGATTATTTGATTTGATGCGATTCGAAATTATTTGTTTTTTGGTTTTAATTTTTAGTGATTCGTTTGGTTATGGAAAAAAAAGAAGCAAATGAAATAATGCAGAAAATGTATTCTATTATTGGGTAGTGATTCAATTTTCGATGTCTGGTTCGTTTTGATCTGTGATTTATCTATTCCCAGGATTTGTTTCCTTTAATTTTTGCTTTTCTCGTCAAAATAAAGCATGGGGTTCGACAAATGATTATAATATGTTGATTTGAATTGAGTAACCGATAATGTATTAATCTTTGAAGAAAAAAAGGTAATCGCTGGTTTAAAATTCATATTCCTGAGGCATATTAACTTGTTCCTTTTTTTTTTTTATCTGTGCATTTGCCCCTTGTAGAAGAGTTAGTGCCTGTAACTTCTTTATTTGGTTTTTGGTCGACAGAAGAAATTTTTACCTATGATTAGTCAGTTATTTGTAATGTTACAGGTTAATGCCAGCATATGGATTGCATAGTTGATAGCTGACTCTCTTCTGCATTTTGTCTTACCCCATATCTCTTATCAGTTGATATTTTACCTTTCAGGCCCTTGAAAGAGCACTCCAAGAATGTGGCAATGATCTAGATGCTGCCATCAAGAACCTGCACGAGCTTTGTTTGGGAACTGCAGATGGAAATTCTGGAACTGCTGAAGAATCGGAGGTTAATGTGCATACAGGTATGGCTGACGTCTGAAATTAAATGTTTTGTAAACTAGAATTGTTTAGGAGAAGAAAATTCTTCCAGTAGGATATTTTACCCGTTAGTCTCCTTATGATGCATAATACTACTCATTCTCTCATGACCTGGACAAGGGCTAAAGGATAGGAATCCGAGTTGACTTGTCAACAAGTTTTAATCATGTAACCAACTGAAAGCAGCCTCTGCTAGTCCATGAGTGATTCTTAACTGCGAATATACCCTTTTGTATTGCATCAACTTAGGTTGGATTTACTATTCAATAATGAGTTTACAAGATTAATCTGGTATTTATATCTTTAACTAAAATATTTATCTATTTTGCCAAACTTTTTTTTCTCTTCAAAATACTCCCTTGGAAATCTTTTTGGTGGTTGAAGATGGATTGACAGTGACACCTTTGTCTGTGTGCTTCATCTTTATATATATCTAGTTTATTTATTTTGTATACATGGTTAAGCTGCATTTGCATTTTTTTGGCAATATATTTCTAATTTTCTGAAACTATTTTTTACTAGTCTGGTTCACTATTCTCTGATGTCTAATTTTGTATTGTCTAATGACTTTTGGGTCTAAATGCACCTTGTATCCCCTAAGAAATGGATTTGGAGGATAATAGAG
The DNA here is from genome assembly GCA_019955255.1 of Castanospermum australe. Taxonomy (NCBI): domain Eukaryota; kingdom Viridiplantae; phylum Streptophyta; class Magnoliopsida; order Fabales; family Fabaceae; genus Castanospermum; species Castanospermum australe. The sequence continues at coordinate 1,335,240 of NSJW01000464.1, forward strand.
TCTAAGCCTCTGAGTACTGAGTACCCATTCATCTGTATTGTACATCTTACCACTGAAAAACATGAGTTTCAAATTTCAATTGGATGTTCATTGTGCTTTCTTGTTATAAGCTGCAATTTTTTTACTAGCATTTTATGTCTTATTGATGTGAAATTGACAGATTTTTTAAAAATTTGCAGGTAAATTGGAAGATGATGGCTATTCTTCTGCGTCTGGGAGTCAGTCAGCTTCAAACAACCTTCCTGCAGATGGAGCAGAATGGGTTGACTTGTTTGTTAGAGAAATGATGAGTGCTACTAGTGTTGATGATGCTAGAGCCCGTGCTGCTAGACTGCTGGAGGTTCTAGAGAAATCGATCAGTGCACGTGCAAGTGCTGAGGCAACAAATGTTTTTCAAAAGGTGTATGTTCTTGCTAGAAACATTTATCTTATTTGTGTGTCCCATTAGAATTTGGTCTTGGGAATTTTGGGAAGCAATTATAAGGTGAAATCGCTTGTTGAGGACACAACTGAGTTAGCCAGCTACCCACTTTCGAGATTCATATTAATCAACCGGTCTCTGATGTCTTGCTTTTTGCTAAGTGAATGTCCTTTTTGAGGGGCAACATAACTGCATGCTGTATGCTATGGGCAAGGGATTATTGGAGTAGCAGCCAGACAATATTGGGTGTTTGAAGACTGGTTTGTTGCAGGAGGAATGTAGACTAGAGTTGAGGATGGTTCATCCAAATTTTTGGACCCTGATATCTTCCCTTTGTTGTTATGTGTAATGATTGTATGTATCTTTTTTAAGTTCACATGTTTATATGTGAAGATAAGCACTTGGGGCAGAGTGTAAAACTTACTCTGCTTAGACATTTTGTTCTATGGGGATCTTCTTGGAATAGACTTGCAAAGCATATTGAGGGCATTAGTGTCTGATATTCTTTAATTAGTTTTCATCTCAGAAGATTGCATAATTTTTTCTAGAATGAATAGGATTTAGAAGTATAATGCTTAGGCTGCATTTTTCTTGATGGGTTTGCAGGAATGGGTTTTATTATCGTTCAGTACCAGGTTTCAGCTGGTCCATGATTTTTGTGATGCACAGTTGACCTCTCTGTGCATGTGTATATCTTAGAAGTTAATGTTTTAGGAATAATTGCCTAGCTTTTCCTTCCCCTTTCTCCCCATTGGTTGAGCTTGTATAATAATTGTCATAAGATGTTTTCATTTTCAGGAAAATTTGATGCTGAAGGAGCAAATTGAAGTTTTGATTAAGGAGAAAAATTCTTTTAAGAACGCTTTCAGAATCCAGCACGAGCGTTTTGCTGATTATGAGGATAAGAACCAAGAGTTGCAGCATTTGAGGCAGTTGATGTCCCAATACCAAGAGCAGATCAGAACCCTTGAGGTATGAATAAGCTTTATCCTGTTTTGTTTACACACATCGCCCTTAGATTAAAAAGGTTTTAATAATTCTCATAATTTGGTTTTAAAAATAAAAAAAGTTTCGGAATTCAAATATTATCTACTTAAAGTTTAAATCCCCTCCCTTTGTAAAATGGAATAGAACGGAAGGGAATGATGTGGCTGCATAAATAAATTGAGGAAATGACTTAACGATGAATTGATGATGATCATGGAGACTTGCGGTAAATTCCTGAAGCACAATGTTGCTAGGATACTGATGGCTGGAATTGCATCCAAGGACCTTGCACTAGTTGTCATGTTCTCCTCTCTGCGGGGTTGAGAGTTAATCCACCATCTACTGCAGGTTTACAAGTGAGTGGGATTTTCCATTCACATGTAATCGCCCAATTGCGGCCCTTCTGCAACTGCTCTTCTGTTGAAAAGGGGAGGGGCCAATGCCGCATTTATTGAATCTTAGCATAAGAAATTACTTCCCGTATTAAAATTGGTCCATTGTTAACTTCAGACAAAGGGATTAGTAGGGAAATGTGGATGAAAATCTAAGATCAACCATCCGCCCCCCCTCCAAAAAATAATAAAATCTAAGATTAAGATTTTCCATGCATTAAAAAATTTGTTTTTGTGCGTACTGATGAATCCTGTATCTATGGGTTTGTTGACAGGTGAATAACTATGCTTTGGCAATGCATTTGAAGCAGGCTCAACAGTGCAACCCCTTTCCTGGGCGTTTCCCTCCTGATGTCTTCTAACGCAATCAATAGAATATCATAATAAAGGCAGTAAAATAGCTGCATCTGGTTAATTAATTGTCTTTATGTCTAGTGTTTTTTATCCCCGAAAAAAGTCAAGTGTTGTCATGGTTTGCGTAGCTCCTGTAGGTGAAGGCATGGTTGCTGTTCCTAGTTCAGGGGTGATTCTATCCCCTCAACCTGACATAGAATTTAACAGTTTCAATTATCTATAATTATTTCCCCATTTTATCGTTTTTGGCTTTTAGTGTTATGTCACTACTTAGAATGTTCAACATCAGTTTGGTACCTTGGCAAATTGACTACTACTAAATTACTAATTATGTTTTGTTGCTCTTCGAGTTTAGACTATTTTCAGTGATCATTATGGTAGTGGCTGTTATAAGACAAGCCATGTTCATTTCCGTTGATCGTTGTAGAGTGGTTGTAGTGGCAGTCTCTAAAGTTTTGACCATGAGCGTAAGCACCACTAATATCGTTAGTAACCAACGTCATTCTATGACTTGGAATAAGGTTTTGTATATTCAGAATGTTAATGCTAAATCTAAATTAAATTCATTTCAAATATAATATTAATTGTAAGTTGTATTATACTGCTTTCCAATCTTAAAATTTAATCATTTTCTTTTTAGGGTAAACAAAATAAAATAACGTTAAATCAATTATATTGAAATTATTAAAATAATTCATCCAGATTAAAGGAACACATTACTAATTCTACAGGGGATTATAATGTAGTAATTTAAATGACAATGTGATTACTTTTTTAAATGAGTGCATTTTTTTTTTGTTTTAACTATCTATTATTTTGGCTAAATTACAACATTGGTGCCTTAAGTCACTAAATTTGATGGCTTTCTCAATTTTGTTCCTGAATTTTTAATTTAATTTATTTTGTCATTGATGTTTTAATTTAATTCATTTTCATCCATAAATCTAATTAATGCTACTAATTTACATAACCACCTTACTGATTGCATTATTGTGTTTTAATTTAAAAAATTAAACACCTAACAGTTTTAAATGTATGTTTAGATTAATTTATTTTATATTTAAAATAATTTATAATTAAAATTTTACTAATAAAATTTTGAAAAAAAAAGCTATTTTTTCCTGAAAATAAACAGTTACCAACACAGGCACAAAGAATTTAGGTTCTTGGTATTTCACCTTAGATATTTCTTGATGTTGGAAGGGAATATTCAAATCATTCATGTGCTTTGAGAAGTCAATAGCCGTGCTAATCATATTGTGACATTGGGCGTTGCTGGAAATGGTCGTCTAATTGTTGAATAGGATTCAATTGTTGGGCTTCCATGTATTGTTTACTTGCATAACACATAAAATGAAAAATTAATTATACGGATATTTAACCACAAACATATCGAACAAATTTTAATACATTTTCAAAAACTAATTTGCAACCAAATTTTTTTGAATTATTTTTAAAAATAGTCATATGTGTGAATATCAAACTTCATCCCAATAGTCTGATGGGTTTTTTCCCACAACACATTCAATTAGTGGAAAAGTATAACATTATATTATTTTAATTTATTAAAAAATATAAAAAAAGATCTTTTAAAACATTTGGTTCAAAAAATTAAAAAATATTCAAAAGTTTTTTGACACTTAAAAAGGGTTTTTTCTTTTTCTTTCTTCTTCGTAGAGGGGCATTTCTCATCTCGTCCTTTAGGTCCCATTCCTATATATATGGCAATTTCTTTCTTTCTACAACGTATCATAAGAGTCTGTATGGAGACACTGTTTTTTGGAAAAAAACATTTTTTTTTAAAGTGTTTCAATATAATTTGAAATGTGTTTGGATGTAATTTTTTAAAAATATAAAAGTTAAAAAAAGTTAATTTATTTTTTTTTTAGGAGTCAATGATCTCTTATTTCTGAAAAAAATAAACAGAGAAGTGATTTTTATTGTAATTTATGATAAGAATATCTTTTATCTTAATTAAAAATTATATTTCATATCATCTCTTTTTCTTTCTTATAAGCCCTATTCACATAAACCTTCTCAGGTAGTTTTATAAATTATATTTTAAATAACGTAACTTTAAGTTATTGTGTCTTAATATCTTAAATCGAATTCTGATTTCAATGACTATATCACCTAGAGAAAGTAAAATAGAATAACATTAGTAACATGTTATTAAGTCTTTGAATACACAATTAGACATGTTTTTATTACTTTACGTTTCGTTTTTCATGACGTTGTTACCATGACATATTTAAAAACTTCACAATTCTTATTATGTTAACATTTTATCATATCTTACATATCGTAAGTCATCGTATCTTTTATTTGGATATCTTTTTTAATAATTTTAATATAAATAAAATATTTTTATTTTTTTTTATCTAAACAAACTTAAATTTTTATTATTATTTAAAAATATTTCTTAAATATTATATTTAATATAAAATTATTTTTTCTTAAAAAAATTTATTAAAATAAATAAATAATTAAATACTTATTTTTAAAAACTTATCTAAACTAGCCCTAAATTCAAAAATAAAAAGCACACCTTTTTCATTGGCACACGCAGTTCTGTTCCCAGTTCCCAGTCCTACCGACTCCCAGTCTCCTTTGATTTGAGGTAAAAATCACCAATCATGAACTGAAACAAGCGCTTCCTCTTCTTCATCTTCTCTTGGAAAAATCCACAGTTATCAAACGCCGTCGCATCTTTCTTCCACATTCAATGGCCGTTATATCTCTCTCTCTTCTCCCTTCTCTGCTCCCTCCCTCCACTTCGTCGTCGTCTTCTTCTTGCTTCTGTGGTGGGATCCATCTCCGCTCCCACAAGAACTTCTTTTCTATCCTCTCACCTTCTCCCTTGTCTTCTTTGGCGTCAAATTCAAAGGTCTCTGGCGGTGGCAGGCGCTTTGCAACGGTGGTTGCTGCTTCCGGCGACTACTATGCTACTCTTGGAGTCCCCAAATCTGCGACGGGCAAGGAAATCAAAGCGGCTTATCGAAGGTTAGCTCGCCAGGTATCGAGTTTTCAATAGGAAAATTTGGAATTTTTTTAATTTGATTTGGAAGTAAATGTTACGCCCGTGGCAGCAATTTTAAGGGGGAAATAGTAGTAAAGTATGACACTTTTCCACATTTTGTAAAGGAATCCAAGTTGGTATTCTGTTTTTCAATGCAAATTGTCATAATTTCCTGGTTAGTTGTTGGAACTAGAACTATGTACCTGAAATAATTTCTTCTTAGCCTGATTTTGTGTTTATTGTTTTCTCTCTAGTACCATCCCGATGTGAACAAGGAACCTGGAGCAACTGAAAAGTTCAAAGAGATTAGTGCTGCATATGAGGTATGCACGTAAATTACAGTACTGACTTTTAAACCTTCTTTACTGGAGCAGTGTGCATGTTATTGTTAATAACTTAATATCACTATCAAAAGCAATAGACTGATAATACTAAAAGTTATCTTTCTGGGTAGCAGTAACGTGACATGCCTACCATTTTTCTTTTCAGTTTTGTGAAAAAAATTACATTGTAGGCACATAGGTTTTGGTTCTTAATTAAATTTGTCCATCTGTGGTTTAAATGCTATATGCCTTCATCATCACCTTCCTATGGCTTTCTCCAATAATTTTTTCTGTTAAATTCCAAGGGTTTCTTATTCGAAGGAGTACTCACTTTTAAATTTTTAAATCAATTTTCTTGCGTTTATAATACAATATGAGACAGTCCTCATGAAAATATCTCTGGACTATGAAAAATGAGCTAAATTATAGTCTACTACTCTAAACTCCATCAATTTTAATGAGGAATATGATAGATCAAATCACAGGTGGGTAGGATGTCAAGTTTTAAATAATAGATAAGCAAAAGGGATTCTGCCAAATCATAGGTGGGTAAAGTGTAGTTTACACTTTTTTTCAGTTCTGTAGCTTATAGGAATCAACATAAAAAGTTGTATGGTAGTTGTTACTCTCAACTGGGTTGGTGAACATGTTTAAAAATGCCTGCTTTATTCTTGAACAATGTCATGAATCTATATGTTAATTATGTCATTGAATTTATAGTTCTTTTTATTTATATTTAAGATATTATCTTTTGAATTTTGAAGTACAACACTGTCAGGTGTTATCAGATGATAAAAAGAGGGCTTTGTATGATCAATATGGCGAGGCTGGAGTTAAGAGTACAGTGGGGGGAGCATCAAGTGCCTATACGGTATCAATATGAATGATTTTTTCTTTTCATATTCTGTTAAATATGTAAATTTAGGGAGAAATACATATTTGAAAGCATGAAAAAACTTGCTTGTCAGGAGAATCAGTGGCTAATATGCCATTACAAATGTCTTATTTTTGGGCACAGATTGAAATGCATGCCAATTGAAGTTGTCTTTTCCTGTATCTAGTCTTATCTTGCTGCTTCTCCAAGGTTAATTTATATTTAATGATCTCTGCTCTTGCAGACTAATCCATTTGATTTATTTGAGACATTTTTTGGGTCAAGTATGGGTGGCTTCCCCGGCATGGATCCAACTGGATTTGGAACACGCCGCCGTAGTACTGTTACTAAGGGTGAAGACATCCGGTGAGTTATGGTGTGGTTAGTTGGGTATTTTTCTTTTTACAATGTTAGTTGGGTGATTGGTTACTATGTTTAGCTACATATAATAAATATTACTAGTAACTTCAGAAATAACATGAAACATTTTTCCTTATGATTAATCTATTACTTAGGCTGATGCTCTAGTTGATTGCCACTTTCCCATTTGTTAATAAAGAATGTCTTTCCTTATTCATTGCTTTTACAGTACTCTGATACTTATAGAAGAAATCTAGGTATGCTCGCATATAGATATATTATGACCCCTCCTTTTACTGCTTGTTCATTGCTTGGTTGCGGTAGGGGAAGCGGTCAGGGGAAGTGATTCAATGTGAGAGAATAAGTCAAGACTCAAGTATTTTTTGCATAAACATTTTCACACAGAAAAGAAGTACGAAATAACCTTCTCAAATTATTCTTTCCTTTGGACAATCCTTGTAAATAAGCATCTAAAATTTGCAGTTTAGTTGATTGAGTATAGGGTCCAGATCAAATTTTTATTAAGTTGGATGTGAAGCAAGGATGACAAGTTTTACATTCCTGTTAAAATATGTGAAAAGAATTTATTTTTCAGCTTGATACAAGCTAGCTATACATGCTGTTATATTTTACTTTTAGTCCAAGAAAGAGTATCTGGACATGTGTGCAGTAATAATGATGAATATTGAGAATATCTTTTGTAACACAAAAAAAGGTTTTGTATGATTCATTCTCTGTCTTTGATAGTCTGACTTTTTTTTTAGATTTAATATTTTGAAATTATATCCTATCATATGGATACTATGATCAGAAGATGTGACTTGACAGTTCCACATATGAAAACTTTACAGCCTCCAAACTTTTAAGAGTTTACTGGAATTTAGAGCTGACTCTTCTTTCGAATATCTGCAGTTATGATATCTCCTTGGATTTTTCTGAGGCTATTTTTGGAGCAGAGAAAGAATTTGGGCTTTCCCATTTGGAAACCTGTGAAGTTTGTACTGGTACCGGTGCAAAGATAGGCTCCAAGATGAGAATATGTTCAACTTGTGGTGGGAGGGGTCAGGTGATGAGGACTGAACAAACTCCTTTTGGGTTGTTCTCACAGGTAATTTGAGTTATTTTCCTGATGGATCTGGATATCATCACTCTTAATTTTGTATGCTGTGCTGACACAACGAAAAAGAAATAACTACTCTTCAAAATTGGTAACTGGACTGGAGCTTTGAGATTTTTCCTAGTGATATGAAGACCTTGCATATTGGGTGTAATTGATTGCCAGTCTGGTAATTCCCAAGAAATATGTGCTGCATGAAATGACTATGGAAGAAACAAGTAAACCAGCCTTTTAACCTATCCCCCCCCCCCAACAAAAAAAGAGCCAAAAAAAAGAAAACAAGAAAAGAAATGAAAAACAAGTCATACACCGATGAATGTATGTTAGTGAGTTTGACTCTGTTAATACTGCTTTTCATTGATTTATTTAAAATAAAACTAGTTTGAATTTTGAGTACAGTCCAAATGAGGAATGTCTAATGAATGGTTAGAGAATAGGCAGTGTAATATAAATACTTTTCCGTAGAAGTTAGTACAGGTCAATTGGAGAACCTCTTTTGACAAATTCACTACTATTTTTAATTAACTGATTACTTATGAGATGCTATGGATGCAGTGCAGATTGCAGAACACAAAGTCAAATGGTTTGTTGTAGTAAGAAAATTGATATACTAGTCTGTGTCTTACACTGAAGTTTCTACATTGTGCAGACATTCTATATGTCTTTTGATAATTTAAATTTTTTTATAAATTGTTGACACTTCTTGATATGTCTGGGAGTTGGGACCATTGTCTGCAGCAAAAAAATTATTCTGCAGTGTGAAAATTGGATCAAATGGAAGTTTGTCGAATAGAAAGTGGTAGAGGAAGACCTTACTCTAAAGGTTTAACTGAAAATTTGTTTTTTGATAGATCCCAACGGGTAGCCGACCCCATCTAGTGGTATAAGGCTTGGTTGTTGTTTTTGTTATTGTTGACACTTCCTCATGTTATTGCTTTTGGGACTGGTTGACTTATCTTTTCATCAATTGCATATATCACTTCATTTTGTGCACATAATTTATTACATAAGGTGCTTGTGGAGTTCTGAACCATTTACAGTTTAAAACCTTGTACCTTTTCTCCACTTGAGAGTAACATTCTTAATTCTTTTTCAATATTAGGTTTCAGTATGTCCAAACTGTGGAGGGGATGGTGAAGTCATATCTGAATATTGCAGTAAGTGCAGTGGTGAAGGACGTATACGGGTTAAGAAAAATATTAAAGTTAAAGTTCCTGCTGGGGTTAGCTCAGGCAGTATTCTGAGAGTTGCTGGGGAGGGTGATGCTGGACCAAGAGGGTATGCTATATTTATATTTCTACCTGTTCTTCTCAATATGAAAGTCTTTGGCCGATTGTTGGATAGTGTTAGGAAGCAACGAAACAGAGCACTAGTTTTATTCAATGAAACTGAAGGAAACTCCTATTCTGCTACTGAATAACAGTACCTGAAGGAGAATACTGATACAACTAGAGGAATACTCAGAAAATACAAAGAAAACCAGAGACACTGCAAGCACTTTGAGGGGCTTGCTTCCTCCCAATTCCCAGACTAAACTCTCTATCTGCCTACCCCTCTCCTCTCCTCTCCTTTTATTCTGTTCCTGCTAGCTGAATTCCCTCCCTGACCCACCTGCCATGTGAGTAGGTGGTTACAATGTGAACCCATGTCACACTCAGCTCTCACCTCTCTTACGTGACCCCAAGTAATTAATTCCCTGTTGTCTCCCTTATACTGATTATGGTGCACCATTGAGTAGGCTAGTTGCCTAACAGATAGAAGTTAAATTAAATTTTGTATGGCATTTATTATATGTGCAATATGATATACCCTTTTCTATCAGAATGAGTATTTTTTTTCCCTCTTTGATGAAAGTTATTTTATTAGAAGGAAAGGAATACAAAGTAAAAGAAGGATTAGGTATCCTCCTTAGACAAAAGAACAAATACAAGCAAAGGAAAGACATTCATACAAAAGAGCATCTCGATCGCTCGACATTTGTACCAAGGAGACTCCCTCAGAGGAGCCATGTGCTGAATAGCAAAGAGAAGCCATGAAAAAGTCCTGTCCTGGAGCAAGTCTAGGGACAATTATTTTCCCATCATAACTCGAGCATTCTGCTCCAACTAAAGACACCAAAGGGTAACATACAAAGAACACTGCCATAACACTCTTTCCTCCTTAGTCTGGCCAAAATCTCTGAATTTAAACAAAAGAAATGCTCCAACTTTTGAGGGCACACCAAAAATCCTACACCAAATGTAAATAGCTGCTGGGCAATGTAAAAATAAATGTCCAGAGAGCAGCACATTGGACATATATCAGGAGAGTTAGGCCTTCAAATCTGCAATATATCATTAAGATTAATCCTCAATGAGTCACACTGTTATCCTCCTTCCCATTTTTATGTTTTGAATCAAATTTGCAAATGTTTTTGCTAGTGTCATGCTGCAATCACATTGGGCTTCCCCTGTACAGGCAGGAACTTGCCCATACCATATATGGAATTTGAAGAATTTAATGTCTCTTATTTTGCTTTATTAACATTATCGGGAGCTGAACAGTAGAAGGTCTGCCCAATAAGCTCTGCATGTATAAATGAAAAATGATGTCTTTGTTAGTATATTATTGTTGGCCTTTCTCTCTGATAGGATATTATCTATACTTTTAAGCTTCTAGGATTTACATCTACTTTGGCTTGAGAAGTTCTTGCATTAAGTGAGAATTTGTCTTCTTTGGAACTATGGGCAAAAGGAGTTGGGCATAAATAATTTGAAAAGAATACCAAAGACATTAGAGATAAGAAAATATTTCATAGGATCTCTGTTCATTATTTTGTCTATGCTATTTAATGGATGCCTAAAATGTTATTCAGTTGAAGTAGGAAATCGCATTGTGTCTTTTCAAATTCCTTCCCAACAGAGGACACAATAATTTTTTTTTCTTGAAATGGTTTACTTGTGGTTTAGTACCTGAGGTACATATTTCATATTTGTGCATGTGAATTCAGACTATATGACTGCTCAAGTACATGATTTAGAAGCAGCTGTTGATCTTCTTCTTGTAGTAGGGGCCCTCCAGGAGATCTTTATGTATATCTTGATGTGGAGGAGATACCAGGAATTCAAAGAGATGGCATTAATCTCTGCTCTACAATATCAATCAATTATCTAGATGCCATACTGGGGGCAGTTGTCAAGGTAAATTATTTTAGTTGGTGTTCATGTTTCTTGTTTGGGTTTTATTTTGTCTGTTTAGATTTTTTTAAAATATGTAATACTACATTTCTTCTCTTCACTTGCGTTCAATTTACAAAATACACTTCACAGTTTCAGAAAATGTAAAATTGAAGATTTATGCGGGTTATATGTGCGCTACTTTTTCGTTGACTTAAATGATTGGCAAGCATTTTTGGAGCTGCTACTGTAATCATATGTGCTATGGTGCTTTCAGATTGCAATTATTACCTTTAGAAATATTTATTCCCTAAACATTAGGTTGTCTCTAAATATTGAAAGATAAGGACTGTCACACTTCGTGACTCATCTACTTTTGTTCTTTCTTCAATATAATTTCCTTTATGTATTTCATTGAGAGAGCTTAACTCCTACCAGAACATTCTCTATTTGGATAAAGTGGGAGCTTAATATGTTGCTCTTGTTTCAAGTAGTTGTGTACACCATTTAGATGCAGTTAAAGAGTCAATTTAATAAACTTGAGCAAACAATTATAAAAGCTTGTGTGAAACAAATTATATTTCACAATGCAGAGAAAATGGATGCCTGTTAATTTTCATCTATTTTTGAATCAAGCAGGTTGAATCAATGTACTCTAATATGATTGCTGATTAAAAAGTGTTCACTAACTGCCGTAAATCTGGGTAAATTTTCACACATCTGTGGTGGTTGGTCTGTGTGCCACTGAGCTCCTAGTCTTTAAGAACTATATTGGCTAATATTGGAAACTATCAGATTCTGTGAATAGAGTCTGATAATATTGCAGAATATGAATTCAGTAGTTTCTGCTTGTCATGTAAACAATTAGAAGTAAAAATTGACAAGATAACTGCGTAAAAGGAGGTCTAATAAATTTGACTTAGCCCCTTTTTACACCATTTCTAGTGTCAATTCATATTTCCTGTAAGTTCTTAAAAGAAAATTTGGGAAAAAGATTGATAAATGACAAGTTTAAGGCTTATGCAGTTATTCTCTAAACCACAATCTTGAGGTGCCTTTTCAGTATGAACATTTTGCACTACCTTTGTACTGTCTCCGTTGAAGTCCACATTTTGAACAAGAAAGTTGGGACAGTCTTTCATGTGTTTACAGTGTAGCTCATTTCTTCCTTATCATTGATGGCTATCAAACTCCGCCTTGTTTACTTCAAACTTTAAACAATTATTCATTATTATTGTTATATTCTTCTCTATGTGTGAGGGGGTAAGTTTTATCAAGTTTCTTGGTTCTAACTGCTACTTTTTGCTGTTAAACCCAACCAGGTTGTCTTTAGATGATCTTTTGAAGCTTTCTCTCTGCATGTTAACTTTTGCCATCAATTAATTGAATTTTTGGCACCTCAACAGGTAAAGACAGTTGAAGGCATTTCTGAACTACAAATACCTCCCGGTACCCAACCCGGAGATGCCCTTGTCTTTGCAAGGAAAGGTGTACCGAAATTAAACAAGCCATCAGTACGTGGTGACCACTTATTTACAATTAAAGTTACAATACCTAAACGTATCAGGTAATGGGTCATTTTTTAAAAGAAAAATGTTTTTTATTTGCTCCCTCCCTCTCACTATGTATTGTTTTCTGTCCATATCTTGTGAATCTGTAATGGTAGTTTGATATGAATTTGCCTCTGCTTTACTTCTTCAGTACAAAGGAACGTGAGTTGCTTGAAGAACTTGCTTTGCTAGGCGACACAACAAGCAGCCGTTCAAAATCCCGTCCTAGAACTCACTCTTCTAGTAGGTGGTTTCTTTATTATTTGCAACTTATCTGTGTTATTTTCTTTTATTTTTTTTTTCCCAACTATCTATAGAAACTGTTTTTGACATCTTGAATCTGTCAAAAGCATATGCTATTTGGTTAGGTCTTTTAGTTTTCACCACATTTGCAATTTCCAATAGAGAAATCTTATAAGGCGATGAGTAGACTGTAGTTATTTGAGTTGTGAACCATGATGTTTACCTTCTGCAGCAAGAAGTACTGAAGATCCTGCAGCTCAAAGCGCTGAAAGTCCAAAAGTAACGGTTGCGGAAAAAGCTGAACAATCAGAAGGCCATAATGACATATGGAAGAAATTAAAGGATGTCGCTGGGTAATAATTTTCTCTTGTTTAGTTTTCCTTTTACCTTTTGATATTTTGTTTTCATCAATGGATAGAGAAAGCCTTCAATTTTCTTAAGTTGAAAACTTTAATTCTGACTGTAATTGCTAATTTATGCAGAGCAACATTTTTTTAATTTTTTTTACTATATAAAGCATTTCAGTTTTAGTAGCACGGGATTAAAGAATCCATAGGATAGCATGAGCTCTTAGAAGGACTAATAATTGTGTCTCTATATAGGTTTGAGTATAGGTTTTGTTCTATATCAATTGCTGTCTGTATTCTAATGCTATTTTTCCAAGTAAGAACTGGTTCATAGCACAAGATTCTCTTTCACATTGAGTTGATACATCAGAACTGAGATTATGGCTATCTTCTTGGTGCTTTTCGTTACTGTTTGAGCCCTCACAAATGGTTTGACTGGAAAAGAACAGTTGAACTGAACTGGTTTATCTGTGCAAATGGGTAGGTTGTTTTAGAAGTTCCATTGTGGGATCTACGTTGCCATTTTGTGTGTTGGTACTTTTACTTGTCCTACTGTTTGGATGAAAGTTTCCTCGTTCACCAATCTTTTTGTCACTGTGAGTGTATTTAGTTGACTTAAAACTTATCACTGTTTCTTTTTTTTTTTTCAAACTGAAAAGTATTGCTGAACTTGCAGGTCTCTGGCAAATGGAGCTTTCAAGTGGCTGAAAGATAATCTTTAGATCCACGGGTTTATTACGTAGGTCCAGAGTCTCGAGGATGCAGTTTATCTAATTGAGGCTAGAGTTTTTATGATTTCATCAGCAGCTGGAAGGGAAGGATTATGCAGACAATCTTCAAATGCTTTAACTGAATTGTTAGCATTACACAACAAAATCAAACAAGAAGTCATGCGTATTCTTTTATTTGTTTTACTTGTAAATTTTGGCACAAGACAGTTTATACAGAATCACTTGTTGGGGGATCTTCAAGTTGTACTCAATGAGCGGGTTGTGCTAGAGAAAGCTAGTGTATATCTGATGGGAAGTTTAAGCTCTATTTGAGTGAATTACCCAAAATTAATTGTTCTTAATTGAGTTTCAATGCTTAACTTCGGTGAAATTGTAGCTTCATAATCAAATGCCAATTCTAAACAAATTCAGATTCTCCATTCTTTGCATAGCTGCCTTCCTTTATTATAGTACTTCGCTTTGTTTTCTGGGATAGGACATTATCGAATTTACTTAAACGGATTCTATTAGATCAATTGTTAATTTGGTGGCTCGCAGAAACTGAAAGATATCATCAAGTTTGACAATAATGTTTGCTTGATCAAGATGAATTGTGGTGTCTGGAAACTGGATGGACATCTTCACACTCGCAGTAGTCGCCCAATGAAAGCCTTAAAATTTTGTAGAAATTATCCAACTTCTAGGATGCTATCCCAAAAAAATAAATAAAAAGTAGCAAAATGCGTAACCCATTTACAGGACCTTCCAATTAATAGTAAGATCTTTTCCTTCTTGGTGTTTGTTTGGTATAGAAGTAAAAATAATAGTAAAAAATTTATGAATAAGTTTTATGTAAAAAATTGTACAAGAAATCTATCTATTAAAATTTTTATTGTTATTTTTAATTTTGTACCAAATTGACCTTTGAAATAACAATCCTTTAAACATGAACATGTTTACAGCTAACAATTACAGTGTGGCGGGTCTTAACAACTTAATTTTTAAATTAGAGCTTGTTCAAATGCGTTTTTTTTTATTTTTAAATTAAAAGGTATTTTTTTGTTTAAAAAAATATTATTTTTATATTTTAGTTTGTTTCTATAAATTTTTTTAAAAAATAAACTATTAAAAAATATTAAAATTGTTTTTTTTTAGTTAAACTTTTGTGCTTCTATTTTTTTTACAACTAAAAAACATTTATCAAATATTAAATTCAAGCATAAAATAAATTTTATTTATATAAATAATGTTTTAAGAAAGTTTATATAAAAAAATATTATTTTAATAACACATCCAAATTAGCTCTTAATTTCTATAAAGATATAGAATATTGAGCCTCATTGATAATATTAAATGTCCTCTTTGTCCAAATAATAAATTTCTTTATTGTATTACCTCGCAACTAAGTTGCATATACATGGGTATGGGTACCCCTACCGATACATGTAAAGACACGGTGCAACAAATTTTCTACAGACTGTAGTATAGTTTATCCCTAAAACCGAAAACTATAGCATAATTAGATAAAGATATATTATATAAAAATATAAAATTAACATATATGTAAATCAAAATACTTAATTAATTAAATCAGAAGATATCCGGTAAGTAAGTAAAATATGCATAATATTAAATCAACAATACAAAATGCATACTAAAAGAATATTTTTATTTTTTTTCAGAAAAGTATAGGCAAATATCCTAACACCACGAGCTACGATTAGGTCCTTGCAGAAAGAGTTCTTCCAACAATATTTTTTTCCATAAACATGCACTTCAATCTCGAACTTGGGATCACATGCTTAAAAGACCTTCAACTCGGGCTAACACACGTTGGTAAAGAATATTTTTATTTACATTTTGTTTTGTTAACAAATTTGTTGTTTTTAATTTACTATATTTTGACTCAAATGTAAGGGTGAATTTCGTTATAACATTCGAAGCCTTTTACGAATTTTGTTTCATGAAAAAACAGTATCACTCGTTAAATTTAGATTAAACTACTATTTTGATTCTTTAAAAATTTACTTGATATTAATTTAGCTTTTTAAAAATATGTGACATCAAATTAGTCATCTAAAAATTTAAAATAACGTCAAAATAGTCCTTCAAAGATATGTAACATCAAATTAGTTCTCAAAAATTTAAAATAACATTTTGGAGGACTATTTTGATTACACTTTAAATTTTTGGAGGGCTAACTGATGTCATGTATATTTAAAAAATCAAATTTATGTCAAATATATTTGAAGAATTAAATTAATATTAAATAAATATTTAGAGGATCAAAATGATAGTTTAGCCTTAAATTTATTTAGTATTCTCAAAATTAAAAAATGTGTAGCTAAGATATATCTAAATGAATTTGATATAATTTTTTAAATAAATATTTAAATGTATGCAATGCGTATTCTCACATCCAATAGTTTTATACTAACAAATATTGGATATGATAACAAGCCAACTACATTCTGATAACTAAAATTTAAACCTTAAAAGAGGCTCAAAGATATAATCAATTTAAAATTAATTTTAATTTAATTACTTATTCCTTTAGTTCGTTTTTATCTATTGTTTAAAAAAATTTTTTTTTATCTCAAAATATTTGTCATTTGATAATATTAATAAAATATTAATTAATTTTTTTAATTTTATTTTATTTTTAATAGAGAAAAAATTCATAGAATAAGTAAAATTAAAAACAAAAAAAAATATTAATAAAATAAAAAAAATAATTTAATTATATTAAATAATATTTTTTTATAATTAATATTATTTAATATTATTTAATTGTTATGTATTTATTTTAAATGACATATAAAAATATATATAGAAAGAGTATATATTGCTGAATTGAAATTGATGTGATCTATTTATTAATAAAAGTTTAATTTTGATGTGTAGGTCTTATTATAGTCAAACAGATATGTCATTTTGAAGACATGATTCAATGTTACGAATAAAAGAGACATCGCATTTACCCAATTCAACTTTAAGAACAGCCATACAAAGCCAACTTTTCCCATTACGCCCCGCTTCTTTCACCGGCGGTGAACGCAGCTTCATCCACTAAACTCCCGCTGCTTTTCCTTCCAAACCCTAATTAAGCAATTCATTTGCCGAATCGATCTCAGCCCAGAATTTCATCGAGCAATTCGATTCGTTTCTTCTGTGTGCCTTCTTCGATCGGCCAAGATGGTTCTAGCACAGCTCGGGGGGAGCATTTCACGTGCTCTCCAGCAGATGAGCAATGCCACCGTCATCGACGAGAAGGTCCTCAACGAGTGCCTCAACGAGATCACTCGAGCTCTTCTTCAATCCGATGTCCAATTCAAGCTCGTGCGAGACATGCAGACCAACATCAAGAAGATTGTCAATCTCGACGATCTCGCTGCCGGTCACAACAAACGCAGGATCATCCAGCAAGTACGAGTCTTCTTTTTTTGTTTTTCAGGGTGTTATCGTAGCAAAGTTTTAAACTTTTTATTAGGAATAGTCCCTATTTGATATTGGTTATACTCGATGGATTTTAGAAACGAAGTGTTATGTCGTGTTTTGGATTAGAGGTTTTGGGGAACAATTCAAATTTTCCTTGACAGAACATCTTCAAATTTTTACTGATCGAATTGCTATAATGCAGTATGACTGTTTATAGTTTCTGTTTCATTGACCAAGTACAAAAAGACCCGTAGCTTATTGTTTGTGACATCTTGACCAGCAATGTATGTGAATGTGATAGGTTATTAGAAAGATTACGTAGTCTCTTGCTGCCATGAATGCTAAAACTTGTTTCACTCAGCTAAATTCAACCTCAATTTCAGTGGGAGTCTGAGACTAATTCCTTGAATCTCTATTTGAATGTAATGGAGATGAATTACATGTTTATACGTTTATACCTCTTAACCCCATCTTCATGGACCGTTTTTACGTTACATTTACATGTGTTACCCATTTAGAACTGGTTTGAATTTCTCGTTATACACTTCATTTAGAGCTATGCTGGTTTTTTTGTGGTTTAACGCACATATACTTGTATTTTCTTTGTTATTTTCAATAATTATTGCATAGCATCATCTTTTATCTTGAAATATCATGATCAGCCATGACTTCTTATTATTCTTTCTTATTATGTTCTCTGCAATCATTATGGACTTCTTTGATTCTAGGCTGTGTTTAATGAACTATGCAAAATGCTGGATCCTGGGAAGCCCTCTTTCACTCCCAAAAAAGGAAAAACAAGCGTTGTCATGTTTGTTGGTTTACAAGGTTTGTTGCCTACTAAATAAGTTTACCTGATGATTATTTATATTATGCTTTTATGTTCAATTGAGACAAATGGTATTGGGAAGTGAATTAACCAACCCAAAGCATATATACCAAATTGTATACATAAGATTTATACATTATCCTAAGCAATATGTGTCTTTCCTTTGCTTTTATTGGTTGTCCATTTATTTTCTAAGAAAAATGCATTTACACTTATTTATGAAGCTTATATGTTTCTAAAATGAATTCAGGATCTGGAAAAACCACAACTTGTACAAAATATGCATATTATCATCAGAAGAAAGGCTGGAAGCCGGCTCTGGTATGTGCAGATACATTCAGAGCTGGTGCATTTGATCAATTGAAGCAAAATGCCACTAAAGCTAAGATCCCTTTCTATGGAAGGTACTCATTGGCATTTGTTATAGGTTAACATTGTATGTAAACTCAAAATCTGGTACTGTTTCCTTCTTCATGAGAAATGCAATGGTGGAGATAGTTGAATTAAACGGCAGAGTAATGTTTTATTGTTACACATGCTGCAGCTGCATGCATACCTGTCGATAACAAAGTCAAGGTTGTAGATGTTGATGGAGCACAATCACAATTATATTTCTACATGGCTCGTGTCTTGGCTGGTTATATTTTTTTATGTAAATTTTTAAATTATGGGACGAATAATATTTCAAGAGATCTGGCTATTTCTTTCCAGAGACACAATCTGAAGACTTGCTTCTAGAAGAATGGTGTATTGTAGTTAGAAGAGACTGGAATTGCTTTGTAGTCTACAATTTTACGTTGTCTTACAATTTGGTAATTTCTTTTTTAGGAAGAATTTTGCCTTCTAGTAAGTAATGACATCCCAAGCTTGTTTTGGGATATTATTTGGTTTTAAGTGAGTATTAAGTGAGGACAAGGTCACAAGGGTTACAAGGGTGAGATTGGTGATGTACTATGACCTTTAACAATTTCCGAGTCCGGGGCCTATATTTGGCTGCCTTTATTCTTTTTCTTTTTTTGAAATATTCTAACTTGTACACTCTTTAATCCTACTATCAAATTTCATTATTTAGATTCCAATGCCCACAAAAAGCATACCCTTTATTTAATGTTTTTCACCTTATGTTCTTTCTCATTAAAGAAGGATAAGAAGATTAAGGAAAAAGTGGGAAAAAGAAAACAAAGGAAAAAGGAAATTGTTAGCCCATTAAAAATAGATGGGCTGGCAACTTACTACAATCTTTCTTATAGACATGCTATGTTAACCAATATCATATTCTATCATTTTGTTTCTTGTTATCAGTCCTTACTTGCTTCTATATCAATTGCATTTCATTGCCTATGATCTCAATGCTTAAGTAATTGTTCGGTTGCCATGCCCCATTTCTCTGCAGCTATATGGAATCAGATCCTGTGAAAATTGCTGTGGAAGGTGTGGACAGATTCAAGAAAGAAAACTGTGATCTTATAATTGTTGACACCAGTGGGCGGCACAAACAAGAAGCTGCTCTTTTTGAAGAAATGCGTCAAGTTTCAGAAGCAACGGTATCCTCTGTGGATGCTCTACGCATCAATGTCTGTTTCCATATGCCAATACCTTCTAATATCTTTTCTTTGCATTGTTCAGAAACCAGATCTTGTTATATTTGTTATGGATAGCAGTATCGGTCAGGCTGCTTTTGATCAGGCTCAAGCATTTAAACAGAGTGTTGCAGTAGGAGCTGTAATTATCACCAAAATGGATGGCCATGCAAAGGGTGGTGGTGCTCTTAGTGCGTAAGTGATAACAGGATAATTGTAATTGTATGATTTAATATAAACTTTTGCAACTATGAATGGATAACTTTAGTAGTTGATCATAGCCTAAGCTATGTGTGTTTCTGTCGAACTAATACTTTGTTCTCAATTGTGAGCTTGTGCTTCACATCAGTTTGGTTAGGACCTAGTAGATAATATTATTGAACCATAAGGCTTTCTAGGATGAATGATATGCAGAAGAGTAATGCAACATTGACTCCCACTTTGCACTCACTCACTCAATGGAATGATGTTCTTATTGCTTTAATCTACATTTCATTTGGCCCTGCACTTTATATTATATCCACGTCTCTTCTATTCTCTACTTTGCATAGGTTTTTTTTTCTTTAAATGTAATTCTAGGAGTTTTATCAAGTTATGCTTCTAGCATATGTGCACCAACCTACTTCTAGCAAAGCATCAAATGGCACTTCTGCTGAAGATATTTTTTAGTTTTAAGGCACCACTACATCTTATTAATTTTGTATGTGCAGTGTTGCAGCAACAAAGAGTCCTGTCATATTCATTGGAACTGGAGAACATATGGATGAGTTTGAAGTTTTTGATGTTAAACCTTTTGTCAGTCGTCTATTAGGTGTGTGCTTTTTGGTTTTTGTCTTGACACGTGAAATTTAGGTTATGCACCCACTTTTTTTTTCCCTTATCGAGTATATACTATGAATTTGCAAGTTCCCATAAATGTTTAATCTTAAGTCATGTCAAATGGCTTTTGAATTAGGCATGGGTGACTGGTCTGGGTTCATGGACAAAATACATGAAGTTGTTCCTATGGATCAACAGCCTGAACTGCTTCAAAAGCTGTCAGAAGGAAACTTCACCTTGAGGATTATGTATGAGCAGTTTCAAAACATACTTAAAATGGGTCCTATCAGCCAGGTTATTACCTCCTTATTATGTATTTATGTTAGATTGAATTTTAACACTTATGTTTGATGCACTATACAGATAAGTTCCTGTGAGTGGCTGCTCTTTTTTATTTTGACTAATTGCTTGGTTGATTTATGTAGGTCTTTTCTATGCTTCCAGGATTTAGTGCTGAATTAATGCCAAAAGGCCGTGAGAAAGAAAGCCAGGCAAAAATTAAGCGTTACATGACAATGATGGACTCAATGACAAATGAAGGCAAGCATTGGAAATTGGTTTTTGGCTTTCTGCGAAGATCAACTTTATGTATACAAAATTCATTGTTCTCATTGAAATAGCACACCTTCCTCTGCTAACCTTTAATTGCTAATATGTTTCAGAGTTGGATAGTTCCAACCCAAAGCTCATGAATGAGTCACGCATGATGCGTATAGCTCGAGGTTCTGGTCGTCAAGTTAGGGAAGTAATGGAAATGTTGGAAGAGTATAAACGCCTTGCAAAGATATGGAGCAAAATGAAGGGACTTAAAATACCAAAGAAGGGCGAAATGAGTGCCTTATCCCGAAACATGAATGCCCAGCACATGAGCAAAGTCCTCCCTCCACAGATGCTAAAGCAAATTGGAGGCATGGGTGGGTTACAAAACTTGATGAAGCAGATGGGATCTGCTAAAGACATGATGGGAATGTTTGGTGGTGGTGATAAGTAGGTTGACTGGGGCTTATGAGCTGAGGATTGTTTCTGACCACACTGCTTACGTTATGATGCATGAGAGCTAGATTAATCGTTGCGCTGTGCAGTTCACATTTGCGTCCGATGTGCTGTCAACCATTCTGCAGAAACCTCAATGGGTGGAAGTCAATCTTACCTTAGCAGTCCCTTTTTTCTATAAGGAGAAAAACGGACATTGTTTTTCCTTTGTATATTTAGTGTTCAGATATCAGTCCAAGCAATTCTGTTGTGAATCAGAATTTTTCTTGATTGAGTAACATTAAAAACAAATTCTATATCTCAATATAGTTCTGATTCCATTTCATAATGATTTTGTATACCAAACAAAAAACTAGAAAGAATTGCTTTTCATTCTAGACAAAACCAAATAAAGAAATAGGAAATGTTATTCCATTTCAACTCATTCTATTCTCATTACTATTTCTATTTCTATCCCTCGCAAAAATTAATTCCATGTACCTAACTTACTCTAATTCCTTTAAAAGCTCATTCATGCATTTACTTTTTTAAAAATGATACTTCTGTTTAGTTTATATTGATATTCACACTTCTCAAAAGTGATATGTCAATTTGATGAAATTCATTTATTAACGTTGTATTCAAAGTTTTCTTTTTCTTATTTATTTTTATCAGTGACTTGGAGAGCGGGGTGGACCTAGAGAGGGAAAATTAATTTCTGCCCTGAATGGAACCCAGGCTGGGCTGCCTCAGACAACTGGGGCATTCCTTGCCAACAGGCTCGTTGGTATTCAGAATTGCAACTAGTGTCTTCTGATTCTATCCCTTTCTTATTTTATGAATTTATTTCATTTTCTTCCAAATAAGACACTTTTTTTTTTAACAACACAAAAAAGATTAAACAGCGTGACATATTCAATCAGTCTATGGTTATATCAGAAATGACATTTTACGTTGGTTGGAATATGAAGATATGAGTTATTTTTCTTTTTTCTTTTGACAAAATCTTCAATTCCCTTCATTGTTCATTCCTTTTTTCTTTTCTTTGCTTTGGGCTGTTATTGTTGCTTTCCACTTGCTCATCTTCACAATCACATGGAAATCCACCCTTTCTGGGCGCTCACAAGAAAGGCGTGGCCCCACTGATGTTTTCTATTGATGTTGCAGTAAACTTGTGAATTAACTCTGCCTCACTGCACACCACCTTTCAGTTTTCACCCCCATTCGTGGCCCTCCTTCTATCTTCTTAATTATACATAATGCCCTATTGCCTTCATTCATATTAATTCGTAGATGTCCTCTCATTCGTTATCCACAGGGTCTTTCTTTCCTTCTCCACTCTCCTCCATTTCTGCTATCTGTCCACTTCAGCTCAGCATTCTATCTTTCATGCTTGAGTTAGACTAGAAGTTAGAACAGCTAACAAGTCCTGTCGTGCTTTTCCACAGCTTTCTTGAACTACTTCTGCTTAATGCAGCTCTTGATGCAGCATAGCAGTTCAAGAAAAATGTGGAAAAACATGGCAAAATCAGGACTTTTATTAAGAAATATACCTATTATGCCTTTTCATTCAACCATAGCATATATATATATATATATATATATATATATATATATAATGTCATCTATAATAACTAGTGTTACTTGTTTATATAGCACGCTACTTTTCAGTTTTTTTTTTTTTTTTCTCAAATCTTCTTTTCTTCTTACACTGCTATCATACTTCTGCATATTAGTGAATTTTCTACACTGTTTTAATGTTATATATTTCATTGTATTTGGTTTGGTCCTACTCAAAAAAATGTTGAAGTTTGATGGGGATTTCTAAGGGGACTTTTCACAGAATTTTACTCGTGTGATTGGAAGGTAAAAAAGACAAGGCAGCACTGAACACAGGTTTGGGAGGCTCGCACCTCACAATCACAGAGGAAGCTTCCTCCGTTACTCAATATGATCAGTAAGCGAAACTGCTGTGCAGAGGAGACTGCCAATGGTGGTGGTAGCTTGTGTTTGGAAGCTCTGTTGGGAGTTCTACGACACACTCTTGTAATGAAATTGTAAGGTTTGTTTTTCAGGAAAAAAAAAAAAAGTAAACATTATTATCAACTCATGTATTGCTACGTGAGTAATTAGTTATGATAATAACTATATAAAAAATTAAGTTTTTAAATAATATGATATTAGATCAAAATTAAGCTCTTAATATAAATTGATATACTTTAAAAAAAAACTTTCTCATATAATATTTTTGCTACCTCCAAATTTGATTCTTATTTTCCTTGCTGATAGTTTAGTGTGTGTTTTTGTAGTGGGTAGGGCTTTTTTCCAT
This sequence comes from Castanospermum australe, assembly GCA_019955255.1. NCBI lineage: Eukaryota > Viridiplantae > Streptophyta > Magnoliopsida > Fabales > Fabaceae > Castanospermum > Castanospermum australe. The sequence goes on from NSJW01000464.1 coordinate 1,359,059, forward strand.
TCAAGAAATTCTCGATCATAACTTTATAAAGAACATAAAGAAAATAGACGTAAAAAAATAAAATAAAATAAAATCTATTAGCGTATGTGAAGTATTTTAAGAATGAAGAGTATTCCAAAATAATTTTAATTATAGAATGTAATAATATAGAATGTTTGAAGACAATTGTAATTACATTTGTAATATGCTTTACAATTTTATTTTTTTAAAATTGAATTTAATTAAATAGTAATGATAAGGTGGAAAACCAAAAATATATATAATAATAGGATAGATATGATATATAGATACTAGGGGATTTTGCACTTATCGAAATTGGGCTCTTCTCAACATTCATTCTTAAACAATTTCAGTATATAACTGCTTCTTTTCTCTCTTTTTCATTTAAACTCTATTTCAGTCTTTTTTACATACACTTAATCAGTTGTGCCATTTGACGAGGCATAATTTACTTAGTTTTTTAATATAAAAAGTCAATTATCTAATGAAACGCAAACAAAATGAGATATTCATATATCGTTTTACGAAGTAACTTTAGTGAAATTCATTATTTTCTTTTTACATAAATATTATTAAATAAAATATATTAAAATTAATCTATCCAAATAAAATTAATTTAACAGATATTATAAGATAAAATATATTAAATAATAATCTTATTTAGATGAATATACTATTATCAGATTTCACTCACCTAAATTTTCTTTAATGTTATTGAGTAACATAGTCTAAATAAAATTAGTATTCTTATATATCATTTTTTCAAATTCTTTTAATAAATAAATTAAAATTATTTTTAAATGATTATCTAAATAATATAAATATATTTGATTTTAATATATACATATATATATATAAAACTAACCCAAGCACTTTATTTTCCCCTTCATATTTCATAATTCAGTTTATGCAATTCGTTTTGATTTTGAGCCCTTAACTGGCTAATTGCTTCAGCCGCACGGACACAGTGCAACGTCAATGGTTGCCGAGGTCGGTAACTAGCGGCTTCTCATCCTCTCACTCCAAATTCTTCGGCGCGCTCTCTCTCTCTCTCTATATATATATATAACCAATCCTTCTCCACTCTCAACTTCACTCCTTTTTCTTCGCCTTTTCCTTATTACCGCTCCCACTTCACTCCGCCGCCGTGCATCGGTAGCATGCGTTCTTAGAATTCCGGCTTTTCCCAAGGTTCTTTCTCTCTCTCTACTCCTCTGTTCTTTCATAATATTGATACCCATATTATATATGTGCCACATCCCTCTCTCTCTTCTCGTGTTGAAATGTACTGGTACTGGTTAAGTGATTCGATTCGTTTTTGGTTGTGGTGAGTGTTGTGCGTGATTTATTCTTGGTTTTCTGTGTGAGGGGTTGATCGTTTCCCGCCCTTTTGAACTCATCTTTGGCGGTTTAGATACTAAATATAAACACACAGTTCAGATATACATTTTACCTTGTGAACTTTTTTTTTCTGCAGTTTTAAGGTTGCAATCATAACTTTGATTTTTGTAGTGAATTTTGTTTTTGCCTTGTGTTAATTTTTTTATGCATACTTTGTTTGATTGCTTTTTATTTTGAGTACATAGACTTGAAAATTATTTTTTGACATGATTTTGTTGTTGTCTTTGTCAACAGTATGCATTCTCACTGTGATGTTAAGAGTCAGTATAGTAAGTGATTAAAAATCAGATTCAGTGAATTATTTGCTTGTGTATGCTTGTGGTTCATGGAAAGATGTCATGATACTTGTTATTTTTGCAGAAAAGAAAAACAAAATCATGTGTTTTGCTCTTAAATTTGGTATTGTTTGCTATGCATATGATGGCAATATATGTTCAGGGAGTTCTGAATGCGAATGTTTTGCCAGTCCACCCTCTCCCCCTTTACAAGAAGACTTAACTATCTAGCTATATTCGATTATTTGTAGATATTATAGAGAAATAAATTGAAAGCTAACTTTGATTTTATGGGTATAGCTGTAAACTCTCTGGATAATAGAGAGATAAATGTGGATAAGTTATAAGGTTACTTGTAGGCTTGGTTTTAAGTAGGTAATATATCCTGCAATTGTGAGAAAGTGGGGCATGTTCAAACCATAAAATGCCATGAAAGAAATTGAGAGGGGTAGGTATTCAAATTATGGATGGATTAAATTTTAACTTAATTACAATTGTATGCTACTTTATTAGGTTAGTTTTTTTATGGGCTTTGCTATTTAGCCAGGGATGCATCTGGCAGATGTGTCCCAGGCTAAATAGGAATATTCTATTTTTTTATTAGCTTAGGGTTAAAAGTTGTATGAAAAACTCTTTTTTCTTTTTTCATTGTAATCTAGTACTAGAAAACAAACACAAAAAAGGATAGCAGGGGATTGAAAATAAGAAATAGCATGCCCACTTTTCAAAGTGATTATTAATAATTATTGCCTCTAGAGGAAGCACTAAAATGAATGAGGTGGAAGTTTCTTGATATCTTTACTGTGATGAACAGTGTTGTCTGACAGTATTAGCGGATTTTTCACATGATGATTTTCATTTTACGTGATGGGTTGAATCTTGCTCTGAAACTCAAGGCAGTCCTATAAATATAGGAGACCAGGTTCTTTGTTTTGTAATCCATTATCCTTGTTACTTATATATTGTTATCGGAGTTAGTTCTTTGCAGCTAAAGTTCTATGGCTTTTTAAATTCTTACTCTTGCTGGCTCAATTTGTTATCTATGTTTTGTATGAAAGATAGTTATTAGCCTGCTTTGTTAATATACGAGTTAAACCACTTATTGATACTCTTCTAATGTTCCATTCTTTTTGTTTTCTAGGATTATACCTGCTGTCATGGAGTTTGATACTCTTGTTACCCCTAATAATAACAACGAGAAACCTGATTCAGGAACACAACCCAATAAGCATAGGAGAAAGAAGTCTATCGTGTGGGAACACTTCACAGTGGAAACTGTTGGAGCTGGATGTGCCAGGGCTTACTGCAAACAGTGCAGAAAATCATTTGCTTATATAACTAATTCTAAACTAGCTGGCACAAGCCATCTGAAGAGACACATTGCTTTGGGAATCTGTCCAGTAAGTCGCCAGAAAAATCAACAAAGCTCATATTCCAAAAATGGTGGTTCCAGAGATACTGTTGATCCACCAAAGAAACGGGCAAGATCAACACCTGGGTTTGCTGGTATCTCATTTGATCAAGAGCGTTGCAACCATGAGATCGCTAAAATGATAATTTTACATGATTATCCACTAAAGATTGTGGAACACCAGGGTTTCATTGATTTTGTGCGGACTCTTCAACCCCAGTTCAATCCATCATTATGCTTTAATGCTGTTGAAGGGGACTGTGTTTCTATGTACCTCAGAGAGAAGCAAAACCTGTTGAATCTTATCAATGAGATTCCTGGACGAGTCAACCTGACCTTGGACTTATGGACTTCAAACCAGACAGTGGGCTATGTTGTCCTTCGAGGACACTTCATTGATGGTGATTGGAATTTACATCATCCTATTCTCAATGTTATTATGGTACCATTTCCTGATTCTGATGATTCCTTAAATCAAACTATAGTGACCTGCCTATCTGATTGGCATTTAGAGGGTCGTCTGTTTACCATTGCTCTCGATAAATCCTTCTCAAGTGAGACAGTGATGGGAAATGTGAGAGACCTCCTCTCTGTTAAGAACCCTGTGATCCTTAATGGTCAGTTATTAAGCCAGAATTGTTATGCCCGTGTTCTTAGTCGCCTTGCACTAGATGCACTACGGGCAATGAGAGAAACTATTGGTGAAGTTCGTGAGAGTGTGAAGTACATGAAATCTTCAGAATCTCATGCGGAGAAGTTTATTGAGCTGAAGCAACAACTTGAAGTCCCTAGCATGATGGACCTTTTAATTGATGACCAGAGTAAATGGGACACTACCTACCATATGCTTGTTGCTGCCTGTGAATTAAAGGAAGTCTTTGCTTGCTTTGATACCTCCGATTCTGATTACAGAATGACTCTAACAATGGATGATTGGAAGCAGGTGGAAACTCTCTGCACATATTTGAGGTATTTGTATGATGCAGCTAACTTTTTAACTTCCCAACGATACCCAACTGCAAACCTATTTTTTCCTCAAGTGTCAAAACTTCAGGTGGAGTTTACTCACGCGGCCTTCAGCCAGGATCCTTTTCTTAGTAGTTTGATAACGCCTTTGCAAGAGAAGTTTGATCAATATTGGAGAGAAAGCTGCCTCATCTTGGCAGTTGCTGTAGCCATGGACCCAAGGCATAAAATGAAACTTGTGGAATTCAACTTTGTTAAGATATTTGGTGAGAATGCTGAGCCATGGATAAGAATTGTTGAGGATGGTCTTCATGAACTATTCCTTGAATATATCGTACAAGTGCTTCCTTTTACTGCAACAAATGGGGATGAAAGGAATGACATTATGATAAAGACAGAGCCATGTCAAGAAGGGTCGCTTGATGGATCTCTTTTTGCTGCCGAAGATGGACTTTCTGATTTTGAATTTTATATATCTGACTTTACAGGTAACCAGCAATTTAAGTCAGAATTGGATGAGTATCTGGAAGAGCCTCTGCTGCCCATAGTACCAGAATTTGATATTCTGAGCTGGTGGAGAGTAAATGGGTTGAAGTACCCAACTTTGTCTAGAATGGCTTATGATATTTTGTCTATACCAGTATCCACTCTCTCTGCAGATTCTGTTTTTGACACAGAAATTAGAAAAATAGATAGCTACCGTAGTTCATTAGGCTCCTTGACCCTTGAGGCCCTTATTTGTGCCAAGGACTGGTTCCAGTATGAATCATTACCTACAGATGTTTCAAATGCACTTGTGAAAATGGGATTTTAGGTGTAGGTTTCTTCATGTAGGGATAGATTCTCAAATAGTATACAGTTATTGAAATGTTAAAGTTGAAACCGTGGTTCAGGTCATTTGATTTATGTGATTAACTGTCAGATTTTTTATTACTTGTTTATAGCATTGATTCTTTTTTTTTTTATACACTTTAGCATTGATTCTAGTCCAACTTCATTTTGGCCAACATAACCTTTTTTACGCAAAAAAAAAAACAAAACGCTATTGTATTCATAGCTTGAGTGAAAAACCTGGAAGATTTTTATTATTGCCTTTGGGATAGGCATTGGGCTAGTGTATTCTACAGATTTGATGGGTATGCTTAGAAGAGAAATAATATGGTTGATGTCCCTGAGGCAGTGGCCTGGTGGTAGGGACATTGGCTCTGACTGCTTGAAAAGAAAAATGCTTGATGTTTCATGTCGATAGACAAGTTCCTCCTGTATGTGTAATTCGCCTATTTGAATGTCTCTTTCACTTTCCCTTTTCTTGTAGGCAAGCTATTTTTTCCTTTATCTAAAACAGTGTCAAATCCAAATTAATCCAAACGGAATTTTTTTAGCAAAACAGCGTATTATTACAAAATATTAAACTTTTATAAATTGCTCGTGAACATTGAACTTCACTCTTTTTAACCAAAAGATGGTCAAAGCAAATTGCCTCAGATTTTTTTTCACTTGTAATTTATATTTATTTAATAATATAACATGGACTTAATTTCAGGTAAATAAGACTTTCACCAAATGAAATCACCATGCGATAGATAAGATTATATGATAATTTTATGGAGTTTATTTTATTAAGCGATGTAAATTGAGATTGCTATTTTACTTACATTTTTATTATTGAAGTAAGTTTATGAAATATTTATTAATCAAATATATAAAATAAGATGTTTATATACGTCTCTAGACTCCTCCGTTGGTGTGTACTATACGCACATCTCTTAAAAGTTGTAACTTTTTTTTTTTAATAAAATTACCCATTAATTTTAAAAAAATTCCACGCGTGCGAGATCCACATCGACAGATTACTCCATTTTTGCCTCTCATTTCGGTCCTGTAGCTTTTTTTTTTGGTTTCCTTGAACGATTATTATTATTTTGAATTTCTACTGTTTCCTCCACCGCGTGTCGATGGAACCAGTTTTCTGATTTGGCTCAATCCGCTTCTTGGACGTCTTGTTGGGAGTGGGTGAAGTGACAAACATCTAGGACCTACCAAATTTTGAATCTTGACCGACCAACGAAACGAGATTGAGAGGGAACAACCTATTTTCACCAATCTTGTTGGGTTGGATCAGATTGAGGATAGTATTAGACTGAAACTAAAGGTTGTCTTTTCTTGTTGGATTGAGGTGGTATTATGGAGGAGGACATATGGTTCGTTGTGACATTGATCTTACATATGATGGTTTGAGAGACGAACTTTTAGTTTTAGGGGAGATTGAGATTCCATTGCTGGCATAGGTGACATGTCCTCCCTGCTTTGTTCCTCAACTCCACTGTCTTTTTCAACTGTAAGGACAATTTCACTTTCCTTGTTCCTGAAGAGAATGATTTCTAACGCTCTTGCTACTCCAGTTAAATGTTCTTCACACTGTGACCCCCACTGCTTTGGAGAATCTCCAACCTCTTTGCTTCAAAGGTGCAAGTCCATGAACCAGCTAAAGCAAATTCAGTCGCAAATAATCAAAATGGGTCTCTGTTCGGACCCTGTATTTCGAAATAGAGTTATAGCCTTCTGTTGCACGCAGGAATCAGGGGATGTGGACTATGCTCGCCAGATGTTTGACACAATCCCAGATCCAAGTGTATTCATTTGGAATACCATGATCAAAGGCTATTCTAGGATAAACTGTCCCGAGCATGGAGTTTCTATGTATCTAGAAATGCTGGGCAAGAACATCAAGCCTGACCGTTTCACATTTCCATTCTTGTTGAAGGGCTTTACGAGTGATATAGCTTTGCGGTGTGGCAAAGAGTTACTTAACCATGCAGTGAAACATGGGGTTGATTCTAATTTGTTTGTTCAGAAGGCTTTCATACATATGTTTTCCTTGTGTGGGCTGGTGGATATGGCTCACAAGGTTTTCAATATGGGTGATGCATGGGAAGTGGTTACCTGGAATGTAATGATATCTGGCTATAACAGAGTTAAGCGATTTGAGAAATCAAAGAAGCTTTTTATTGAGATGGAGAAGAAAGGAGTATTACCGAATTCAGTTACTCTAGTTTTGATGCTTTCAGCATGCTCCAAATTGAAGGATTTAGATGGGGGCAAGCACATCCATAAGTATATGAAAGAAGGCATTGTTGAAGCTAATCTCATATTGGAAAATGCCCTAATTGATATGTTTGCAGCTTGTGGAGAAATGGATGTTGCACAAGGTATTTTTGACAGTATGAAGATTCGAGATGTAATTTCTTGGACTTCCATTTTTACTGGGTTTGCCAATACCGGTCAAATTGATTTAGCTCGAAAGTATTTTGATCAAATGCCTGGAAGAGATTATGTTTCCTGGACTGCCATGATTGATGGGTACCTTAGAATGAACTGTTTCAGAGAGGCTTTGGCACTTTTCCGTGAGATGCAAATTTCAAATGTAAAACCTGATGAATTCACTATGGTTAGCATTCTAACAGCCTGTGCACATCTGGGGGCACTTGAACTAGGGGAGTGGGTAAAGACTTACATTGACAAATACAGTATTAAAAATGATACTTTTGTTGGGAATGCTATAATAGACATGTACTTTAAATGTGGGAACGTTGAAAAAGCAAGAAAAGTATTTAAGGAAATGCATCAGAAAGACAAGTTTACCTGGACAGCGATGATAGTTGGACTTGCCATTAATGGCCATGGAGAAGAAGCTCTTACTATGTTTTCAAATATGATAGAAGCTTCAGTTACACCAGATGAAATAACCTATATTGGTGTCCTGTGTGCATGTACACACGCAGGCATGGTAGAAAAAGGAAGAAAGTTTTTTGCGAGCATGACCATCCAACATGGAATTAAGCCGAATCTCACACATTATGGATGCATGGTTGACCTCCTTGGTCGAGCTGGGCATTTAAAAGAAGCCCTTGAAATCATTGTGAATATGCCGGTACAACCAAATTCAATTATTTGGGGATCTCTTCTTGGTGCTTGTAGAGTCCACAAAAATGTGGAACTGGCAGAAATGGCAGCCAAACAAATTCTTGAGTTAGAGCCTGAAAATGGGGCTGTTTATGTCCTGTTATGTAATATATATGCTGCCTGCAAAAGATGGGAAAATTTGCGTGAAGTCAGAAAAATGATGATGGAGAGGGGAATTAAGAAAATACCAGGTTGCAGTTTGATGGAAATGAATGGCATTGTCTATGAATTTGTTGCTGGGGACCAATCACATCCTCAATCTGATGAGATATATGCAAAGTTAGAAAACATGATGCAAGACTTGAAACACACAGCGTATTCGCCTGATACGTCAGAGGTTTTCCTTGACATAGGGGAAGAGGATAAGGAGACTGCACTTTACCGGCATAGCGAGAAGTTGGCTATTGCACATGCCCTCATCTGTTTAGGACCTGGAGTTACCATAAGAATAGTGAAGAACCTCAGGATGTGTGTGGATTGTCACCAAATGGCAAAGCTTGTGTCAGTGGCATACAGTAGGGAACTAATAGTTAGGGATAGAACCAGATTCCATCATTTCAGGCATGGTTCATGTTCATGTAATAATTTTTGGTAAAGAGTTTAACAAATAAAAAAAAATCCCAAAAGGGTAGCTTCAAGTGGCAAAATTGTTGCACTTGCACACGTTGCAAAGTATATTTGAAGAGTCTCTCAAATAAGTAGAAGGCTTGGGTTTTAACCCTTACCGCTACACCCAGCTGGAAAACAATAAATAGGTAATAGTTTAGTTTTTAAAAAATGATGGGGACAAGGTATTGGATATATGCCATATTCTTGGGTGGAAATAAGAGGATTATGTTGACGTAGGACATCCACCGCAATTTATTCAGCAGCAAAAATGGAATAAAAAAAAAAAAACAGCGGCCAGTTTTGTTCGTTATGTTGAACCGTTGAAGCTGTGTGTCTTCCGACAAATCCAAGTCACAGAAACTTCTCACCTCTGCCACTTACACCCAAGAATGGTGGTTTCTGTTCTGTTCTCTCCTACTTTCAACGTTGCTATTTCTTCCACTGCGTACTGTAAAGATAATTGCATGAGCTTCTGTAGCTATGGAAATAGAAGAAGACGATCAACGACAACCAGAGTGACAGTCAGAGCTAGCTCCACAGAGAAGGGTGAATCCAAGGACAACGATGCCCCCGCTTTCAACCCTTTTGGGTTCGTCACTGACAACCCATCCAGCCGCAGCGCAATTCAATTGCCTGAAAACCCTGCCGAGGATGGCAATGTCGGCCAAATGCTCTATGTAATCCTTCTTGTACTCACGGGTCTTGATTATTGTTTTCTAGTTTTTTTTTTTCGCCTGGGATTGTTCATTTGAATCTTGATATTAAGAGGTTGTGTTGTTTATGCATCATAGTTCTGCAATTATATATGTTTGTGCATCTGTTTAATGCCCTACGAATTATGTCTGGTTCTGAATAGTGATTATGTTATTCGTTAAGTGAAAGTGTAGTAATTGCGTTGTGATTTGTGTGTTCCTAGAGGATAGAAGACAAGGGCAAGGAATACGGGTCGTACATTAAATCTGGGAAATTAAGATGGTTTGTGAGGGAAACTGGTATTATTTCTTTGCTGAGAAAATACTTTCCTCCCTGTTTTCATATTCAAGTTCAAGGAATGTTTGAAAAAATATATGTTTCTTTTTTCTTTTTCTTCTTATTTGCAGGATCAGCAGAAAGCAGACGAGGAACAATTATCTTACTTCACGGGGCCCCAACTCAATCTTTTAGCTACCGAGTTGTTATGTCTCAGGTTATCTTGCTATATGTGGTCATAAGTGTTATAACACGTTTCCAACTTCTGTTGTTAATGCTTACTAGAACACCTACCTATCTGCCTTCTTAGCATAAGCAGCTCAAGCAATCTTAGAGGACTTATTCTTCCCTTCTTTCTTCAGATCATCGGCAAGTCAAAAGATGTTTCTCTTGAATAAATTTTTGAATATCCTTTTGTTCTGGCTCTATCCTGTCACTTTCCTTTCATTACATGTCTTGCAAGATCTAATAATTATGCTCCATCTTTTCTGTCAGTTACTATTTCAATTTTGATGCTACATTTGTTCATTAGTTATTATTTTCATTGTCTTTCTCTTAAATAGTTGGCAGACGCAGGGTTCCACTGCTTTGCACCTGATTGGATAGGATTTGGTTTCAGTGACAAACCACAGCCAGGATATGGTTTTAATTATACAGGTTTTATCATGTTGCTAATATGAATGATCTTATATCTTGATCAATTTTCTGCTGAAGCCTCATACTTATAATTGTTGTTCTTTTAATTCTTATAGAAAAGGAGTTCCATGACGAATTGGATAAACTACTTGAGGTGTTGGGGGTCAAAGCGCCCTTTTTCCTAGTTGTTCAGGTATCTAAAAGCATGAAGAATACAATCTTTGGTAGCATTTCTTGTATCGGAAGTTCCGTGAATTGAGTGAAATAATTTCATACATTTACATTCGCAACACTGGGATGCACTGCTTAGAAAGAGGTGTATACTGTAATTGCATTTAAGTTTTGAACTCCTTACTAACTACTGTGTCTAACATATGGTCACACTTCTCCTTAAGGGATTTCTTGTAGGTTCATATGGACTAACTTGGGCCCTAAAGAACTCAAGCAAGATATCAAAGCTAGCAATACTGAACAGTCCATTAACAGTTTCATCTCTCATTCCTGGACTTTTTCGGAAGCTAAGGTTTGGTTCTTGTGGTACCAATGAATGCATTGCTAAGCTTCTTGGCTAAATCTGTAGTATAGTTTCCTATGTGTATCTTTTGATTTTATTCATTTGAATTGAAGGCTATGGACAAGCACTGAGTTCACTTCCAATATTGATCGTAAATGACAAAAAATTCTTGAAGATCATGACATGGATCCAGTAACTGAATATTTCCCCAACTAAAGAACACCCTCATTCCAGTTGCACTGAAATTGACTGCATGAATCCTTGAAGGAAATTAGTTGTGACTGGAACATGGATTCTCTGTTATGTTCCTATATAGACCAATCACTTTGCTCGCACTTCTGCAATCATGTACTCTCTTAATGACAAAAATCAAAACTTTATCCATCCTGATAAAAATTTATTTTAGTCAATTTCAGGACATAATTGTTCTCCAGCAGTGTGGTCTCTGCATTCCTCCTAAATATAATCTGAACAAAGTTGATAAAGTCTGCATCACTAATGGATTTTGATGTTATCATATTCCTGATGGATGATGACATCATCAATGGGAGACTGATGGTTTAAGTGAATAAGTCATATTTTGAAAAGTTATAAGAATGTTGTGTGACATTTTTTAGTTGATGAATTTTTGAAGTCAAATGATGTGTGGCCATAAATTATGCTATATGTGTCACTGCATAGCTAATTTAATGCTTCTTTCGTCTTTTGGGACATGTTAATTGTTTGATCTTGATTCTTATATTATATTTACTCCATTGATTCCTTTTCTTTCCTTTATAGAATTCCTCTATATGGCGAATTTACATGCCAGAATGCTATTATTGCAGAGCGGTTTATTGAAGCAGGTAGCCCGTATGTATCCAAAAGTGTATTTGACTATTGGCTGGTTTATGAATTGAAGATGTATTCTACAATTTCTAATGGCATTTTCACTGTACTCAAATTCTGTATAGCTCTGCAGTCCAGATTAAAGTAAACTGATAGGAACCTCCTTTAGATATCAGAAATTGGGATTGGAACCCAGAACTTATAGGTTGTGCAACTAGAAAAACTAGAAGGAAAATACATAGAAAGAAAAAGCTAACCCAAGCTTTCGAAAGGCTTGGTGTCTCTCACCCAAAACTTAGTTTAACAGGTTCCTATCAAGGAAAATTGATAGGAACCTATTAAACTAATATTTATTTATAGAACAATGGAGATTAGGTCCTTACAATCAGAGGTATCTCTCTGAGATAACAGAACCTATTCCAAGGCTTTCGAGAGGCCTTGGTCTCTCCCTCCTAATCCTTATCCAATTCTTCCTTGCCTTTTTGTGTTCCCCCCGTCCCTCTCTTATAGAGGGATCACTCCCTTACTTCCCCCACTTCCTTGCTGCCACATGTGCAACAAGTTGTTACATGAGGTCACACTTCCCACCTTGCCTTCGTGGGCTCTAATTTCCTATTGTACCCTTTTCTTTTCCTAAAATATTCCTTAGTCATCTTAGGGTACCTAACAATACCTTTCCCCTAAAGATTCACCTTGTCCTCAAGGTGAAGGTGCAGTAAGGATCCCATAAAACAGTTGAAGGAAACTCCCACCAGGGTCCCATTACTTTAAACATGTTGACCAAGTTATGCTTGAAGCATAGGAGCTTTCAACGGAGTCCCATTGGCTTTCTCGCACGACAAGGAGTGGAAAAGTGGACAAAATTATGCCCTGACTAACAGCTCCACTAAAAATCACAAATGTCTCTTCTAACCCAGGATCAAAGGGAAGACGAACCATTGCAGAACGCCTATAGAATACCACCATCTTCTGCCTGGGAAATTGACATGATTGTAACAGAATTCTCTTATATGATCCTTGGGCTTGTTCTTGTGTTGAAGGATTAAAACCTCTGGTGCACTACATTGTAGTCAAAATTTGGTGTAGAAATGTTGAGAATCCTTGGATCAAAAGTACTTAATACCACATTACTGTATGAATATGGTTGACCTTCTTTTATGTGTTCAATCCCTTGTAATCTGGAAGCCAAAATTTGTAATTGAACCTTCATGAAGCATCACTGATTTGATGCATGTACATAGCACATCAACTTTTAAATTTGTGACTAATTTTGAATGAAGTACCCTTGCAGCATGAACGATTCCCTGCTTTGAAGTATCCCTACCAGCAATTTTTTCCAGAGAAGTTGGAGAATTTGACAATGCTTCCAACAAGCTCCTCAATCCACATCGAAAATCATCCAAAGTAGTAGCACAAGGGATCTATAGTGGGTAGCATTAACAATGTTTCCAACAAGCTTCCAAATCCACCCCCAAGATCTCCTTTTAAACTATCAAATATTGCAAAAATTTCCTTTCTGGTTGCAGGTTCAAAACTGTCTTCTCCAGCACTAGTCGTTTTCGATATGTTTTTGCGATTTGCACTCGTGATCTGCGCAGGTTGCACAGGCCCGACATTAAAGATGGTAGGAATCTTCAACTGTTGCGCACAATCCTTTGTTTGGGTGGTATGATCAGCAACAACCCATTCCCTCTATGACTGCTTTCTCTCTGATTAAGACCTATCTGGAAATTACGTTCTAGGCTCCCACAATTTCCCTGCAATGGAGCATTTCTTCAGCGCCTTCAACTTGGGCTTCAATCTACTCCTTGCATGCCCACTTTCTCTCGTAAGCTTCAGAGCTTTCCTTGCAAGCTCCTTCCGTCTCCTCCAGTGGTCTTGCATTCTACAATCTAGCTGCTGCCACCAGCCTCGCCAGAATCGCACCAAGTTTCTCAGTATATGGTTTCCACCCCGTTTCTTCAATCCTCTTTAAGTGTCGCATGCGTTAAGAGTCAAACAGATTGTTGAGGCCGGGTTATTCTCCTTGGAAACCTCGACCCCCTCTAACCAGTCTAATCCCAATCCAATAATAGGCTTGTTGATTTGCAAATTGGGTCGTGGCCGAAGCTCCTTTGTTTTGGTCCGATTGGGCTGGTTCTTTATGGAAATCAGTTTATTTTTCAGATCTAAGCCCTCCTCTCCTTTTCCCAAGACTCTTTTCTTTTCCTTACTCAATTGGGTCTGGCCCGTTAGTTGCAAAAGCAAATCCATTTTCAGCCCAAACGCACTTCCCTCTGCCCCAGCTTCCTCCTTCACTCCATCTTGCAATCTATCATGGTTTTCCACGAGACCCCCTTTTTTCTACCATGACTGCCGATGCCATCTTCCCTTCCACTGCCATGTTTGCCTACCTCACAATCATGGGCGGCCCATAACTCATTTTCTCCCTATGGTCTCCGTCTCACCCCACCCTCAACAGCACCATTGTATAAATCTGGTGGCTCAGGTGGTTCCGGCGGCGGTCGGTGGTTGACCGAAAATACATAAGACGCTGCGTTCTATGGCCAAGGCGAGCCATTCCCGCCCCTGTTCTTCCACCGCGCCGGTCAGTGGGTGTGGGTTCCCTTCTGTTTCTCCCTTCCCTTCTACCTCCAAGTTACCTTCATCAACGTGCTTCACAGAGCTCGTTAAGTCCCCCAACATACCGTCTTGATGGGTGCTCTACAGTGTCTCTTCTTCGCAGCTGGTCACGACCTTCCCACTCGCTTTGATTTCTGCGGAATGAAGGTGGAACAACGGTTGGAACCATCGGACAAGTGCTTCTCGGAACATCACCCATGTTGGCTGAGGAGTGCATGCCTCCCACCAGTAGAACCTGTTAGGCGAGCGACCCTCCAAGGCTGCTGTGGCCGTCCACAGCTTCTCATCGTCGCTTAGGGCTTTGAGACAAAACTTTTGCTCCATTCCGTTCAGCCATTCAGGCAAACATGGTGATCTCGCCTGAAATCATGGAGGTTTTCAACCATCGTCTTCGGACATCCGTTTGGGTGCTTTGATTTGACCCCACTGTTGCTCCACCACTAGCCGTGCCTTCCAGACTCCTTCCTGATCTCCTCTGTCCTGCTCCAAATCTTTCTAAAGCTGGCTTGCTGTTAAGTTTGCAGAGTAGTTGCAGTATCTCTTTCTGCATCTCATCAATGCGTTTGAGTCGAGCTTCTCGATCTTCTAGCTCTTCTTGGTCCTCCTTCTTCCAGCGTTCAAAATCTCTCATTAGTGTCTCCATTTTGGTACGCACCACAGCTCCCAAATCGGGAGCTCTAATACCAAATTGATAGGAACCTGTTAAACTAATATTTATTTATAGAACAATGGAGATTAGCTCCTTACAATCAGAGGTATATCTCTGAGATAACAGAACCTATTCCAAGGCTTTCGAGAGGCCTTGGTCTCTCCCTCCTAATCCTTAACCAATTCTTCCTTGCCTCTCTATGTTCCCCCCTCCCTCTCTTATAGAGGGATCACTCCCTTACTTCCCCCACTCCCCTGCTACCACATGTGCAACAGGTTGTTACATGAAGTCACACCTCCCACCTTGCCTTTGTGGGCTCTAATTTCTTGTTGTACCCTTTTCTTTTCCTAAAATATTCCTTAGTCATCTTAGGGTACCTAACATAAACAATTTAGTTAGCTTAGGCATATAAAATTATCAACATTGCATCCCTATCCAGCCCTACCTTTGTCTTGCTTTATAAATATGTTGCTCCTTTACTGTAAAAGTTGGAAAGTTCATACTAGGTATTAGCATTGTGTTAAGTAAAGGTTAGATTTGTAATAAGCTATCTGCACATTTGTCTTGGCATTTATTGCATTGCATGGTCATTGTTGTTTTCACAATCCCATTGGAGCAATAATTCTCCCAATTTTCATGATTAAGCATTGAAATATGATTAGACAGGAGGTAATACCTCCTCAAATTATAACTTCTTTGGGGCTTGCTGTTATAGATATATTATTTTGCAGTTACGTCCTGAAAAATGACAAAGCTGATGTGTACCGGCTACCTTATCTGGCAAGCAGTGGGCCTGGATTTGGTTAGTAACATCCTTTTGATGGTTTGAATTTTTCTGCATGTATTCATTTCAAAATATAATAAAAAAATATGTTGATAGAACCTATGATATATGTCATAAGCAGGTATAGAAGAAACTTGGTGAAAACATTCAAAAGTCAATAACATAAATACTAGAAAGTTTTCCACCCAGGAATATTTGACTATAACTCTCTTTGTTTTCTTTTCATACATAAATCAGCATGCAATAAAAAGGTCGAAGAGTTGGTATTTCATTTAGTCTGTGGTTATAATAGACAATAATATATTATTTATGACTCAATGGAACATACAAAGAAAATTTTGAAGTTTTCTGTTCAGATATAAATTCAACCCTTTTCTTGTACACAAAAGGTTTACAAGAGTCAGATAACTGCATGCATGTCTACAGACTTGGATGTATTTATATGTTTATCCTAACTTTTCTGCTATATTGTTGTTTTCTTTTGTTTAATAACCATAAGAAACTCCTTTAGGTTTGCCATTGACCAGTCTTGCTTGACTAGGAGAGTGATCAATTGACCAGCCTCCACTGATCAGCTGTATATATTGACAATCTTAGAACCAAATAAAGGAAGGGACAGAGAATTTAGCATTTATAACAAGCAAATTTTGAGGTTTGAGAAGGTTGGTTACTTAAACAGATAAAAACATGTTAAGAACTATGGATTTTCAGACTCATAAAATCTTCAATTTGCACAGAACTTGAAGAAATAACATGAATCATAAGCTAATGTCAAGCTAATATGGATGTATTGCTGCACCTGCTGAAATTGTGGTCAAATAGCTTCTATCAGGAAGAAAAATATTTTTTCTTTGGAAATTATACTAAACAACCATTCAAATTTATCGATAGACCAATGGATAGACAAACTCACTGCTAATTTTTAAATTGATCTGGGCTAGTTTTTGTTTTTGGCCAATGCTAGTATTTATAAATGTGGTGAAAAACTCTGTTCTTTTGTTTTCTTTTTTTTTTTTTTAGTCGTTACATCTTAGGCAATTACATAAATCAGAACAGTTCCTTGTCCATTTCTCCTTTGCGCATATGATACCAGTTTATCTAGGCTAGTGTTTATTTATGTGGTGGAGAACTCCTTGCTTTTCTTCCTTCTTCTATCTTGTTACATTTTAGGCAGTTATATAAATCAAAACTGTTTCTTGTTTATGTCCTTCTTCATGTATATAATACCATCAACTCTTAAAATGAAAGTAGTTATCTTCAGAAACCTCTAGTATCAATCTAATATCAGATATGCACTGTGCTTTTGCTAGAAAATTTACAACTGGTACAAGTATGCATACTCGTATCCATGCAACCTAGTTTTTCAGTTAAATGTAATGAAAACATATTTGATATACTCATTTCCATCACTAGAAAATCCATGGTTTATTCATGATAAATTTATGTAATGGAGGTGAGCAAAACTAAGTTTTGCTGACTTTATAATAATCAAGTTTCTGATGTTGGGTTTCAGCTCTACTTGAAGCTGCAAGAAAAGCTAATTTCAAAGGTACTTTCAGTGAAATAGTAGAAGGATTTGCAACTGAGAGGTATATTTACCCTCTATCTCTTCCTTTTCCATTTATTAGATTTTCTGAATATGAGCCTGCAAAAACTTAAAAATTAATGCATGTTTTTGCCGTTGATTAGCTGGAATTATTTTGAGTAGGCATGTAGGTGATGACGGCAAACTCTTTTCCATGATTTATAATAGAGGAGGTTAGGGGAACAAAGCACCTAAATGGCAATAGTTACCCTCACACAAGAATGAAGTTAACTGATAGTTATGCGTTTGGAAATTGGAATATTTTTATTGTAAGTGGAATATACTACTCACTTTGAACATTTGATTTAACATAAGTATCATAACACAGATACTAAATCCTCTTATTGGATAAATCCTTTTGGAAACTTATTCAGCTTTTATTGTCAATGTAACTTTTTTGTGTGTTGTTCTTATCTAATGTAAGATTAAGTCTCCGTTTTAAAGTTTTGGAATTTATTAGTTACTATTCCCCAACTCTCAGTTTCCTTCCCTGTTTAAATAATTCATCTGTTCCTGCTGTTACCAACTTTACAATCATTGGCTTGACTTTCCAAAGTTTTTGCTGCATGAATTTTGATTATTAGCGAAAGCATATTTTCCATCCTTGTTTATGCCATGAATTCAGTGTTCAATGTCCTACTCCTATTTGTGGAAGGGGGATGGAAAGCAAAATCCTACCCTGAACCTGAAGTGATGAGCTTTGCAATTTGTACTTCAGATGGGATAAACCAACAATACTTGCTTGGGGATTATCAGACAAGTACCTGCCCCAGTCAGTGGCAGAGGAGTTTCAGAAAGGAAATCCAGCACACATCAAGCTTAAATTGATAGAAGGAGCTGGGCATATGCCACAGGAGGACTGGTGAGTAACTTCAAAATAGGATTCAAGTGCATGTTAGAGTGTTATTGAACCTAGTAAAAAATTACCCTTGGTATTTTTGACAGGCCTGAGAAAGTTGTTGATGCTTTGAGAGTGTTCTTCTGATTTCAACAGCTAACTGACCCTGCAGGCTATTTGATTGGAAGGGTATTCTCGAGTCTTTCCTTAAATTGTAAACGTAGCATGTCTTTAGTTTTGACATTGGTCAAATAAAATTCCAGCTTTGTTGAAATGAACCTGTTCTCTACTACTTCATTTCCTCATAGAAAATGGAATTATAAAGTCCCCAATCTTCAAATACACGACAAAGATCATTAAAGTTCTCACTTCATAATCCTGAAAATAACCTGTTAGAGAGCTTTAGCAGAAATGTCCATGATCATTGTCGTTTATTTTAGGAAATGTACGGACAAATACTAGTTTTAGAGAACGGTGGATACCAATCTTTCTTTCTTTCTTTAGAGAAGTGATGGGATCAGAATTCAGAAGCTTGACATAAATAGTAATGCTCCTGCCAGTCAAACAAAACATTCTACCAACCATTCCCACACCTTAACAACCAAGTAATGTGCAAGAAACCATGCAGTAAGAAATAGCCCTGTCTAAATTCTGCAGAGGACCTAGACATCATGTGAACCTAGTAAATGTGTGTTTGGATTAGAGTTTACAAACTTGATTTTGGATTAACTTGATTTTGTAAATTTGATTTTGCTCAAAAGTGTGTTTGTATAACTGTGATTTATATTTGGAAACATTTATCTGAAAAGTGACTTTGGTAACATTGATGTTGTTTGAATATTGTTTATTGAAATCACTTTTGCATGACTGTGATTTATGTTTGAAAATATTTATTTGAAAAGTGACTTTGGTAACATTGACGTTTGAATATTATTTATCAAAATCACTTTTGGATATGTAATTAGTAAAAAGGATATGAGTTACTTTTTGAGTTAGATCGAAAACAAGGATATTTTTATCAATACGCATCCAAACGGGTTTTTTCTCACTGCAAAAGTAACAAAATATCACTTTTACATTTGAGTGGTTAAAATCACATTTGAGTGCAAACGTGATTTTACTTCAAGAGTTGCCAAATATGTTAGCACACTGTTCGAAGTAATTTTATCCCTCAAACGGCCTTTTGGTTTGGCTCAATGTCAAACCAAACATACCCTAAATCTCTTGCAGCACACCCACAAATACCCTTTCCCATTGCATCAAGGAATCATATGACAACCAACCTTGGTTGCAAAGTACTGAGTGCATGTTTGGTGAGAGAAAAATGAATGAAATGGAATGAGAATAAAATATTTTTTATATTTTAATTTTAAAATTTTTATATGTTTTATTATATTTTATTTTATTTTTATTATACCAAACGTGTACTGACTGATATTATTATTGTAATGTAACGAGAACTTGGTGAAAGGAAGGCAGTGCCAGAAAAAGAAATAAAAGATGAGTTTATATTTCTTTCACTTTCTTACTACATCGGGGATGTACGAAGACATACCAATTAAGCATTTATATTTTTATAACAAGAAATTGTTGCTATAATTTTAACCTGTCAATCAATCAAATCTTGGATTATATGGTAAGAGAGATTGTTTATTGGCTCAATATTTAAAGTTCAAAAAAAGTCTATGAGAAATTAAAATTTCCAAAAAATTTCATTAGGGTCAATATAAATAATCATGCTAGATGGGACCTTGGTGCATTGTCTTTAGTCTGACAATCCCGCATTGCGAGGGAACAAATAACCCCGAGAGAAAGGCTTTAGGCATTCGTCAAAAGACAGCATAATTTTTCTTTTTTTTATCTTTTATTTGGATATTTTTACGGTCATTATTATAAGATTAATTAAAAAATTATAATTAAAATTTAACGAGAAAACTTTTAAAATAAGTTTAAATTTTAATCTTTTCTTTTAAAATGTGATTCACTTATTACTGTATTTAGCCTTTAAAAAAATATTTTTAACAATTTATATAAAAAATAGAAAAAAAATAAACAAGAGAAAATAATGGCTCATGTAACAAGAAAATTATATTTAATTGTCTATATATTCTTCAACTTTTAAAAATATTTTTTAGAATTTTAATTTAACTTATTGGACGAATCACATATAAGCTTATTTTAATTTAAATATTTGACAAAGGTATGTATACATTTTTTCTTTGTTTTAGAGTTACACAAATATTTTTAATTATAGATTTTTTTTTCAAAATTACTCAAATTGTCTATGTATTTTCTTTTCCCTTTGACTGCAAAGTATTGTAATTTCAAATAAGAACGATCTTTTATAATTTTACAATATCTACTAAGAGATTAACCATTATGTCAAATTGATACAAAATCTAACCCAAATAATACTTTATATTTTTACTTGGGGTCAAATTAAATAACATTTATTTAAAAAATATAAATTTTCATAAATTTTAGCGGCATGGCCCTTCGATGTATGAGGAGTCGCCCTTTTTGCCAGGTATCCATACATATTACACATACACATGGACTTAAAAATTCTAAAAAGATAAAGGAAGCATAAATAATGGTGGAGTTCTTCTTTTATCTCTATAAATAAATAAACAAAAAAGTAAGAGAAGTCAAACCTGAGATCGATTCTTTAAATTAAGGGGGAAAAAACTGAAGAAACAGTTGGTAATATTTATGCTTGGTATTGACATTTTGGTTTATATAATATGTCCCAACATTAAACAAATATATATATATATATATATATATATATATATATATATATATATATATATATATATTTTACAATGGGAAACAAAAAGAGAAAGAAAATTAACCATCAAAAGACACACCCATATCCAATCAGCTAGGCTACGATGGAGGATCCTTCCATTTGCGACATGTTTTAGCTTGTGTTGCTCCCATCTTGCCGGAGTCACTGGCAAAGTAGGATAAGGTTGAAAGAAATATGAGAGAAACACAAGCAAAGTAAATTGCTTGTATGTCCAGTCCTGTAATGCATACACACACAGACGCACTACATAAAAGGGTGACATTTTGCAGTAACATGTCACAAAGGCTAATACTTTAGTCTCGTTGGAATCAAATTCAATGATAACTTGAGGAATGGTCTTAATACTTGCTATTAGAAACTAATAATGCATAACGAATAGCTAGCATAGCACCTCAACTCCAACATGGCAAGAACAACCCAAAAGACCAATTTTCCTCATCATTACCGACAGCACAACACCCCAAAACCAGCTGCTCCAAGATTACCATAGCAACTTGTTAGTTTTATTTAAATTTATATTGTGAGTAATTTAAAATTTATCGTGTTTATTGAAAATTATATGATCTTTTTTTTAAAAAAAAAAAAGATGTAGCCCTTTAGGATATGCCTAATGCCTAATGCCTAATGGAAAGATATGTTTATTTAATATATGAAAGCCATATTTATTGAATATTGGATAATGAAAGAATATGTCATTCATTATATAAAAAATTATGTCTATTGGTTAGTAATGTTTATTTTCAAAAAAAGCACAATTATTTATTGAAAGAATATATTCGTCAAAAAAACACAATTGGTGATATTTTATAAAAAGAACATGTCTATTCATGGAAGACACATCGGCAATGATTTACTATTTATATATATCCATCCCCACCAATCACAAAATTCACTTTCATCTTTCTACTCTCATTCAAATTTTTTTTTTATTTCCATTCTAAATTCCTTAAAGAGCAATTGAGAGATTTAAGAATTCTTTAAATTTTCTATTTGAATGCACATTAGAAGATTCTTGATTGGTTCATTGTATATTAGAAATAGGACGTCATAAATCGCTATTTGCACCAAGGTAGCGGCGGAATTCTACTATGAAAACAACATCTTCCATAACATGACTTGATTGGTTTTTTCACATTCAAATTCTATTTTTCTTTTTATTTATTAACTATTGCACCTTATTTGTTGTGTTGGGTGTTCTTCATATTTTCGTTAGTTTTTCAATACAACTTCCGTTTCACAAATAATTTTTTTGTTTTATAAATATTTGTGTTGATTATTAATTTGGACGGTAAACATTGAGGTCAAATGGACCTTAATTACTCTAAGGTAGTGTTGTCACTTTTGAAATGAGATTTTTCCTAGTTTTGTTATATCATTCATGAATTTGAAGTGAAGAACTAAATATGTAGTAAATACTCACCCTGAATATTTTGTAACAAAAAAAAAAGTAGTAAATACAAGGACTAGCAACCACTAAGAATATGACAAGCTAGGGATTCAACAATGTAGTTGGCGCCGGGATTCCCTGTGCTGCCAAACATGCCGTATCAACGGTCCATGGTTGCTCCCCACTGGTTGAAAAACTGAAGGCCCAAACACGTGATAAAACAAAAAATGAATCTGCAACACTATTCTCTGTCACGTGGCACATTATCAACGGTCAGCTTCTCTCTACCACGGCCCAGTTTTTAGTCTCAGCCAGTAGGTGCATGGGCTCCTCCAGCTCCCTTATAAGGCACTTTACATGGTGAAGTCACAGAGAGAGGGATTATTAGCAACAAGGAGAGGCCAGGATTGCTCACAAATCCTGAAAAGGGTTAAAACTTGAAAACCCTTATCCTATCTTCTGTAAGACAATTTACAATATTTTAGACACTTCCCAGCAACATAAATTTTTCTGTTTTCACGCTCTGAAAAGCCCTTCTCTTCATTCTCTTTTTTCCTCTTTTCTTTTCTTTTTCTTTTTCTTTTTCTTTTTCCTCAAGTGAAGTTCATCGTTCACGCAGTGATTGTTGTCTCTTCCGGGACCTCCATCAGCAATCATGTTGGAATTGTTAATGATTTTCTGAAGTGGGTTTTGTGAACTTTTTGTCCATAGTTACTTTTTGTTCTGTGACGGCAAAAGGAAAAGGAAATGGCCCCAAGATCAGGGAGAGGGAAATCAAATAAAGCTAAGGCAGAGAAGAAGAAAAAGGAAGAGAAAGGTTATACTCTTTTCTCCCGCAGAGAAAAATATCTCAGACTGTTATGCCTTCTTTTTTTTTATTTTTTTCTCTGAACTACCTTTTTTTCTCCAACTTTTGTTTTCTTCTGTTTTTTTTGCAGTAGCGCCTTCTCTTGTTGACATAACCGTGGTCACTCCATATGAATCACAACTTGTCTTGAAGGTACATATTTCATTTCTCATTCCCCCAAAATTGTTGTATTTAATCACTAACAGGAATCAAATGTGGTTTAACACCACTAATTGTCTGTCTGATGAAATTTTTGCTCAAGGGTATCTCTACTGATAAGATACTTGATGTCAGAAGGCTATTGGCTGTGAATGTGGAGACATGCCATTTTACAAACTATTCTCTATCTCATGAGGTTGGCATTTTCTGAGTTCAATTGAGGAATTTCACATTGTTTAATCAATAATTTATTCCGTATATGCCAAATTCTGCAGCTTTCTTGATTATCTTGCAGCTACTCGGCTAATTCGAATTTCTTCCTTTCTAGGTTAAAGGGCAGAGATTAAATGACAAAGTTGAAGTTGTTATCCTAAAGCCATGTCTTCTAAGAATGGTTGAAGGTAGGTGTATAGCCCAAATACTTGTCATTCAGCATCAACCACCATTAATGCCCTCATTTACTTTTGCATTTAGTTGAATCTGCAATTTTTAGGTATATTCTTGCAACCGTAATGTACTTTATTGTGTGTTAGCGAAATAAGCAATAATAGGGGAGGTATACTAAAATGATTTAATGAAAGAAAAATAAATTTAAATGAAATGAAATATATAAAATCTCTCAAATTAAACCATAAAAAATCTTTCATTTTCATTTCTTTCCTTCCTTCATACCATCATACCAAATAGACACTTATTTCTTACTTATTTTGAAAGCTAATTGAATGGCATAATTAAGGGGTGTATATAAACAATGAAGGTTGTGTTGAATCCTGAGTAGTTATGGGGTTGTACCATTTACGTTTTAGTCAATGCTGCCCTCTCGTTTTAGCTGAAAGATTTGCTTTCCTTAGAAGTTTGAAGTAGAATGCAAGGCCAATAAAAAATATATATAAGTAGTAGAATGCACGGGATTTTAGAGATGGTAAAGCCAAATATCTATGGACTCTTATGGTGTAAAGCTTTCTTTGTCTTTGGTCACTAATGTCGAAGCCTCAAAATAATCGTTTTTTATTTGATTACAATGGTGCTTGTGAAGATTGTTCCCTCCCTCGATCACATGTGAGTAGGCACAACTAACACTTTGTTATCATTTCAAGCACTGAAAATATTTATTTATTCCTTTAGATATTTAATCAATTGCAATTGCCATATGACAAACAAGACACGTGAGTAACCTGACATACAAGTTGTGGTTATGAGGTACTCTTTAATTCCTTCCATATTGGAGGAGACACTACAGTTGCTCTTTGGAAGGGATTTACTCTTAAAGAATGGCTCAATTGGCTAATCCCGTTCAAATTTTCAGAACCAAATATGTAGAGGAAAGACTAAAAAGAAAAAAAAAAACATTTGTAGTTACTTTCACCTAGGAGTGTCTATTGGGTTGGGTCAACCGCAAACCTGTAGATTTTAACTCAACTCAATTCATAATTGATGAGTTGTATTAAATTCGTAAGTTAAGTTGGGTTTAAAAATTCTTAACCTAAAGATGATGGGTTGAAATTTTACTTGTGACTTATTTTTAATTAAAAAAAATCATTTTGGGATATTCAACTTGGTAAACTTGATGTTTCTTTTTTTTTTCTCTTTTTTCAAAGTTTATGTGACTTATTGTATTTTACGCTTAGGACTTGTGTTAAGACTTCTTATCTTTAAGATGAAGACTTGTTATGATATGTTTAATGCTTATTGTATTTAATTCTTGATTTGTTTGAGATTTTGTCTCATTGTATGTCATTTTTGTTAAGACTTATTAAGTTATTTATTATACTATATAATGAATTTTTGATTTCGTATTAATTTTGATAATTATTTTAGTAGATGTAATATGTCAAACCCACAAGTTCAATCCAACTCAACTCACTGTTTTGCTAAGTGAGTTAAGTCTAAAAATATCCTAAACCCAATATAACCTAACCCAACCCAAAGATACTCTTACTTTTATTCTCATGTCTTCAAAAAAATAAAATGTAGCTTATTCTACGTTATAATAAAATTACCATAAAAAATTGTCTGGCACTAGTAGTGCATAGAAATCATGGATGGTGGTTATTGGTTATTGATTATTGGTTAAATGTTTTGGATAAAATAAATTTTTAATGCTCAAAATTCAATTTTTAAATATTTCATCTATTTAAAATTAATTTTTAATGCCCAGTCAAAAAAAATTTAAAAATTAACTTTTAATGCCCAAATTTTTAATTTTTAATGTTTTACACCATACTATATTTTTATAATGTATATAATAGAAGCCAAATCAAAATGTATCAAAACGTATATTATGTTTATACTTATTGTATTCATACTATTTTTTTTATTTCAATCATATAAATTGGTTTTTTAAAAAAAGAAATCTATTGTCACTTTCATTGTCGTTGATGTTTTATCTTTGTGCGATACACCGATTGGATTCGGCAATTAGTTGGTGACATTTATGTTACTTGAATACCATGTCCCCATTTTGCGATCCCCATCCCCTATTTATTGCCTTATTTTATTTGACTTTTTTGAACTTATTAAGTACCTATTGGTTGCAACTAAATAGTCATTTCAAAAAAAACCATTTTTTAAAAAATATTCTGATAATATATATATATATATGTGTGTGTGTGTGTGTGTGTTTGTTCTTTATTTTTTTGGGTCATATTTATTTGTTTATTTGTTTATTTGTTTGTTCATGCCACTATCTTACAGAGGATTACACACAGGAAGCCCAGGCAGTTGCACACGTGCGGCGGCTCTTGGACATCGTGGCCTGCACAACCAGATTCGCGAAGCCCAGACGATCCTTGTCAAGCCCAGACTCTAAGCCCAAGAAAAACGGCAAGGCCCAACATTTGAACAAGACTGTTTTCAGCCCACCTGCGGCACCCAATGGGGAAGCCCGGGTCGGGTCGCCGTCGTCGGAGACGCCTATCTCGCCCATCTCGGATAGCGTCGGCGTGGTGGCCATTC
Organism: Castanospermum australe; assembly: GCA_019955255.1. NCBI lineage: Eukaryota > Viridiplantae > Streptophyta > Magnoliopsida > Fabales > Fabaceae > Castanospermum > Castanospermum australe. The sequence continues at coordinate 1,385,269 of NSJW01000464.1, forward strand.
ACCCGACGCCGAACCTTTCAGATTTCTACGAGTTCTTCTCGTTCTCTCACCTCTTTCCCCCGATTCTACGTGGGTATCCCTCTTTTTGGCGCGTTAGATTTTCATTCATTTTCTGTTTGGCCGTGGATAGAGCTATGGTTCAAAGAAAATCACAAGCTTGAATTCGATGCTTAGTAATGGGCAATGGAGATTGTGGTTGAGAGGAAGTAAAGTTACAATTTTGGCCACATGGGGTGATAGTTATCTTCTTGGCGAATTTTCTTTTGCAGATTTGAAGCGATGTGAACTGAAGAATGCAGATGATAGACGCAAAAGAGACTACTTTCAGCTTCAGGTTGCAGCTTTTTTTTTTTTTTTTGTGGGTTCTTGTTATATTTCTTACAATTTTGAGCGTTCTTTGTTACTCTTGCCACATTTTTTTCCTTGCATCTGAATCGCTTAAAGTTGAAAATGTTATTGCTGCTGCATGCAGGTTAAAATCTGCAATGGGAAGTTAATAGAAGTGGTTGCTTCAGAGAAAGGGTTTTACACTGTAGGAAAGCATTCTCTGCAGAGCCACTCTTTAGTTGATCTTCTGCAACAGCTCAGCCGAGGTTTTGCTAACGTATGTTTCTTCATAAGGTTATTTGCTTGGCTTTTACGGATATCTCCTTTTTTATTTCTGAATTCTTGGTGTCTATCTGTATTCTGTATGCGTGAAGGCCGTGTGTGTCTTCTATGTTAGGACCCTAAGTCCCCAACCCAATATTTGCACTTCTTTTTGTGTGTGTGTATAAATTTTGTACTATTTTAGTTCTTGCATGGGAAGGGATTGGTGCAATTCCAATAGGGGGTGAGCCCTATGCAGGAAAGTGGTGTAAGAAAAAATGTCCAAGAATTATTTCCCTATATTATAGTTATGATATATGAAACGTGTCATGTATATTTCGCCTGTTTCAATTTCATAGTCATAATCATGACCTTATGTATGGCCACATAGCACAGTTGAAGTAAATATAATACAACCATCTGACATGATATCATCCAAGTACCTTGTTCCTGTAATGGAATATTTTCACTTCCTTCCATATTTTCAAACTACACATTGTTTTATGTTGCTTGTCCAATAATCTTTAATCAAACGCCATCTTTTGAACTCTAATTTTATGATCTGACTTTTTTCATTTGATTTCCTTGTGAATTAGTACTAGTTTCTCACAAGGTTATTTTAGTTTCCATAGTTTGGCTATCGTTCTGGTCCTACTGCATAATCTTACATGTCAGGTTATCAGGAAACACTAACTTGTAAGTATGTCTGCTAATTTTTTATTGGGTCATAGCAGAGTTTTATCTCAAGCAAGTAGTTAAATGCTTTCACTTGTGACTCTAACAGATGACTGATTTATGCAGGCATATGGATCGTTGATGAAAGCTTTTGTGGAACATAATAAGGTGGCACCATACATCCAACTGAAATTAACAATTTCCTTTTCTTTTAGAAAACATCTGTGTTTTTCTAACAAATTTGCTCCTTCAGTTTGGCAATCTTCCATATGGATTCCGAGCTAATACATGGCTTGTCCCTCCATCCGTTATTGAGTCTCCTTCGAACTTTCCTGCCCTACCTGCTGAGGATGAAAACTGGGGTGGTAATGGCGGTGGCCAAGGACGAAATGGTGAATGCAATCTTAGACCATGGGCTACTGATTTTGCATTATTGGTTTCTCTTCCTTGCAAAACTGAGGAGGAGAGGGTGGTCAGAGATAGAAAAGCCTTCCTGCTTCACAGTCAATTTGTTGATACCTCAATATTTAAGGCTGTTGTGGCTATACAGCAAGTCATGGAGTCCAAATCAAATGGAAAGAATAAAGTGAATTGTTCTCCAGGTTCAATCCAGCATACAGATCACGTAGGGGACTTATCCATTGTAGTCCAACGTTATATCCGAGATGGAAGTAAAAATTATGATTTTTGCAATGAATCCACTCTGTATAAGGAGGCTGCTCAGAAGAATTTACTTAAAGGGTTGACTGCAGATGAAAGTGTAATTGTTCATGTAAGTCATAATCCCCCATCCTGCAAGGTAATAGATGTATATGCATATGTAGAGCTAGTTGTGTATAACACATCCATATATGTCTATAGATAGATGTAGATGTGGCATTTGGATCATCATTAGACAAAGTGGATTTTTTGCTTTGCCTCATACCTGATAAAATATATATCCTAGCAATGACCTTACTAAGCAAGTATAAACAGTCTACTTTCATTTCCCTCTGCTTTGTCGACGTGCCAAAAATCATGTTGAATTCTGTATTTGTATTCTTTTCACAGTAACTTAACTTTTCCTCAACAATGCACATTATTTTGTTGTCCCTTGTTCCATGTAGAACCCTCAGGTGTCTAAATCTCATTGCTGTAATCCAGATTGGTGGAGCCAGTTTGTCTTTATGACACAAGCCTGAATTGCATCTACTCTTAGCCCATTAAAATTCTAAATTGAGTGTTAAAATGGTTTTGAACTTGAGTGTTCAGAGCTTTTCCACATGTAAGATGAAAATTATTTACCTCTTGCTGAGAGGCCCAAAATTTTTTACAGGATACTTCCTCCTTGGCTGTCGTTGTTGTACATCACTGTGGATATACTGCAACAGTAAGGGTTGTGGGTAACATGAACATGAAGAAGCCTAAAGCTCAAGATATTGAAATAGATGATCAGCCAGATGGAGGGGCAAATGCTCTCAACATCAACAGGTTTGAACCATAAACTATTCCACCCCTTGTTATCTTAGGATGATCTGAAGATGCATGCACTTGCCACTTATAGATCATACCATTTCAAGCGAAACATTTTTTTTTCCTTTCTCTATTTGATGGTGTGGCCCATGGCATTAAAAGTACTGCCATCCATTCAGATTAGTAGCAAACATATGATGCCAGCCACATCTTTACATAACAGGCTCCAGGTGGAGTTATGCTGTTTTGTTGGAGGATGCCCCCAAAAGAAATCTAAAACTTAAAAATCTTCTTTTGATTTCTTAGTTTCTTTTCATAATAAATATAATTGGTCCCTTCAATCTTGGAATTCTCAGTATTTTACTTTCTAACGCAAAAAAAATTACAGAATGATAGTATATAGAGTGAAACTTCTTTATACTTTTTTATACTCTTTTATATTGTCATTTATGTGAGTAAGCTGCATGTTTTTGGGTATGGAACTAAACGATTTTATGATCTTTACAGTTTGAGGCTACTGCTTCATAAGTCCAGAGCTGAGTCAGAAGGGAATTTAGCTTCCCTGTCAATTTTGGATGACGTAGATGCCTCCAAATATCTTGTTTGGAAGGTAGTTCAAGAATGCTTGGAAAAGATAAAGGAGGAGCCAGTTGTTTCAAAAAGGTGTATTCGATGGGAACTTGGTTCCTGTTGGGTGCAGCATCTGCAAAAACAGGAAACTTCAACAGATAACAGTTCCAAAAACAAAGATGGCAATGAAGTTGAGCAAGCTGTTGTAGGTCTTGGAAAGCAGTTCAAATTTTTGAAGAGGAGGGAAAAGAAACCGGATGTTACAGATTTTATGGAGCAAAATGACTCCAGACCTGGAAATGTGAATGTGGGTACTGATAAAGTTGAGCCAAACAATGATGACTTAAGTAGCTCTACTGAATTGGAGAGACTACTTTCTAAAGAAGCATTTTTGCGTCTCAAAGAATCTGGAACTGGTCTTCATCTAAAGGTTTGTGGCACATTTTGAAGATTGTGTTACTGCCTATTGGTATATTCTCTTGTTTATTAGCCTTTGTTATGTTGCTATGGTTATGATATTATATCTTCATATTTACATACGTACAATTTCAATTAGCTTCTTCTTGCTACAGTCAGTAGATGAGCTCATCACAATGACACACAAGTTTTATGATGAAATCGCCTTGCCAAAGCTGGTATCATTACATTTCCCCATGGCTTCTACATTTATGAATAACATGAAGGTCCTAGACATGGTTTAAGAAACAAGCATCTTACTTTTTTAGGTGACAGACTTTGGATCACTTGAACTTTCTCCAGTTGATGGTCGTACACTAACTGACTTTATGCATTTAAGAGGATTACAGATGCAGTCTTTGGGTGAAGTGGTGAGAATTCTTTTCTCTTTCCTTGCTTCCTTTAGTAACATCTTTGCTTCTATGTCTGAAGCATCTCTTTGAATGCATGTTAACATGTTCCAACCATTCCACTGCTTGAAAGCTACTATTGTAGTCTAAATTCTGTAGTCAGTTAAACTTGTTTTGTTAATATAGTTTGCTTTTGTTGGTTCTAATTTCTTGTATGAATCAGGTTAAACTTGCAAAGAATCTTCCACACATACAATCTCTTTGTGTTCATGAGATGATCACTCGAGCTTTTAAGCATCTACTTAAAGCAGTTATTGCGTCTTTTGACAATGTAGCAGACTTATCTCCAGCTATTGCATCAACACTGAATTTCTTACTTGGAGGCTGTTGGATGGAAGATACTGACCAAAATTTGGTTGATGACCATCATCTCAGAATTCAGTGGTTACGGATATTTTTATCCAAAAGATTTGGATGGACACTAAATGATGAATTTCAACATTTGAGGAAGTTGTCAATTCTGAGAGGGCTATGTCACAAGGTATCACCACGTCTACTTATTTTGCTACTCTTTTTACATGAAACATTTGTTAATTGCATATGTTATTGTTTTCCCAGGTTGGGTTAGAATTGTTCCCAAGAGATTATGACATGGAGTCCCCCAAACCCTTTGGGAAATATGATATTATCAGCTTGGTTCCTGTTTGCAAGGTGGGCTTCTGTTTGTTTATCAGCCCCCAAGCCAATTTTATGTTTGATTCAATATTATAGTATCTTCTCATTGAGCCAGTTACGAGATTCATTCAACAGCATGTAGGGTGCTCCTCAGCTGATGGACGCAATTTATTGGAATCATCCAAAATTGCTCTTGATAAAGGGAAGCTTGAGGATGCTGTAAATTATGGAACAAAGGTACCAATCATTTTGTCAATCTCTGCATGAAGCATCATCATATGGTTACTTATAAATATGGTGCAGCAGTTGACCTCACTATCATATTGCAGGCATTGGCAAAGATGATTGCTGTTTGTGGTCCCTATCATCGAACTACTGCAAGTGCATACAGTCTTCTAGCTGTGGTTCTCTACCACACTGGAGATGTTAACCAGGTAAACAATTTTTCATATTTTTGCCTCAGCTGTTGTAGAAATTTGAGATAAGTGTCCCTAAGCTAATGCTTAAGCCAGAGGTGCTATTATGTTTTATGGATTACTTTTCATAATACTTGGCTTAAGCAAAGTCATATTGAAATACTGTTTCTTCTGTCCTAAGCTCTTACGGGGAAAAAAGAAAGAGAAAAGGGAAAAATGATATAAACTTGGAGCCTAAACATGCCTCTGAATCAATGATTTTATGCATGGTCTTAAGGAACCTAATTATTTAAATGTCGTATATGGCTGTGGTGGGCCTGTGTTGCATCTTTATGTAGAAGATGTTACGTTCAGTATTTGTATTAAATGTTGATTGTGCTTTCTTTATTTAGGCCACCATATATCAGCAAAAGGCCTTGGCTATAAATGAGAGGGAGCTTGGACTTGACCATCCTGACACAATGAAAAGCTATGGGGATCTTTCTGTCTTTTATTATCGTCTGCAACACATTGAGCTGGCTCTGAAGTAAGTTAAACTGACTGCTTCTGTTCAAGTGGTTTAGTTGCCTATGTGATGACTTTCCGTCGATTATTCTAAAATTTACTATTTTCTTATTTTATACTGTCAAATACCTTAATCCCATCACCGCCTGTAAACTTTGATTGCTTAAGTTCCCCTAACACAATTTCTTTTCACCACTTGTCACTTTTTTCCCTTCTCATTGAACTTAATGTATCTTTTGACAGGTATGTCAACCGTGCTCTGTTCCTTCTTCATTTTACATGTGGACTGTCTCATCCAAACACAGCTGCAACATATATAAATGTGGCCATGATGGAAGAGGGCATGGGAAATGTCCATGTGGCACTAAGATACTTACATGAAGCTCTTAAATGCAACAAAAGATTGTTAGGAGCAGATCATATACAGGTCTCCCTCCCCCTTTCTTTGCCCTTGCCCCAGTGTCTGGAACAGTGTTTCACACAATGTTTTTCATGTTGTAGACTGCTGCAAGTTATCATGCCATAGCCATTGCTCTTTCATTGATGGAAGCATATTCTCTGAGTGTGCAACATGAACAAACTACACTTAAGATACTTCAAGCAAAGCTTGGGTCAGAAGATCTTCGTATACAGGTCACTACTTTTCATATGGTTTTACTAGTATATGTAAAAGAAGTTACTGTTAGATACCTGTCTTAGATTGAAATCTAAGGAAGACTTGCCCTAATATGGGGGTTGATTAGATGGAATCGGCAAGTGTTACTGTGTTTTTAAAGTTTTCCCCCCTAATGCAGGATGCTGCTGCATGGCTTGAATATTTTGACTCAAAAGCAATGGAGCAGCAAGAAGCAGCTAAAAATGGAACTCCAAAGCCAGACACATCCATTGCAAGTAAAGGTCACCTAAGGTACTGACATGGTATCCCCAGAATACTTGGTTTCACATAGAAGGTTATATTTCAGGTACACAACAATTTGACCTTTCTCATGCAGTGTGTCAGATCTCCTGAATTTTATAAGTCCCGAGCATGATTCAAAAGGAAATGATTCTCAGAGGAAACAGCGCCGTGCAAAGGTGGGCAAATATCTTTCTAGCTGTTTTTAATTTTAAAAACAATGACATACCTTGTTCCCTTTGTGGGCTTCCCTTTAACCAATGGATCCAGCACTGATCCGATCAATTTTATACTATACGCTCATGATATGCTCTGGTAACCTATATATTCTTTCTGAATAAATACCTCTCGTTCCATGCTCATTATCCCTGTGACTTCCTTGAACTACTTGCCTTAGAGAACGAGGAAGACTATGTTCCAAAGTATGAAAGTTTTTACCTTCATTAAAGTCAAAATTCAATGGAATTCAACCTATTACATTCTCTTGGAGTTAGCTTAAAGTTTTAGGCGAAGTTCTATGAGAGTTTGATAAGTTTCAAATCAGATGCATTTCTAAAAAGAATTTATGTAATGTTACCTTATGCATTTGATATGTGCTGCTTTTATATGTGATTTAGCAGATACTCCCAGTAAGTGATAAAAACCATCAAGAACATGATGATGCAATAGCTGATGAGGGCATTCTCTTTGATGACTCAAAAGATGCTACAAGTATGGTAGAAGGCAATATGGAAGAAACAAATGGCACACTTGATTCTGAAGAACTGAAAGACAATGGTGATTTCACTGGGTACAGACCAGTGACAAGTGAAGCTGTTGAGGAGACATCATCTGATGAAGGTTGGCAAGAAGCCAATTCAAAAGGGCGGTCAGGAAACACTCCTAACCGCAAGTTTAGTCGCAGACAACCTCTTGTATCAAAGCTGAGCATTAATAGTTCTGATAACTACAATTTTAGAGAAAGCAGTTATAGGAGTGACATTACTTCACCACCACAGAAAGGAGATGCAAAAGTTATTTCAACCATGGTTTCTCCACCTAGACAATCCAAAGCTCAAAGCTTAACTTTGAAAGAGGATTCTGTTAATCATCCAAAAAAAGCTTCAGTGTCCAAAATTTCCTCTATTCCAGCAGCTCTAAGTTCTTTGGCTTCAAAGTCTATATCTTACAAAGAGGTGGCTCTGGCACCACCAGGCACGATTTTAAAGCCCTTGTTGGAGAAAACTGATATGAACAGGGTAAAGGCAGAAAATGAGATGTGCAGCAGTCCACCTGTGATGTTGATAAATGAAGGTAGCTACAAAAGTTCCATCATTGATACAATTCCCCAGCATCATGAAACAGAGGGAACTTGTGAAATTGAACCTCAACGAGAAAATTCTGCATCAGAACTTGAGGAGGATTCCCTTGCTTCTGATCAGGCAAAACCTACAGAAACAAATGGTAGTAAGCTTTCAGCTGCAGCCAAGCCCTTCAATCCAGGTACACTGTCCATGCCTCACCATTTAAATTCAGTTGCCATCACAAGCATATATCATGCAAATGTTAGTCAAGGCATGCTTGTGGAGCCTGTGCTTCCTCCAGTTGCTGCTAGGGTCCCTTGTGGGCCTAGATCACCTCTATATTATAGAACCAACTATACTTTTCGCATGAAACATGGTTTTACAAAATGCCATACCCCTATCAGGGAAAGAAGTGGATTTGGGGCTCCAAGAATCATGAATCCACATGCACGAGAGTTTGTTCCCAGAAGTGCTTCACAAATGGAAACCAGTGATGCCAATTCAAAAATTTCCAGTTGGCATAACTCTTCATCTGAAGTAGGCATGGTAGAAAAATAACAAGCTAGACAAAAAATTTATAGAAGAAGTCAGGGATAGTTCCCTGAAAAAGAGCATTTCTGAAAATGGGAAGTCAGAGATAGCAAGGCAGATATTGCTTGGCTTTCTTGTGAAATCAGTTCAGCAAAATATTGATTCTGCAGATGAATCTAAAGTTGAAGAAAAGCATGAGAACTGGGAAAATTCTTCTGATGCAATAGCCAAAGACAGTGCTATCATAAAAATTCTGTATGGGAATGAAGAAAAAGATACGATGGTTTCTCAATCCAGTGATAGTGAAGAGCAAGAAAACTTAGATCTAACTAAGAAAAATAACGGGGATGATGAAGGATTTATAGTTGTCACAAAAAGGAGAAAAAGCAAGCAGAAGTACACAAATGGAGTAACTGGATTGTACAACCAGCAGTCCATCTCTGCTTCAGTCCGTTGAATAGTTACGAAATGAAATCACCGAGGCCCGAATATTTTGTGTCTACCTGAGTTTGTCTGGCAAAATCTCTTGACATCACATTCTCAACGGTATATAATCCTTGGCATAGAATTTTGGTCATAAAATCTGTTTGTTTTTTTTTTTGTTTTCATTCTCCATATAGTAATTATTTTCCTCATATTCAGAGACTGTTTTATCAATAGAAAGCTAATCGGAAAGTTCATTTTAGTATTATTGCTGTCCTATTTTATGGCGATTATGGTCTGTTTCCTCACCTGGGAATGAACAGTACTGCTTGCGCTGTCTTTCTAGCTATCACCTGAACATAATAACCTTACACTTGATAATCTTGTGCTTGGTATATTTTGTTTTTTTCGATGAAACTACATCTGAAGTTTCACTAAGAGCTTAATATTTGGGCCTATTTTAAGGAGACAAAGCCTATCCTGTGTCTTGCTGGGCTTAGGTAATCCAATAACCATCATACACAGATTTGTGCCATATGAGTAGCCCAAATTATCTCCAATTTAATATTTAGATTACATGGAGATGGAGTTTTATGTTGTGTTTGAAATTATTAAAATTATAATTGATTTAAATTGAATTGATTTTAAAATTAATTTTTATGTTTAAAATATATTAAAAAATAATTGAATTAATTTTATTTTAAAAAATTTATATTTTTGTTCTTATAGATATGATTATTATATTTCTATTAAGGGTAGAATAGTAAATTTATATAAGATATATTAAAATTCATTTAAAAATATTTTTATTTTTATGAGAATTTTTAAGTTAATTAAAATTTATTAAATTTTTATAAATTTTTAAATCATATTAATTTTTATTTTATAATTTTTTAAATAAAAAATTTGATTTGTAAATAAAATTAAAAATTAAAATTTATCATTCTAAACACACTTTAAGTAAACCTTTATAAATTTACTGATATAATTCAACATAAATTCCAATTTTAAAATATATCTTCGGATGTGTTGATTGACATTTTTTTTTCTTTTGTTAATTATCTTGATGCGCAAAAAATTCCTCACTTCTTGTCAACTGGCTAATAAATTTTGAGGGCTATGAATGTCCATATTGACTTGAGGTTTAAGAATCACTCAAGAAGTGGTAGCAGCGCCGAAGACGTACAAGGGACTTGGGCACTTGGGCCCGCAATCTAGACAACTTATCCTGACTCCCCCCATTTCGTTTTCCAAATTTTCTCATTTTCTGATGCCATCTGGCTGTTATTCTTCTCAAGTTCTCAATCTGAGTCCAAATATACTGTAATCTTTGTTGAATATTATATGCAAATAATTCAGATTCACACTAGAAATCAACCCAGTTTTTGTGAACTAGCTCAAGGTTATCTGATCCTTTAATGAACTCCAAATATACGGTGTCTTTGTTGAATATTATCTGCAAATAATTCAGATTCACACTAGAAATCAACCCAATTTTTGTGAACTAGCTTAAGGGTATCTGATCCTTTAATGAACTCCAATACCCGAGGGATCCTTGTGGGTATCAAACCATGCACCAACCCAATTCCATATTAAAAATCAACAACAGTGAACCCCATTTTTTTTTGGTAATTACAGTGAACTCCATTTTGAAGATTAGGATAGTTAACCTGTATATTGTTATTTGTACTCGAAGTGGAAAGGAAGGAGAGAGAATAATGCAGTACCGTTGATTTCAGTTTGCTCTTTCTGGATTAGACTGGAGTTGAATGGCATATCAGGGCATAATTCCGCATTAATTATGAAGATATTTAAACAATTTGCCAAATAAAGTTAAGGCACATCACATCTGAGTGGGTTATAACCACTGCATAGTGGAATAGCTTGAAGGTGAAAACACACAGCAATCATTATGATTATCATGGTGCATCATATGAGTTTGTGACTTTTGGATGGTGGGTTCTCTTCAATATTGTTTTGCCAAAGTAGAGAGGATAAAAGAGGGGGGCCAAAGTTATTGGAGTGATTAGCTTCTTAATTTATTTTTTTTTATGATTTCTATTAGCATGTTATCCACTTTTCATTGTTAGATTATAGGATATTCGCTTTTTGAACCCCAAAATTATGATTTAGGCAAAAGTAACAAGAGACATATTTTTGCCCAAACCATAGTATGGAGACTTTCAAAAGTGAAACCAAACATGTTCTTAATAATTACATTCGCTAATAAAGCTACAAAATTTGTTCAAAATTATTGTGAACCTATGTGTACAACATTTAACAAAAATTGATTGGAATATGATTTCGTTATCATTCAATAAAGTATATGTATTGTCGAATTAGTGACAAGAAAACCTAGAAGAAGTTGGAATAAAAATATCATAAATCCTATGCTTTATGGTTTATGTATATATCTTTGAATTCATAATCTCAGTTAATTAGCTGCATTAAATAAACTAACCAAAATTTGCTAGTGCCTATTCATGCTTTGAGCATCTAAGCCAAAATGTCTCAAAGATAATTTCCTAGCCACTTCCAAGCAATTGGGAAAATGAAATTCCACCCTAAGATTATATAATTTGGACACTTACAATTTACCATTCTCACACATTGTAACCCAAAAAACAAAAAGTAGTTGAACTTAAAGTTATAAGAAGATTAATTGGTTTAGCTCAAAAATTTAACAAAAACTACCATGATTTTTAATCAAATTCGAATAATTACATCCATCTCTCCAAGTACTTTGGGGGAAATGCATGCACTAAGAATAAAATTTATACTTCTACTTATGATTAAACAACTTCCTAATTGAAGTATCCTGAGAGAAGCAACTTATGATATTAGGTAAATAATAGCACTAGGGTTGTATGCATCCATCTATGAGACTGTATTACTGATTTGATGACTAGTAGGACCCTAACAGATGGAATGTTAACCACACAATCAGAGGGAGAATATGGTTCGAGGATTGTTTTCTGTGTTAGAGTTTGATACTATATCACAATCTAAGTGAAGAGAAAAAAGTTGATTTGTCTAATGTAAGTCTCATTATCAGTTCTGCACGTCCAAATCGTGTTAGCATAACAAAGATCAGAACTTGTGCGTTACCTTTCTGGCCCAAATGGATAAAAGCAGGTGACCTGAAATTATATGGGATAATCTGAAATTTTGGGGAAGAAAATATGTCTCTTTCATACACAAATCTTTGAGTTTTTCATTTTCTCTTTACTGTTTTTGCAGTACAATACAATCTTACAAAGTCAAGAGTGCCATTATCTTTCAAAAGAGTTTTGCACTTTCGCTGTCCCCATTCGTTGTATATTAATATACTTTTTCTTTCTCTGCCAGCTATGCAGATAACGTAACTTTTACTATATTTGTAAATTGTAATTACGTAATGTAAATCATTATATTTAAATTTGAATAACAACGCTAGATTTACTTATATTTGTAATTAAAGGGAGGAATGATGAGGATAGAGGAATGTTGTAGGAGAATTAATTTTAACTCTTAAAACCATATTCTTTATATTATTAAATTTATTTTAAATTTGTATAAAGTTATATCAAATTTTAAATTTATATAAAGCTCAAAAGATAGATATTACCAGTTGTAAAATAATTTTCAAAGAATATAAATTTTCATATAATTATCATAATGTTTAAATCTAATAGAAATATTTTAATGATTTAAGTAAAAATCATTATTATCAATAACATTAAATGCGTTCAAGTTAATTTTATTATAGTTATAGATATTATCATTTGCAAAATAGGTTCAAAAATCTTCAAGAAATATTGAAATGAGTTAATTAAAAAATCATTATTATCAACTAGCTTCTTGACTCAATCTTTATTTTTTTAATTTGTATAATTATTTATATTTATTATAAATTAATTATTTAAATAAAAAATATTTTTATATAAGAGTTTTTTAATTAAAGTTTAAATAAGTTATTATGGGCACCTTTAGAAAGTTAAAAATGGAGACTAAATAGGGAGAATGTCCTTTATATATAGTATAAATAAATAACATTAAATACTCTCAAGTCAATTTTACTATATATATAAATTGTACGTAAGTACAAAAAGAATTTAGATCATTTGCAGTTCAACTCTGCAAGTACAGTTAGAAAGAGATAAATCAACTCTATAATTTCAAAACTTACGGGTGTCACCTGTTTTCTCTTTATCTTTTTCTAATTACGACCACATTTAAATTTTAGAAGATTTAAATCTATACTAGAGTATTCTTCACATATAGTCAAAAGAATAATATTATTTACATAATTATTTTATCTATACTATATATAAAAGAGATTGCTCTTTTTGGTCTCCACATTTTAATTTTCTAAAATACCATTAGTAACTAACTAATCACATACATATAAAAAGATAAAAATATAAAAAAATTATTATATTATTATTCCTAAAAGTTATGACTACATTAGAAATTAACTTCATTTTTTCACTTACAATTTATAATTATAATTAGAAAATAAAAATTTAAAAATACAAATTAAAAGGCATGTCGGTGTCTCACAATTTGTTAGTAAAAAATAAAAGTGATAGTTACAGATATTATACGAGATGTGTTTAATCTAATTTTTTAAAGATAAATTAAAGCATAATCTAAAATATTATGTAAAGAATTAAGAATGTGTGTGTGTGTGTGTGTGAATATTTGAACCATCACATTTCAGAGTAATACATTTTCAATAATAATTATGTAGCTTATATCATTGTAATATGTAACTGTAATATAAGTAAATATTCACCACAAATAAAGGCAAATCGTTCGAGCCATTTGTTTCATTTGGCATGCTTACATTGTCACCTTTAATTTGATCATGGAATCCAACTATCCAAGGCCTACAAGTTATGGCTTTTTTTTTTTTTCTTCAATCGGAGGATGCAAATCCTCTTGTTTTTTACACTAGACAAAGTGATGCGTCAATCACTTCGCGTCTTTGCCTATATGCTCCAACCTATTCCATTGCCACTTTCGCCCTCTTAATTAATTGGAAGTCACAATTGTTGAACAAAAAAAAAAATGGAAGTCACAATTGTTTTAGGTGAGAATGACTTTATTGTTTCTCACCATCATCTATATGAATTGATTCCCTCTTCAGAAATGTTGAATTTTCTATCTTATTAGAGCGAACAAACATGGTTGGTTACATTTCATACAAGATTCTTTGTATTGCGGATAAGCCTATAAAAGTGGATAATAACTTATTTTAGTCTCAAAAGATGTAATTAACCATAACTGATCTGCAGAGGTTGTGTGAACACATAGGAACACTCATTTTTCTTTGTATTCTTACATAAGAGACCAAAAGTTGGTGGTGCAGCATGATTGTGAAATGGACACTGGCAATGATTGTGTAGTCTAACTAAACGAGAGACCTTATACCTTGTTCCTATAAAATTAGTTTAGCGTAGTATATGCATATTATGGATGAAAATGAAATGATAAGAACTTTATAGTTTTTTAAATTTTGCTATATTGAAAAGCGGAACGGAATTTAATATAAAGAATGGAACAAAATTAGCTCAAATAAATTTTAGAATTAGAACAAATGGGGTTTAAGCTAGTAACACACCTATCATGAAAATAGATGTTTGAGATCCCCTAACAAGACTATAAGAGATCTCAATAATATAATATGTAAAATTTAAGATGCTGGTTGATTAATTTAGTAATGTAAACAAGTGAAACCAAAACTGGTGAAAAAAGAGTTTAGACACGAGACATGCAGAAATTCATAATTGTAATTGTTCATGATTAAAATTTACGATCCTGCTTATCAAAGGGATGCCTATTTGTAAGGATTGTTCATGGGTAACACTATTTTCATCTCATGCATCGTTTTGATTGACGAAATTACACCTTGTAAGCTGGTGACTGGCTAGAGGGACAGGATGAACTACAAGTACAGTACTGGCATCAGATTTTTGGTTCAAGATAGTACAAAACCTTCAATCTCGTCTAGAAATGAGACATGCTTGCATTTTTTTCAATAAAAAAGTGGAATCGAATGACCAGCCAGTGTGTCATATATAACAGGTTTGGAACTTCGGACAGCCAATCTATTATGGGATTCAAAATGAATTATGGCACTATCATAATTAAAAAATAATAATACCCTTCATACATGTCACTCATCTCATTTAAATTCATTACCATCACATTGCATTATTTATACTATACCAAAATTATTTCAATTTAAATTTCTGTAAATCTTTTCAAAATTATTATATCATCATGCATTAAAGCAAAATATATTTCTAATTGAGTTTTTGGGTTCAGCTAGTGGCTGTTCTTAAAATTGCAGTATCGAATTCTAAATCTGGCATCTACGCAAGAAAAAAAAATTACAAAATCAAATTGTAAATCCCTTGGTCTCAAATTAAAGTTTCCAAAGTAATACCATATACATATATCTGTATCAGCTACTACACCAAGTTTCTTAACGGAGAAATAACGGTCACACTACATACCAAAGAAAAAAAAAAAAGAAAGAAACAATCACGCTACGGGTACACATAGACAGATCTCAGCCGTCCGTTATGGCCGTTCTTGCAGAATCAATCCGAGAGTCAACAAATCAACGGTCACCGGCAAAAGAACAAAGTAAACCGGTCTCCAAAGAGAAAAGGGAAGTTAAAAAAGAATACCCAATCAAACTAGCAATTAATTAATTAACAATCAATACTAGTAAAAAAAATTAAAATCAAAAAATAAATCCCACAATAATATTGATAATTATAATAATAACAAGACTTGAAACGAGAATAATAGTAACAAGACTTGGTTAGGAGGAGTAGGAGAAGGAAGCTACGAAGAAGAATTGGTTTGGTTGTGTGTGGGAGAATGTAGAGGAAACAGGGGCAAAAGCTCAGGAGGATCAGAGCCCCTGGGTGTGCTCAGCGGGCTTGGGTGCAAGTAGAACCCTTTCTCGGCTATGGCTCGCTCTTCTTCTTCGTGGGGTGACCTCGGCGTTCGTGGGCTGCCACGCGCCAACAGCTCCAATGGGGACACTGGCGAAGCCATCAGCATCTCGCTCCCCATGCCCACGAACCCTCCCCCTCCTCTGCTTCGCACGTAGGCTCCGTAAGAGGAAGGTGACGGGCTCAGGCTGCTGATGTTGCTGTTGAACGCGGGTCTTTCTGAAACGCCGATGCTCAGCTCCAGCTTCTTCGCCGAGTTCCGCCGCTCGTGGAGCTTAAAGTTTGGTTTTTTCGGGCCTATCTCGGTGGTGGCTGCGGTGGGTCTGTGGTTTTGGGCGGCCAGCCGCGACGGCAGGGTCAGGGGGAGTTTCTGAGCTGATGGGTCTTCTGATGCTCCGGTTAGCTTCTGGACCACGGCCCGGAAGTTTGATGGGTCGGCTTGGACGAAGGTGGTGTTGGGTGTTGTCGGGTCGGATCCGTAGGGAGGTGATTGTAGGGTGGGGGCGCCGGTGTTGGAAGCCATGTGATAGAGAGAGAAAGAGAGAGAGATTTCTGAGAGCTTGTGGGTTGGACAGGAAGCGGGAAGAAAGGAATGAAATGTGGGTTTTATACTGTAGAGAGAGAGAGAAAATTGTAAGATGCAACTCAATTTCTTTCAGGTTTGGGCATTGGTTGCTTTGCTTTATGGAGTGGCGTGTGGTGGAAGTGTCAGACATACGGCGAGAAAGAGAGACTCAGAAGTCAGAAGAAGAACTAATAATTAGTCCTAATATACTTAAGTTAATTTATGAGGAGACATGTGTAAATTACCACTTCCACACTCTGATTTTTACTATTTCAATTTAATCACCTAAGGTCAATTTTGGATTACACTTTTGACTGCCGTAAATTGTAATTACTGCACTACTATTATACTATCAAATGAAAATGAAAAGGGTGGGAGATGCAAAGCTTTATAAGCTTTCTCCCGGCTGCTCTTTAGAAAATGGGGAACTTTCTTATGAGTGGAACTCAAGATCTTTTTTTTATCCTTGTAAGTGAAAATTCATTATCGTGAGGTTAAGCTTGAATGTGAGTATTATTGAAGTTTACTGCAAAAGTCACATGAAAGCTTGTTATAAACTAATTCAAAAATAGAAAGAAAGAAACCCAGATGAAATTATGGTCTAATCTCACAGTAAAGCACATGAAGGCAACTCCAAAGTGGCTACATATTTGTAGTTTCCTCGTAATTTTCTCAAAATGATTGCTATAGATACGCGAAGACTTGATGGAAAGTCCATCCAGTGCAATAATAACAAATCGCAATGACAAAAGGGTTTTTACTTTTTTTACTTTATGTAATCAAATGAGGAGCGAAATTAGTGAAGATCAATGGTGGTCCAGTTTGAATTTGAAAAAGAAGCAATGAATGAGGCTAAGCTGGCATTGAATGATGAGTCATGCGGGGTCAGCGGAGCATTGAAACAAGAAACAAGGCAGAGAGAGAGAGAGAAGGACTATTTGCAGAGGCAGATACTGGGTTTGGTCAGAGTCTCAGAAGACCTTGTGTGCCTTGTGATTCTATCTTTCTTTATTTTTTTTTCCTTTCATTTTTTTATGGTGCGTGTGCATGAGAATGGCAATCTGGTGGGTGCGGCGTGGTAAATTTTCATCTGGTTTCTCTTTCTGTGTATTTTCCTTTCCTTAGTTTGCGTGAGGGTTTGCACTTCGACATTAGGAAAAAAGTTGTCACAGTGCTTCCTTTTTGGCCTGGTTCGTTGTAGTTTCTTTGCTGGATGGTTTGGTTTTTCCGAGTTGTGACCCTTTCTGACATGTTTAGTTTCTTGCCTTTACAGGGGTCTTCCCACTCTTTCTTCCTGTTTTCAATTAGCTTACCTTTCAGCTTTCAAAAGAAACACAAGACAGCGATGCAACTTCAAATATTTAGGACAGAGGCAATACACTCAATTAGAAGCACTTACATTTTTGGCTGCTTCTATCATTAACTTATCTATATCAGCCACGCATGAAGCATTCCAATAAGAGAATTTGTTACGCTATTAATTTGAGGATGATATATATTGAGAAAAACCTCCAAGTATACATTTTTTGTTTTGTGTAAAAAGCTGAAAGTTTGAAACCCATCGCTTTTCTTCACATGATCACATCTACTTGTTTGAGTAATGATTAATTGTACTACTACTCACAGATCGCTGTCATATGTTGTAATTCAAATTAATGGTTGTGATTGGTGTTACTTTGTTTGTACTTTCATATAAGGTTGCTGAGTTACGTTAATCTCATCCAATATTTTGTGGTCAATTACTACTAATTCGTACATAATTGAAGAACTAAACATTACAAAAAAATGAGATACAACTTTCGTGTGTTTGGATAATTAGTAAAAAATAATTTTGAGCATAATTATTTTTTAAAAAATTATTTGGAAAAATTAATTATATAATTGTCAATTTTTTGTTTAACGTAATTCTGTAAAGATGAGTTCTGTTCTAATAGTGTTAAGTAAAATCATTTTTCAGTGTAAAAATATCAAAATAAATTTTTAAATTAATTCTAAAATATTATTTAAGCATTATAAATGGGAACAAATTTGTATAATTATATACAAAAAGCAGCAAAATGCATAAATTCTTACTCAACAAGCATTCACTCTGTTCGAAATATTAAAAAAAAAAAAAAGTATTTTGCCAGCATAAACCAAACTCCATATATATACAGTGCATTTAAAAATAATTCCCAGAGTTTAAACGTCTGGAACCAAACATACACTTGGTATTATACGATATTGTTTGGTTAATAATATACATATATATAACTTTTCTTTGTGATGTGGCTTTGGTACACTAAATCAGCTACTTATACCTAAAGCACTGGAAAAAAAAGGGAGTATAAGAAAGAGTAATGTTATTTACCAAAAAGAAAAAGAAACAGTGATGTTACTTTCACAGCTTATACGTTTTAAAAATAGTGACATTTACTTTGAGAGTTCAATTTCAGTTCAGTTTTAGTATAAAAAATTTCATATTATTATTTATTAAATTATTAAAAAAATTTAACAAAGATAATAATTATTTAAAAAATTAATTGTTTAATAATATATGAGTATAATATGATAATATAAAAAAATATTACATTAATAATGAATCAAAATTAAAACCTTACTTTAATTTTTAGAAAATAGTTCATTGCATTGCAAAATTTTCTACTAAAATTTTTTGGAAGTAACAGTGTCTATTTTGCAATATGCTTGTGATTGAACTCAAAATCTTCTCTCTTACTAATTTGATTACAGCCACTAATTAGAGAGAGAGATATATGGTTGCCATTATGCCACCGCTTGCCATTTCCTGTGACAGGGACCCTAAGAGAAATTCAGTTACCTATTCCCACATCCGATTAAGGCTATTCACCTCTCCATATACATCTCTAACCTAATTCATTCCATGGGGCCAAATTATAAACGAATAACAAAGATATTATAAAAGAAAAATCCAAGTTAGTTATCATTGAACTATATTAAGATAGAACTGATTCTTAGTTTCTTACAGATGCAATATTCAAATAAATGTCGTAAGCATGATAGGTAAAAGTATAAAACTCACTGCCTGGGCCAGAAGTTGAATAAAGTTATAAGATGTATAGTGAAATAATTAAATTTCTAGATTTAATGTAGCTGGTTGTTATATAACTTTGACCAAGATAACATAATTATTATTTATGAGGTGTTAGCATAATATAAGGGAGTTACGTCCTTAAGTACAGGAATTATAATTCGATTATTCAAAGTTACATTTTATGAAAAAGATCATATCATTATCACTTCTACTCAAGTAGATTAGGTTTGTGAGATACTTTAAATAAACTGAACCCTTTAATAATACTTTTGGTTCACAATTAAAAAAAAAGATAACATGCTTATCTTATTTCCGAAATTAAAAAATAAATTGGGTTAAGCAACTTTTTTAGGCACTCCTTATATATAATCTAACAACATATTAATCAAGTCAGCAATTAGGTTTGTAATGTAATTTCATGGCAACCTTTCTAGATACCACAGTTGCGCCATCATGAGATTGGACATAACTTTCTTATCCTATCCCAAAAAAAAGAAAGAGTATACACAAAAGTAATTTAATTAAGACTGTTAGTTTAATTAAATTAGACTTTAGACTTCACTAATGAACTTCATCTTCAGGAAAGAATAAGGTTGCCAAGAATATATGCTTCATTAAATTTAGTGACGCAATGGAGCAAACCGAACTAAAAAGAATATGAGAATAAGCTGTCATGTATGCGTCTGAAAACAGCATGTGAATCAACCTAGCTAGCTAAGTAGCAATGCATATATCATATATCAATATGATCTTATTAGTTAAACCTTATTAGTTAAACACCGAACACGTGTACATTTCACAACCTTCAGATCATTTGGTCAGGCTGGTTGGATTTTCTGATTGCCCACTTTGAGAAAAACTTATGCAATTGTTCAGTGTGTTGTTTAAATTAGAATTTATAAACTTAATTTTGAATCAATTTAATTGTTTAAAAGTGAATTTGTACGATTATAATTTATATGTAAAAATTTTTATTTGAAAAGTAACTTGGCAACATTGATATTATTTAGATATTATTTATCAAAATTATTTTTAAATACGTAATTATTAAAACAAGTATAAGTTATTTTTTAAATTAAATTAAAAATAAAAATATTTTTATCAACATGCATCTAAACAGGTTTTCTCCTACTACAAAATAATAAAATATTACTTTCATGCCTGAATGCAAATATGATTATCAAATATGTTGGCACATTTATTAAAAATAATTTTATACCTCAAAGCCAAACCAAACACATATTAAGTGAGTAACATATTTATTATTCACAACCTAAAATAATGCTCCAAGTATTCAAGAAATTGACAAAACGAATAGTACTCCTTTTGTAGTCAAAAAGACCTCTTATAGAAAACCATCGTTTTCAATTCCCCCGAGTGTGAATGATGCCAAGGGAGCATTCAGTCATAAGAGCCGTCTGTGGAGGATACTATGATTGCCAGAGAAGACTAGGTAACTAGGGAAATGTGGAGTGGTGTGTTAACTAACTGAGAGATTCAATTTAATACTTTAATTACATTAATTCTTGCCAAACAATCCACTAGATTGAACTATTAGAGTGATTTTAGGATGTGAACCAATATAAACAATTATAACCAATCTGATGAATTAGTTTCGTACATGTTTTTCTACTATATGCTTTTTAGTTTATGGCTTTTGCTTTGGGGACAAGTGTTGGGTGTCTAGGACAAAGCATAAAACCAAGGGTGTTTGGATTCTATTGGACTTTTAACAAATCAAAGATTGACCTTAAGGATCAGTTTTGTATTGAGTAAAAATAAAAGGTAATTTTTTACAAATTATTTTATATATAAATTTTATTTTTACATATAAAATTTATCTATAAAAATTTACTTTTTATTTTTACTCACACACCAAATATACTCTTAAAGATAAAGCGACAGTAAAATTGTATTTTCGTGCTTGTATTATGCATGGTTGATTATTAAACTCTTTGTAAATGATCATAGGCATCTCCGTAAAGATTCTTCAGATAACGAAAATTGGTAAAAAGCAGTGCTACAGGGTAAAATAAAAATGAAAACATACTAAACATAGTTTGAAAATGCAAAATGATAAGAGTTTTGTTTTAGTTTGGATAAAAAAATTTTATATTATCATTTAGTTATTATTATATAAATAAATGATTTTAACTTTTTATATAATTATTTTTATATTTAAACTGTTTTAATAATATGACAATATATAATTAAATGATACTAAAATATTTTTTTACAGTAACAATAAATTTCAATTGATAACGTCTCAGAATTATTTCTTTTTGTATTTGATGTGTTTTTATAGTGACATTAAGTTGCCATTTAGTGACTTAAAAAATAAATAAATATCACTACTTTTATTGTATTTGGTTTGTTTCTGTCTGGTACAGCCAGGTCAAGAAAAAGAGACAGGTACATCAAAGCCCAAAAGGGAGGAGAAGCCCAACTAAATAACCATAAAGTATTTGCCCAAATTGACTTGCTGACTCTCTAACGTGTTTTAGGCGTGGAAGTCCTAAACAAACTCGTTCTTTTGGGCCTATGCCTTTTCCATCAAACTCCGATCTTTATTTATAAATTGGGCCTAAGAAATGTTTAAAAAGAGAGTAGCATGAAAGAAAAGGATGCGTGGAAGATTTGCATCTTAGATTTGCTTAATGAGTTATTTCGGTTTAGGTCAAGGAAATGTATATCAATATTTTTTTATTTATAATTAATATTCTGCTAATTGTTTAATAGTAGAAGCTGATTTTATAAAAAGAAAGGCACGTAACGTAAACGGAAAAAAAAAAAATTTTTAATTTCTCATTGTGGACTTCATTATATTATATGTAAAAGTATCGGTTGTTAAAAAAAATTAAATTTCTTAATATCATTTGAATTACAATAATTATTATTAACTAATATTTATCTAAGAAAATTCTTTATTAATTTAATGTCTTAGTACATAAATTAATTGTGATGTACAGTTATCTAAAAAGATTATACTTTATTTATTTTTATTTTATTATCTAATACACTTTTAACATCAAATATTTTAATAATTAATGTACTAAACATGCAGATAAAATAATTTTTAAGAGTTACATTTCATATTATTATCACTTTCCATCTTAAGTCAAATAGGTCGAGTAAAAATATTTTTTATTTACATAAAAAAAACATGCAGATAAAATAATAGCATTTTCTTACAATTTTAAAGGAGAAAATGAAATATTCCAAGTCAAAGTCGTCCACCATTTTAAGATCCTTTCTGGTTTCTATAATCCAAATCCGGAAGAAAAGGATAAAGACAAGCATCAGTAGGATCAACTACTAGTGGTCATAATGGAGAATGTCATGACCATTAATGATGTATTTTGAAACTTTTGATCGCTAGTATTGCTTTAAAATAGATAGTGGACTACTATCAACTAAAAATAAATAAATAAATAGTTAACTACTGTAAAGTATAAACCATTAACTGTGAGACTGAGTAACAAGTTGATAAAAAGAAAAAAAAAAGTTGATCCCTTGTGATCTGCTTCCATCAATCTGTGAAATATACACACACATATTATTTGAGGTTCACTTACTTGAAGGTCAAAAAAAGGTTGAAATTGAAAACCCCGAGTGGATAACTCACTGACTGAATTAGTCATTTTGGGTATAAAATATTATTGAAATTGGAACATCAGAGTATAGGTATGACAATAACATGGATTATAGATATATAACAGATTTTAACACAGGATCAAAGTCTGAGCTACCACTGCCGTATATCTTCATGTCTGTGTGTGTAAAATTTGAAATTAAACTACAACTATACGATGGGTTTGTATCTGGTGAAGTACTTGTTCTGGGCTCTGACGATTTTGGTTCTGATTAATGGGACAAAAGGGTGCTTGGATCAAGAAAGGAAGGGTCTGTTAGCATTCAAGACCTTCCTTGAATCCAACGGAGAGGATGCAGATTATCTTCTTCCTTCTTGGGTTGGGGATAGAGTGAGCGAGTGTTGCAATTGGGAGAGAGTCACGTGCGAAACCTCCACAGGTCACGTGACTGCACTCTCTCTCAATTTGACTAGAGAGGCATCCTTGGACGATGGTGACAAAGTCTGGTGTCTTAATTTTACTCTCTTTCAACCTTTCAAGAACCTCAAGATTCTTAACTTGTCCTCCAATGGATTGCATGGTTGGAAACAGAATGAAGGTTAACTACACTCGGCACCTTAGTACTAACTTAATATTCACAACTTTCTTCTTTCCTTTTCTTCTCCTCCTCATTTCCCATGCTTCAATCATATATATTATTCCTAAATTGATGACACCTCATCTTGTCAAGTCTTCAAACATTAATGTTGTAGGTTCGGAGTCCTTCCCAAGATTGATGATGCTGGAGACATTAGATCTTAGCAACAACGATTTCAGTGAAAGCGTCATAAGATCATTGACTACACTCCACTCCCTCAAGAATCTAAATATTGCAGGAAATCAGCTAGAAGGATCCCTTCCTACACAAGGCATGACTAATTTTTGTATTTATCTTCAATTCTCCATAATGTTACTAAAATTTAAACACTTACTCTGATATTTTTTTTGTCACAGAATTGTCGGTTTTCAGAAACTTGGAGACGTTGAATCTAAGTGATAATGGGCTTTATGGCTCCCTAACAATGGAAGGTTCAAGCAAAGATTTATCTTGTTAAATTCCTCACATCATGAAATTTTCTTCTAACTTAATTGGTGCTGATCATTAATTTGTATACTAGTCCTACTGATTTTTCACAAATTTTATTGAAGAGTCCAAAAATTTGTCAAGATTGAAAAGATTGAACACCTTAGATATCAGCTTTAATGGGTTTGATACTAGCATCATTCAGTCCTTGAGTCCACTCATCTCCCTCAAAAATTTATTTCTTGCTGGCAATCAGTTAGATGGACCATTTCCAACCAAAGGTATTTTAATTCTTTCCTTTTTATTTTCAGTTGTTCTTTTACAATATTGTAGAATCCACAATTACTTTATAAGTTATAATTCTTCTATTTTCATACAGAATTATCGGTTTTCAAGAACTTGGAGATGTTGGATTTAAGTAGCAACACACTAAGTGCCCCCTTGAGAATGCAAGGTAGTGATCCCCAATGTCTTTTTGTAAGTCAAAGAGAGAGATTTAACTTAATTCACATGTTATACCAAAAAGAAAGATTAAGGGAATTCTAAATTCTGAAAAGCATTTACATAAACACAAAAAATTAGTAGCAAGATTTTTCTTTTGGGTGAAATTTCTTTATTCTGTCTTGTTAGAGTCAACATATCTGTCAAGGCTGAGGAAGCTAAAGACAGTAGATTTGAGTTCTAACAGCTTAGACAAGGAAATATTGAGGTTTTTGGGTGCTCTTCCAGCTCTTGGGACTCTTTACCTCCACTACAACATAATGGAAGGGCATCTTTCTGACAAAGGTAAAAGCTACTTTCAATTATGCACCTTCTGATTAATGTTACCTGTTCTGTTTTATTTCAATCTTGATCTTTATAATATATCAAATGATTCTTATGATACATATAATGTGTCACTTGAATTTGGTACAGATTTGTCTGGTCTGAGAAACTTGGAAATACTAATGTTGCGAGGATGTGACCTCAACGGAACCTTGCCAAATGAAGGTCAGAAAATTCATCAATAAAAAGCTAACATTACTTATCTCAATAGTTATTCATACTAATAATTTTTAATATGCTTTGATTTTCCAGATGCATAATTTTAAACCTAATAACTCATTAGTGATTACGCATAAAAAGGCACTCTGGTTGAACAGAGTCCTGTCTCTTTTTTTCCCACTTGAATTCCATTATATTTATTAGTGATAAGAGAACCCTTCGTACAGTCATGACTGAGAAATCTTTGTATTATCTCTATGGAAATTAAATTAAAAGAAAAAATAGGAAAAGCTAAGGGAGAAATTCAAACCTTTAGGGGGGGAATGACATTTTTTTCATAATAATCTGTGTCGTTGTGTGTTCATGAATAGATTCATTGTTATACATATTGCCACATTTACTCCTTTAATTATTTAATTTTTATTATAGGGCTATGTGCTTTCAAGAACCTCCTTATGCTAGATCTCAGCGGAAATAAATTGAGAGGTGGCATACCTCCCTGCCTTGGCAACTTGACTTCTCTTCGAGCTCTAGATCTCTCAAGTAACCAACTAAGTGGAAACATATCATCTTCCATCTTTGCTAGCCTCACATCCCTTGAGTACCTTTCTCTTTCTGGCAACTATTTTGGTGGCTTATTCCTGCTGAGCTCCTTGGGTAATCTTTCAAAACTTGAGGTACTAACACTAGCAATGCATGGAAATAGGTTTCAAGTTGAGACAGAGAGCCCCTCTTGGTCTCCTTCATTTCAGCTAAAGGTTCTCCACATGCCCAATTGTAGTGTAAACACACACAAGAGTATTATTCCGAGCTTTCTTTTCTACCAACATGACTTGAAAAACATTGATCTCTCACGTAATCAGTTGGTTGGAATGTTCCCGAACTGGTTGTTACACAATAATTCACAACTAGAGGTGCTGATTTTGAATGATAACTCATTCACAGGATCTTTTGAACTGCCCCCTGATCCAAATGTACGCATGTACCAGTTGCACAGATTACACTTATCAAGCAACAAAATTGGAGGTCAGCTTCCACAAGACATTGGATTCTTCCTTCCAAATCTAGAGTCTCTAGATATGTCAAGCAATGCATTTCATGGTAGTATTCCTTCTTCATTTGGGAGGATGTCGCACTTGATGATACTGGATTTGGCCAACAACAATTTTTCTGGGGATGTTCCAAGACAGTTGTTCTCAAATTGCACGTCTTTAGTGGTTTTGAGATTATCAAATAATAGTTTGCATGGTCAATTATTTCCTAGTTATTGGAACCTGACTTCTATGAGGGTATTATCTTTAGAAAACAACTACTTCAGTGGAACAATGCAAGATGGTCTTCTAAGGAGCCCTGAGTTACTTGGTTTAGGTATCTCTGACAACCAGTTTTCAGGTACCCTTCCCAGTTGGCTTGCCGTTCTTCAACAGCTCTATGTGCTGAGCATGTCTGAGAATAACTTTGAAGGAGAGATTCCACATGACTTGTGCAAGCTAAACCTTGAATTCATAAACCTCTCCCAGAATAGACTAGCAGGGTATGTACCTCCATGCTTAAATAAGCCAGGTTTAAAGTTCATTCATCTGCAAGGAAATAAGCTAGTTGGTTCAATACCAGAAGCATTTTCCAGAAGGTCCAATTTAGTGACACTTGATTTGAGGGATAACGAGTTATCTGGAAATATTCCAAATTGGATATATCAACTTCGCCATTTGAAAGTCCTATTGTTGGCGGGGAATCATTTTGAAGACAACCTTCCTCTGCAACTATGCCTACTTCAGGAACTAAGTTTTGTAGACCTTTCACGTAATAGTTTCACAGGGTCCATACCTCTATGCCTCAGTAATGTGTCTTTTGGGAAGAAAGGAGTTAGTTTACATAATGGGGGTAAAACATTTATGACCATACCAATTTGTTTGGGGCTTCCTGCACGTTCTGCTGATATATATGAGTATGCTCGTTTTGATTTGGGCAGATTTTCTCAAGATCCTTCTTACATTACATCTATATCAGGGGGGCATGAAGAGGTGGAGTTTACAACAAAAAGTAGATCGTTTACTTATGAAGGAAGCATTCTTGATTACATGTCTGGATTAGACTTGTCATGCAACCAGCTTTCTGGAGGGATCCCAGAGCAAATAGGAGATCTAATTGCAATTCATGCCTTGAACTTGTCAAGAAACTACTTCAGTGGCTCCATTCCAGCAAGTATTTCTAAGTTAGAAAATGTAGAGAGTTTAGACCTTTCATATAACAACCTGAGTGGTGAAATCCCTCCTCAACTAGATGAACTGCACTATTTGGCTATATTCAATGTATCGTATAATCATCTATCTGGTGTGGCACCTAGTAAGGGACAGTTTGCAACATTTGATGAAAACAGCTATATAGGCAACCCTGACCTTCGTTGGTCACTTGTGAATGACAAGAACACGGGCACTGAAGTACCACCAACCCCTTCAAGTGTCAAATATGAAGATGATGAAACTGCAATAGAAATGGTGTCATTCTATTGGAGTTTTTGTACATCTTATGTCATGGTATTGGCGGCACTAGTAGCAGTCCTTTGCATAAACCCTTATTGGAAAGCTTTATGGTTTTATTTCATTGATAGATGTGTTCATACATGCTTTCATTGGCTTCTGAAAGATGCTTTGTACTAGAGATATTATTGTTACTTCTTCACTAAGCAGTGAACGTCCTTTGTTTTAGTGAAACTTAATATTAGAAAGCACCCGATCACTTTTTTATAGCACTGCACATGTACTTGCTTCGAATGAAATTAGACCTGCATTTCCAATGTCTTCTGATTTCTCTTATAGTTGGGATATCAAATGCCATAAATACATCTTCCACTTTAATAGAGCAGCATCTGGGCAACAAAGGTCAAAATAAGATAAACATAACAACAAAATTCTGACATGCTGATCAATCTAAATGTTTTAACAACAAATACCATCAGGTTGTTGATGTTGTGGGGGACTGAGTCTCAGAAATTTAAGGCATAAAGTCAGAGCGACATGGAAACCATGCCTTTCATTAAACTTCATCTTTTTCTACATTGACTTCAATCAGTTGCCGAGTGATAATGATTGAATAACACAATAGTGTCACACAAAACTCACACTCGTATAAGCTGTTGTATCTGGCACAGATCTGCGTGCAAATAGATGGATCGCACATCACAAAAAACTCATAGTCAATATCATTATTCATTACTCAAAACTGGCTGTGTCATATATGAACGTATAAAGGTGTCAATGGCAAGCAAGACTATTGAGAGCTCCTTGCCCACATGCCCCAGCAACTAGTCAACTCTGCAAGGATTTGACCTTTCAAGTAAAGTTTTACTGAGAATGTGTCGTTATCTGTCATTACAAGACTGCCATCCCTCGAGTCCTTTGATATGTCAGCCTTAATGATCCGAGACTTGTTCGACATTAATTTTGCAACTGAAGTCCCTAGAAAGTTGTTAATAGCAAATAGGGCCACATATTTGGTGGGCCTCTAAACTTGTTATTACTTTTGTTGTTGTTGGACAACCACATCAATGGAACAATGCAGGAAGGTCTAACGAATCCTAATACCCTTATATGCCTTAGGTATATCGAATAAATAAGCTATCATGTAGGGGTAGCCTTCTCAGAATTACAGGCGCTATAAGCATACTAGGGAATAACTTTGACGATCTAATACTTGAAGAGCTCTGCAAACTTTACCTTGATTATATAAATTTCTCCTGTAATAGGTTCTCAGGTTCTGTACCTTCCCCCTGTTTCGACATAACAAATAGAGTTTCTTCACCTGTAAAAGAATGGTCTTGTGGGTTCAATATTGAAAGAATAATTATATATCTTCATAATTCATTCTTCTAATAAATATTAAATAAAATAAGTATTGTATATTTTTTATATTTTCAAGATATTAAATAATTTATTTTTTTATTTAATACTTATTTAAGGAGAATATTTTAGAAGGATATAATATTTAAGAAGCTCTCACTTATTGGGGCTTGATTTTAGACGGCAACGAATTATCTACAAGCATTCCATATTGGATTCGTGAGCTAGTAATAATCTACAAGGCCAACTTCCAAAATCCAGATCAATTGTGTCAATTAAAAGAACTCAGTTTTCAGGATACCTGCATGCGTTTGCAACATGTCCTTTGGTATCTTTGAATTTGTAACAGCCATTGATGCTGTCATGCTGATGCTCTATCTACTAGCATTTTTGAAGTCGGGTTAAGGACAAAGACAACATTGCTCTCATGTCAAAGAGAAATTCTTGGCCGGATGTCGAGATAGGATTTCACTACATTAAGTCTCCCTTAAATGTGTTTTAGACCCAGTCTACCAACAGTCTCCCAATAATTACATCTCCAGAATTTGAACTTATGACCCTATCTAATACCCATTCTCATGATGATCAACATAGAAACCATTTATCTAATGTCAGTGCATCACTGCAGAGACCACAAATTAACACTAGCACGCTCCATGTTTAGATTGTGTTCTTGTCTTCCACGGTATACCAAACATTAAATCAATTAACATAGCTGCAAGAGCCATTATCTAAAAACCTATGATATGATGCGATTGAAAATTGAAATTGGTCTCTTGGGACGAGAAAGGGGTCGTGAGGAATGGACCATGGACCGAAAAATAGCCATGAATAAATAGGTAAATTAATTTAACTGCAGTGGTGTAACTAAGCTTTAAGTAGAAGCACATTTTTTTTTAATGTAATTCTTTTTTTTCTTCTCCAAGTACACGGAAATGAAGGGACAAATAGAAACAGAATGTCAAACTTATTTGATAATTAACATCTATTAACAAAATTATTCACTTCTTTTTGGTCGCTAAGGCTAGCTGCTGTCACTAGAAAAAGATCAAACAGTGTGCCCAGAAGTGGAGAATACGAAGAAAAGGATGGACAATTGACAGATCAAAGACCATCAAAGAGTAAGATCAGCCAAGTCAAAAGTTCTAGTAATAGCTTTGCACCAGGAGTCCACTTTCTTTTTCCTCAGTTCCTCTTTCAATATTGGACGGAAAACATCAGCATTCTTCATCTTCTCCCCGGAATCAAAAATATAATCTTCCTTCCAAATCCCCGCAGCTAATCCAGCAGCATAGGCTGCTCCAAGCGCTGTTGTCTCTATGTCTCTGGGTCTAATCACTGGAGTTCCCAACAAGTCTGCCTGTAGAACATTATTAACAAAAATGTTATGTCAAAAGTAACAAAACTTTTTAAAACTTATAACATCTTTCCACATTTGGATTAACCCATTGATACAGAACACTAAGTCTAGTTGATCTCAAACAGCTAAAATATTTGCATCAACCTATTAACATAAACATTTCCAACAATTAATAACATAATAACATATAGCAGCTTCACAAAAAGAAAGCAAATGTTAGGAGTTCCATAAAAGACGGAGAGACATCAGTCACCCCAATACGGACATCTTTTCATATAAAAGGTAAGGTCTACAGAACTTGAAAGAAGAAAATTAACACTAAAGAAGCATTACAAACCAGAAAACATATAATGTTACGGCAAAAAGAACAAGAACATGACAGTTAAGAAAAGAAAAAATCAGATATATAGAATTTGACGAAGTAGAGAGTTTCAGAACAGAATAAATTGATTTAGTCCAAACCTGAATCTGCATCAAAAGGTTGTTAACGGTTGCCCCACCATCCACTCTGAGCAAAAACTCCTTCCCTTTTATAGATTCAGTTTCCCCTGCATCTTTGTGCATTGAATCTAAGACATCTTTCACTTGGAAACACATGCTCTCAAGCACAGCTCGAGCAATGTGAGCCTTGCTTGTAAACCTTGTTATTCCAATACAGACCCCACGGGCATCATCACGCCACCATGGGGCAAACAATCCATTAAAAGCAGGAACAAAGTAAACCCCACCAGTGGATTCAACCGATAATGCAAGATCCTCTATCTCCTTAGCAGTTGAAATGATTCCAAGACTGTCTCTAAGCCACTGCACTGCAGCTCCAGCAATCGCAACTGATCCTTCTAATGCATAATTGGTTGGAGCTTTTGGGCCAAGCTTGAAAGCTAACGTGGATAGAAGACCGTGCTTAGACTGAATTATCTCTTGGCCAGTATTTAGTAGTATGAAAGCACCTGTGCCATAAGTGCTTTTAGCCTCCCCTCTACGGCATGCTTGTCCTAGCATTGCTGCATGTTGATCCCCTAAACATCCCGCAATAGGGACACCGGCGATTGGCCATCCAGAAACAATATTTCCTATAACTTCAGCATTGCTAACAATTTTAGGCAAAAGTTCAGCAGGAATTCCAAGGGTTTTTAAGGTGGATGCATCCCAGTCAAGGGTTTTGAGATTCATCAGCATTGTCCGGGATGCATTTGAAACATCAGTAACATGCAATCCTCCCTTCACCCCGCCTGTTAAATTCCATATCAACCAAGTGTCTATAGTTCCAAACAGAGCATCTTTTTTCTTTATACCCTCCTTGACGGCGTCCACGTTTTCCATCAACCACAGCAGTTTCACAGCACTAAA
This sequence comes from Castanospermum australe, assembly GCA_019955255.1. Taxonomy (NCBI): domain Eukaryota; kingdom Viridiplantae; phylum Streptophyta; class Magnoliopsida; order Fabales; family Fabaceae; genus Castanospermum; species Castanospermum australe. The sequence goes on from NSJW01000464.1 coordinate 1,416,846, forward strand.
ATATGTGCTTATAGGCAAACCACAACTCTTCAGAAAATGGTTTCTACCGCCTGATAACTCCTTTTCCAATTTCCTGTTTCAAAACGATCCAATAACATCTATCACATTACTGACGATGATGAACAACACAATGGCAAAAGATAATAAAGGAACGAAGAGAGACCAATTTCAAACATAGAACATAATCTGGATTTGCATAGAATAGGTAAATAGAAACAATCGGAACATCTTACAAATAGATGCCTATCAATCAGAGGCAGAATTACCACGTTAGTGTTCGAAACACTTAAAAAATAAATTCTTTTGAAATGAAATGATCTAAAATCCTGTCAAGAGTGATAGGATTTACAAATCATGAAATATTTACGCACAAAATGATATGTAAATGAATTGAACTCTTAAACTAATATCATTCCAAAACAAGTTTCATTTCATACAAGGATATGTTTATATATGAATTGAATTTCTTTAATTTAAGCATTCCAAACACAGGGAGGGACGAGATCCGAAACGACAAGGGACAAACGAGCACCTGCAAACAGCAGTGGTACGAGCATCCATCCAAACGATGGCATTGTGGAGAGGAGAACCAGTGGATTTGCTCCAAACCAGAGTGGTCTCCCTCTGATTGGTCAGACCAATAGCCTTCAATCCCTTATCCACGTTGAACCCATCAGCCGTCGCCTTGTCCACAGCCTTGGCAACACACACCTTGACGCTCTCCAAGATCTCCATGGGATCATGCTCCACCCATCTACCACCACAGATTAAAAGATAATAAAAAACCCAGAAAATATTTCGAAAAAAGATGGAGAATTTGAAAGGGAGACAAAGATGGGTAGGCCATGGTTACCCTGCTTCTGGGTAGAACTGGGTGAACTCGACCTGGTGAGATCCCACGACGCGAGCTGATTTGTCGTAGATTATGAACCTGCTGCTGCTGGTTCCTTGGTCAATAGCGCCAATGAAGACATTCTCTTTCGACATGTTCTTTGTTCTCACCTTTTCTGTTCTTCTTGCTTCAGAAGAAGACGAAGATGTAGTTCTGTGGTTTGTTGGGGTCGTCGTTTTCAAGAGATAAGAGCGGTAGCGAAGGAAAGGAGGAGCTTATAGTGGTGCCCCTAACAGATGTCGATGATGTATTTGTCACAGTTGACTACGAATCCGGTTTCCTTGGGAACTCCGATCAAGAGTATTTATCCTCAGCTGGGGCAAATCATTGGTTTTAGGGAAATGGATGATCATCAATCAATAAACAAAGTCTATCCATATATTGTTTGTTTATATATCGAGAGAGAATTTTTTTTCCGAAGTTGATTTTAAAACTTTTGTTGACATTAAAATTGAAATTTCGTGGTGCATGGTAAAGAATTAAAAATAAAAATTATTAAATAAAAAATAAAAAATATTTAATATTTTAAAATTTTAAAATATATTAAATATTTTATTTTTTAAGTAATTAAAATAATTTATAATAAATATTATTTTTAATCAATAACATGTACTTTAACAATACGTCAAAACCCTTAAAATTGATTTGAAATTTTATTCAATTACAATTTGTATATACTACTTACGAGCAGGATTACCTCCTTTCTCCTATATGCTTCTCCCACGTGGAGCAAATGATTTGGAATTTTATGTTACATCTAGCACAACGAATAAAATTTAATAAAATAAAAATAAGAATAATAATTAATAAATTAAAATTAGAATCTTATTCTCATTTTATAATTTGATACCATGAAATATAATATAAAATAAAAATTATTCTATAATTTGATTTTGAAATATATTATAAATTTAAATTTAAATTAATATAAATAACGTAATTACATTTAAAAAAAATTAAAAAAAATTCTTTTCATTCGTATCTTTTTTTAAACAATATTTAATATTAACTTTATAACTTGATGCAAACAATTTGATAATATCTTTTTCAACGATTTTAAAAATACAATAATAATCGCATCCTTTTATGAAATCTCAATTTTACATTTAGAGAGAGAAATAAGATTTCACAACTTTGTAAAATAAGATTTGGAATAAGATTACTATTTCATACTTTTATTATTAACAAACCAAAAAAAAAACAGCTCTGATTTCAAAGTAAAATTTAGAATCATATTCCATTCCTTCACAACAAACTTATACATTAAGTTTCTTGTACCCGCAATTGTTCTTTTATCATGCTTTCATGTGATATCTTATCATAATTTATCGTTTCTCTTTGCTAACGGTGGAACTGACTGGACAAATATGGATATCTTCAATTGTAGCTTTCTTTTCTTTCTTTTGTTTTTGGTGCGTTAAGTTACTAAATGTCATTAATTATATTATATAAATTATGCCATAATTTCTTTCTTTTTTTCTTCATTTTTTTTTTGAAATGGTTTCTTTCTTTTCCTTTGTGGGAGGAGGGAATTGTACAAATTGATTTATTTTACTTTCTAATATTTCTAAATGATAGTTGTAGTTGTTATCACTTACCTTATTTTGGATTGGAGAAACAAACAAAAACAGATAAAGAGAAAAGAAAAAGAAATATTTGAACAGAAGATCCAATCCAAAGGAGAAGGATACTTTTGGGGAGGGAATTGAATGGCTTTAACAGCTCCGCAGTTCTTGGTGGGGATATTCAACTGCCACGTGAATGCCCTTCAATTTCTTGGCCTGCTTTTCTCTGTTATTTTCCAAGCTCATGGATCGTTGTCCTTCAAACCGTTCCATCATCGCACCGTGAACTGCACCCTTCAGTCACCGTGCGCACCCACCGCTCTCGTGGATCTCACGGACTAATTAACGTTGTTTACTTTTTTCGGCCTCTCATGCAATTGCAACCCATCAAAATCTCCTTTGATCCCATTGTCAATGCTGCCATATTTGACTGAAGTTTTTTTTTTAGCCACATACTTGACTAGAGCTTGATATCATACTCAGCTTGATAACTACGAGGCCATTCCAAATCTCCAATATTACTGGTAATCTTTGAAACAATTAGGGATGTGCAACAAGCAAACGAGACTAATTATATTGACTATATCGAGTTGGTTTGATTTATGCCGAGTTGGTTTGATTTTAAAAGTTAGTCAGCCTAATTTGGTTTTTTTCGTACATGGCCTAATTTGGTTGGAACCAACTTGATTTATTAAAAAGTCTTAGAAAATAAAGTTTTTTTCTCATACATTTATCAAAGTCATCTGGTTTACATAATCGGTCTTTTACTTATATTTTGTTATAACTTAAGTTTAATTTTTAAATTTTTGTATTAATAAGTTATATGTAAATATCTTTATAAATGTTCACACCATTAAAATCATTTGATATAGTGTTAAGTTTAGCATTGACAGTTAAATTTTGTTAATGTAAACCATTGGTCATATAACGTGTTACGTTGAGCTCGTGGATAATATTAAAATTTTAATTTTAATTTAATGTTAATATGTAAAAGATTTTATATTATTATTTAATTATATATTAATTATTATTTTATTAAAATAATATAAATATGATAATAATTATTTAAAAAATTAAACATTTTTAATAATATAATAATATATAATTAAATAATAAAATAAATAAATTATATAATATATAATTAAATAATAAAATAAATAAATTATACACTAATTATAGATGAAAATTAAATTCTAATATTATAATCAATGATATCATGTTCACTGTAATGTGCTTAATTGGCATATGTGCCTTGGGCACAAGATTAATTAGTATTTCTTACATATGAATATGCATTGTGATGTGAGGTTGATGTAAACACGTAGCTTATGATTTAGATCATGCATAAACGCACAAGCACAAGTCGATATTGATGGGACATTCTTTTATGTGCTCTAATGGATGGTGCAATACGATGCATGATATGATAATGACTTTTTCTTTATTAGTGCATATGCTCTGTCGTATGGTGCTTACTTGTTTAACCTTTTCGAGAACAATAATTGGGGGCCTCCTTTTTGTCCATGAAATGCAAATTTTATTAACTGAGAAGTACATCAGCTAGAAAAGACGCCCAAGCCAGATAAACCCAAGCACGTATTTCCATAGTACCCAAGAGTCCTCTTGCTTGCACGTCAAAAGAGAAAAACAGTCCTCTTGCTTGCAAAGCCATAACCCCCTCCAAGACAGTATCAGAGACACCATTAGCCGTTTCTGCATCCCGAACTATAACCCCAACAGCACCCTCATCCTCAGAACATAAGGCACCATCAACCTTACTTTTATATGAGACTTCTTGACGTGGTTGGGAATGTATTTAGATTAATTTATTTTGTAATTAAAATAATTTATAATTAAATTTTTTAAGAGAATTTTTTTAAAAAAATAATTTTTTTAAATTAAACTAATCCCAAACAAGCACTTAAAAATTATTGCTAAATGCTAGTTCAAGTTTATCCATAGTTTGTTTTTGTGACTTTAAAGTTTTATTTGCTAGTTCAACTTTAAGTTATTAAATAAAAATATATAAATAATTTTATATTTTTAATAAATCAAAAGTGATCAACCACTAGTATCATTAGCCTATTAGGCCCATATTTGAAAATAGCTTTTTTAAAAAATATTTTTTTAAAAAATATTTTTTAATTTTAACAAATACAATCTTAGTTTACAAACGTTGTAATGTTTCATTTGTAACATGACTTATCATGTGAATTTTTCTTTTGACTTATATCGTGATTTTTTCTTTCTTTCTCGCCTAGAGATCCTTATTGAGTTACTGTTCTCATCCCTCATTACAAAATTTCTAACAAGGAAACACGTGCTTAAATTTTTACCTTTTATTGTTTTTTCCTTTTTCCTTTTTGGCAAGTCAAGATAAAAAATAGCGGAATACATGCCCCTTTTCTTTTTTTTTTTTTACCATTTTGGTCCAATAAAATAAATGCTTTTTTTTTTGTCAGAAAAATAAATGCTTCGGGAAAGCTTAGAGGGCGCTTCAAGTGAAGAAATGGGCTCATGCCCCAAAATCAACTTGACCCATCTCCGTAATGGACCTTTCAAATATTGTGACTTAAACACTGTGGAACAAAAGCCCACTAGACTTGGGTTCATGCTTTTTGCAAGAAAACACACAGTATATAATATTGTTGTTAAAAAAAAGAAAAATGCTATGTAGTTATTAATTTTTTTTTTACAATTCTTGATAAAAGAATTTAACATGCTTATTGAGTTCTTCAAAAAACTCACTTGCTTTATTTATTACTTTATTTGATGTAGCAAATGAAACTTCGTTTCCTGTCATCATGTGGATTATGGAGGAGTGGCAGGAGATTTTGGGTTATGAAAAAAACAAAAGTAACGAAATTGCGTGCATTATTCGAACTTGTTGCGTGCATATGCCCTGTCCGGATAAGACTGTCCCAGTAACCACGCATCCCAAACAAATCGCTGCATGGTGGTGGCGTGTGCATGCAATACAAGTAAACAATACAACCCACCTAACTTAATGATCGAAAAAAAAAAGACAAAATATCGAAAACAAAAATAACTCGACGACTATGCTCAATTATGTGAATGTGACTGCACTTAAAACAAATAAATGCTTAAATAGACATAGTAGTATAGTACACCGTGTCAAATAGATGGTTGATTGGTATTTTTGAAATTCAATCCCGTCATATAGTAATTATTGAATTAACTGTCAGTTTTTATTCGTGCATTCCATAAAATTAATAGTACTTATACTTAAAAATCTTTCATATTTGAAAGACATAGTTTTACATACCTCTTGATGCAACTAAGTAATGTGCAAATATTTGTCTTCATTATTTTTTTAAGTGAATATAATAGAATTTTTCATTTTATCATATTCATAAAGATAAAAATAGTGTGTACGTCAAAGTGAATTACACCCTAAGCAAATCTTACTTGCGAATCCTGAAATTCTCACTTTAAAAAGAGTTTTACCTTATCACTTCTGGCATATAATTATGTGAGTAATTACTTGCATAATTTTTTTACAAAAAAAAGTATAAATAAAATATATTTTTTCTTCTCCAAGTATCTTGTGTAAGACTAACACGGTTTGAAGGTTTGTATTTGGATTAAATTTTATAAATTTAATGTTTTGGTTATAAATAAGTTTGACTATTTGAGTAAAGTGATTTATATTTTAAAAAAAATTATATTCAATTCAAAAATAAAAAATAATTATTTCAGATCAAACGAATTTTTGAGGTCATAATTATGTTTGAAAAATAATATAAACACCAAAATAAATAAGATAAAAAATAAATAAAAGTCTATTTCTATTTAAACTTCTAAAAGCCAATTTTAGTGAGATAAATATCCTCTTAAACACATTTTAGATATATAAAAAATTACACTAAATTTTATCGGGAAGTAATTCAATACAATATAATATTATTTTTATATATTTATATCATACTGATTCTTGACTATGTTTCCGTCAAATTCAATACTTTTATGCAACTTTTTTTTTTATCGTTTTATAAATGTTTTTTTTTAATTTAACCTAAATAGAAGTGCATTGGAGATGAAGCATGGCTTTGATTGCTTTATGCGACAGACACTGCTTTTGTTTTACATTTGACCAAAGAGAATACGATGCTATCTTTGGGGAGGGGGGACGGGAAACAATCAGTCTCTTTACTTATTCCGTGGTGAAATGTTTGTTTCAAACGTTGAGGAATAACTCTATCCAAAATCTTTCTTCATTTTCAGGTTAAGACATCTTATAAGTTTCAGTAAAGATTTATATTGGTATATATAAATCATCTATTAATTAAAAATTATTAGTAAAAATTGTATTAAAATCTTTAAATCAGGGCAACTAAAGCCAGCTAATTAAGCCAATCCCATAAATTATTTAAAAATATAATGTTACTCACACACACACACACATATATATTTTTGTAAATTATTAAATAGTACATAATCAATGAAAAATGTAAATATTCATTGGTAAGACTGATGGGGGCGGATAACATGACCTATATTATTCTAATTATAAAAAAAATTAATTTAAACATATACTAAAAGCTATTTTCTAAAGAGGGTCACTAAAGTCTCGCAATGGTAGCTTCAAATTAGCCGACAGCATAGTGAGGTGGAAGTGAGTTAATGATCCCTTATTTAAAGTATAATAATTCTTTCGTGATCAGCATATCTTGATGACCTCATAGTGAGATTTTGTAGTTTGTACCGATTAACTAAATATAAAATCTATCGCAGTTTAGAACATAATAATTAAGAAATTTCGTCATATGCTCTGTATGACAGAAGTGCAATGGCAATAATAGTTATTTTAAGTTTTGTTTAGTATATAGTATAAGTGATATATTATATAACAAAATAAATATTATTTTATTTTTATATAATGTTTAAATAAAATATTATATAATATAATATTTTATTAAAATAATTTTATTTAATATTAGTTATATAATAAATAAAAATTAAATTATTTTATTTTATATAATTTTTTATAATTAAAACTGAATAAAATTATTTTAATCAAATAAATTATTATCAAATATTTTATCTAAATTTAAATAATATTAATTATATTATATTATTAATTCTTTATATAATATATCAAATAAAACTTTATGAAAAATTATTTTTTTTATGAAGTGCTCCAGGTTAATGGAAACGATAAGATGAATTCAGTGCCCCTTTCTCCCGAACTTACACATTCCCACACTTCTAAATTTTCTTATACTTTAAGTATAATTGTCTCAGAGATAGGAACGAGCAGCTTGCTTATATTTGAAAAAGAAAGGAAAATAATGAAAATTAAAAAAAAAAGTGTTGAGTGTAAATTACACCTCAAATGCCAAATAGATCGGGCATGAAAGTTTGGACAAAATTTCGGAATTAATAGCATTTTCGAAAAACCAAAAAGAGAATGATTAGGAAGATTTTCATCTATTTTAGGAATTTTGACCTTTAATTAATAGTTTTGTTCATTAAATTTTATACATGAATTTCTTTTATTATTGAAATAAATACAGCAATTTTTCTTTTACGTTTTACGTTCTTCTTTATGCTTCAAGGCTCTGATGTTATATCGCTTTGAAATATTTGTCATATTGTTTGAGAATGTATCACATGATATTATGTACCCAAATTTAATATATTACGAATAAATTTATTACAGATATGACATATGTTATAACTTGTTTAAATTATAAAATTATATACTAATTATCTCCGTGCATTGTAACTGTAATGTCAAGTTGTCACGAACTGTGTGGAGCCGAATTCATTTGAGGACTGTAATGTATTCTCTTTATCTCTTTTCTAACTCCTCCTATTTTAATTTTGCAAATAAAAATTTTTCCGTTAGCACTGTACTTTGCACGTCTACTAGAACATTCTTTGATGAGATGAGTAAAGGTTTTTCAGAAACTTTTTCTTCGTATCTTTTCCTTTCCTCTTTTCCTTTCAGTGGACTTTGGACTGCATTGTCTTCCCCCGTCCTGAAAACAAAGGAGATAAAGTCTTCCCGTATAAGAATCCATCCTGTCTACAAAAAGCAGGAAAAGATGGCATAAAAAAAATTCTCCCTTATCATTTTTCCTTTTCAAAATCTTATACTCTTCGTTAAATATTATAACAATTTAGATATGCATATAAATTTTTTTTCACTATCATCAAATCATATATCACCATATCATTATAAGTAGTATTGCAAAAACCAAATCAGACTAAATGTTTCCATCAATTAAACCATAAAAATGATACTTAGTTAGTTATGGTTCAGCTTTATAATTAAATTTACGATCAAATCAATTTAAATCCATTAAAACTAAACAAAATCGATCAAAACTACTTAAACAAACTAATCCTTATTTTTTAAAAAAGATAATATCTTTTACATTGTATGAATTTTTTTTCATGAATTTTGTATCATTGCGTATTAATTATTTTTATGATATTATTCGATTTAACTAAGTTTAAATGGTTGAACTTAAGCCGAAAGTTTTATTGATTTATTATTTGGTTTAATTTTAATAATATTGATTAAAAGTGTTTAACTAGATTGTTATTATTATAATCAAACTCATTTAATGATTTAACAACACATAATTTAATGATAAAGTAAAATTTTTTATATTAAAAATAAATTAAAATTACAGGTGCGTATAGTTTAATTTTGATTCATTATCAGTATATAAAGTTTTACAATCATCTAATTATAGATTATTAAATTATTAAAAATTTGACTAAAATAATTACTTAAAAAATTAAACACTTGATAAAATATAATTAGATGATAATATAAAAATATTTTACATTAACAGTAAATCAAATATATATATATGTATATCATAATTTTGATTCAATTTTAAATTATATTTATTGTCTTTCTTTTATGAAAGGTAGAGAGAAATAATTATAATCTCATAGAACATTACAAGTTCTACACACTTTAGTTATGATTGTTTTTTTGTGTAGCACTTTTTTTTTTGTCTTTGACTAATCTTTAATATTATAAATAAAGTTCACAAAATTACAATTCACTTTTATTGCGATCAATTATTTTTGAGTTTTTGGTGTAACACTTTAGTCATGATTTTGCATGTGTTTATGATTATATATTAGTATCAATTTTTTTCAAGTGGAGAAAAAAAAGGAAATATTAAGAGATGATATGTTATAAAATTATCATCGTAAATGTGTGATATTCTCACCTCCCTCTGCCACTGAATTCGACCTTGTAATTAATAGATATGTAATCCTGGACATGTTCCCCTCAAGACATTTGTCTACAGCAAGTATGGGCGTACGTGATTCTGTTTGCTTTCACTACAGTCTTAAATATGCTATTAGTAATTGCAGAAAAGAGAAACGGAAACTAGTTTAATAATAATAGTGCTGAGAGTTTTCAGATCTATTTTATTGCTTGCTATTGCTATCATTGTTATCGAGTGGCTTCAGTTCAGAATAATTGAAGTAGTAACTAGTAAAAAAAGATTTAAATAAAAGTAAAACCCCAAAATCAACATTTATCTAAATTAGAAAATTAAAAAGCACATCTAAATTTCCTTTGTAGAAGCAAAGAAACAAAGCAACTAGAAAAGAAAAAACCTCGATCTCGTGTGATTTTTCTTTTGTTTCATCATATCATAAAGTGGAACTAAATTTCAAAAAAAAAAATGGAACTAAAATTATGAAGTGGAAACAGTTGTTGTCTTGTTGACAATGATATACATATCACGCCCGTTTAACGTCATCTCTTTTTTTGTGTTCACAATTTTTGGATTCGTAGATATTCTTAGCATCCTGATATCAACAAGGCAACAACTATGGGACGCTCACCGTCTCCACCAAAACGCAAAAGAAAAGAGGGCAGGGGTGGGTAGATCTCTCCCTTTGCGAGTTGCTTCCTAACATGTTACGCTCCGTTTATTTTTGATTTTAGTTTATTTGATTTTAAAATAATTGATATTTGGAAGAATTAATGTTAATGTTGTGCTTGGAATTATTAAAAATGTAATTGATCTGATATGATTTGAATTGATTTAATTTGATTTAATTTAGAAATCAGTTATTATATTTAAAATTTCTTGTAAAAAATAAAATTTGATTTGATTTGATTTATCAACCAAATTTTGTATTTAAATTTTTTTAAAAATGATTAAAATTTATTTTATTTTAATGATTTACTTTATTATTTTTACTATATTAGACAAGTGAATAAATTAATAAGAATAAAATTATTAATTAAATTAAAATCAAATCAGATGCATTTAAATCTAAACAAATTTAAGTGAATTTTTAAATACACATAAATCTAATAGATTTCTAAATTAAGTTAATTCTAATATTATAATCTCATATGTGAAATAAATTCTGTTCACTAAAAAAGTAACAAAATTATACTTATCTCAAAATTAATTTTACAACTCAAAAATTTATGAAAATTTATTTTTTAAAAATAATTCAAATCATTTTCAAATACTTGTATGTTCCATTAGAACCCAATCAGGTGCAGGTGCATGAGGCATGAGAGCAGGAGGGAGGGAATTAAGAAATTCTTATTTGTTGATAAAAGCATAATACACAAAACCAAAACAAAAAGTGTCTCTTGCTTGATCTTAAATTTAAATTTTTCTGAAATTATTTTGTTTTTCACACACAGTCACGGACCTGATTTATTTAAAAAATTAATTAAATTTTATAATATCATATAATATAATAAACTTTTATTTAAGAAAGCCAAAGTCTTGGAGATCATTATTTAACGGGAGGTAAAGAGCCAACCTGGAATCTTAGAGTTGAGCGAGCCAATCAAGGGTGCGTCCCACAACGAAATGCCAAAATGGGGACCACTGCACCTTAGAATGGAGTCCTTCTATTTCCATATCTTTCTCGTGTGACTCTCTTCTCTCGCTGCCCTTCCTATTTACAGTTTGCATTATCAGAGGATAATAGAGAAAAAAAAATAGAGATGAGAATATTTTCATTTCTAACATTAAAATAATCTAATTTTTTTTTATAAATATTAACATATTTATATAATTTATATGATTATTCTTTAAATTAATTAATTATTAATTTAATGTATTTATAAATCAATTATTTGAATAAAAATAACTTTGTGTGAGATATGTTTAAATTTTAAATTAGTTGTAAGTTCAAAAATGTGTAGTTTACCTTTTTTAATTTTGATTTTAATTGATATTTTGATTTTTATTTGTATTTTAACGAATTTAATTTTAATTTATTGTTAATATATATAATTATTTAATCATAAATTATTAATTTTTTTAATTAAAATAATAATTATATAAAAAATTAAATATTTAATAAATATAATCGAATGATAATATAAAAAAATTATTACACTGACAATTAATTCAAATTAATTTTTTTAATTTATAAAAGCTTGTATAGTAATGATATTTTAAGAAAATGCAAAATTAAATATCAAAATAGAGTCGAAAATCTCTTTTATAATAAGTATAGATGAATAAAAAAATTTTAAAAGATGACATGCAAATTATTCATTTTATTTGTAAATTTTAAAAAACTTTAAAATTCACTTAAAAATATAAATCTCTTATTCTCTTTTATTTATTTATTTATTTTTAATTTTCTCTGTGTGTTTACAAAAGATAATTAGAAGCCTGCAAATATAATTTTATATCACTTTTTTGGTTGACATATGCTTACATAAATATTTTAATTAATATTTAATATGTATAAAAATTTATAAGTTACGTTATAAATATATATTTCTCTAAACATAAAAAATGTAGACATATCAAATGTTAAACATATATCTACCTAGCAGTTTTTCCTAATTTTAAGGCAAACTGCATCAAGTAAACCATCCCCATTCCACTAAACCCATTTTATATAAGAATAATTTTATATCATTCAAAATAATTACTTTAATAATTTTTTTAATTATTAAATAAAAAATATTAAATGTATTTTAAAATTTTAAGACATTAAATATCTTTTTTTTTATTTAATACATATTATTTTATATGTACAAAAATTATTCAAGAGAACATAGCATTACTAAAAGTAAATGTTTTGGTTAGGTTGAAATCCACCCGTCTTTATTAGTGGTTTACAGACACCTTCCAATTACTATGTGTTTTTTAGTATATAACTTTTTGAAAACTTTCTAATATAGTAGTACCTATTTGTTAGTCTTATCCATAAGATGATAATTAGTTAATCCTTACCAAAATAAAAGATAATTAGTTAATGGCTATTTATATTATAACGGCCCATAAAAGAATATTATAACTTTATATTTTCAACTAAATGTCAAAAAATTATATGTCACAAAATAAACAGTATGCCGGAAATGTGAAATTTGTTGCAATTACATGGAATAATAATATTTCATTGACAATAATATAATCCTTGCAAACATTGAATTGAAGGTTAAGAAAATGAAAAGGATTGTTATCCGATAGGATGCTTTGCACGCCATTCAACTCACGCTACGTCAGAGTCACAGAAGCCGTTCCTGAAAAAAACACCCGCAATATCCTCTCGACTCTTCACAATCCTCTGCTAACGACGCACACCGAAACCCGCAATCGCACACCCTTCACTCTTCCATGAAAAAGATCACCGACACCATCCACGTCCACGATTTGCCCCAATCGCTGCTCCCGTTTGCTACCTGACGCATATGGAATATTCCATGATGCAAAACCCGAAGCAGACACGTCAACCGTTACATCAAGCGAGTACCGTGAACCAATTGGCGTGTAACGCACGCGCTGAAGCTATTTCAACACTCCCGCCTTAATTTCATTGCTTTCCTCATCTTGTTCCCACGTATGCACCGTTGACAATTTCGAATCTCAAGGGAATTAATCCAACGGTGGTAAACCCGGGTACATTCTTTTCTCTCGGACGTTGAATGTACTCTATCATTGCTCTCTCCGTACTCGGATCGAGCCCAAGATATATGTCCACCGACTTCGCCGCACTCGAGCTCACTTTCTCTGTGACTCTGTTTTTGTGCCGGTCGGCGAACGTTGCATTCCTGTTCAAGACACCGGCGGAGGTAGGTTTCCGGCGAGGATGGGTGCGGCTCTGCTGTCGGAGCTTGCGACGGAGATAGTGGTCCCGGTGTGCGCCATCGTCGGGATCGTCTTCTCGTTGGTGCAGTGGTTCCTGGTCTCGCAAGTAAAGCTCACGCCCGAGCGGCATGGGCCGTCGTCGTCCCCGCGCAACAACAAGAATGGCTACGGGGACTACCTGATTGAGGAAGAGGAGGGCATCAACGACCACAGCGTCGTCATCAAATGCGCTGACATACAGAGCGCCATCTCCGAAGGTGAGCTTTGCGGTGTAGATCTGAAGATCTAGCTGAGATCTGGTTGTGTTTTCTGTGTTCTAGTCTTGGGAAGAACTTTCGGGAAAGCCGAAATTTTTAAACGAGTTTTCTCAAGTTTCAGATATTTTTTATTTATTGTTAAGAAGAAGGTATTTTCTTCACTTCACAGCGGAGAAATAAGGGTTCGAGATTTGATAGTTCCATTAGTTTGAAACGGATTTATAAAAGCTTCTGGCTTTGTGATACTTCTTCGTTCAAGTTCGGATTTTTTTATGGATATTTTCATAGGTTTTACTCGCTTGAGTCGGGGCTTCGGAAGCAAAAATTGTTACTTCTTTGTTTTAGATCTGTTTCTTCTCTTAGTTTTCCATGATCATTGCCTTTTCCGTCTTGGTTGTCGTCATGAATCATGATTATCACTTCTATTCCTGAATATTTGGACTTGAATGCTACTATCAATAATTATTAATACTCTCTCTCTAATGCAAAAGATCCAGCGTTATCTATTCATGTGCACTGCACGTGAGCCTTAGTTTGGGCAAAACATCTCTCGTTTGCATTTTATTATTAATGTTTGTCAAGATATTCGTGTCCATGTCGTGGTCTACGTTGTTATTGTTGTTATAATCATTATTCTATTTTATAACTAGGATTAAGTTCTGTTAGCGGTTATGTAGTTTAAGTTAAATATTTTCATAAATATTATGAGTATTCGGCATATTATTATCCGGTGTTAATACGTGAATTATTGTTAACGCTATCAATGGTATTAAAATTTTATACTAATGACATACCTTGTACTGATGATACTCACTAGCCACTTTACTATGGCTTGATATCATAACGCAAAATGTTTTGTCTGGGTGCCGGAATAAGTAGTTCTTTTGACATAATAAAATCGACTCGTTGGTTCTTTAATCCAGAATGCTGATACTGAAAGTGCTTCCTTTAATTTTCAGCAATAAAAAAAATAAAATGGGTGGTTCCTTTAATAAGACTAGTACCATGTGGTCGTAGTTCATATGGTACCTTGCTATTGCTAAGGTGCCTGGTCAATGCTACATTGTAAATATATGATCTGATGTACTGGGATGGACATTTTGGATTCTTTGTTAGAGAGCAGCTATGATTTCCTATCTTTTTAAGTTTCTTGGTATTTAATACCGAGAATACATGCTCTAGCATATGTTTCTTTTCTCATAATGTATGACCTGGGGCATTGGCTTGTAAGCTCCGGCCATGAACAGTGATTTTAAAACTCATTACAATAATATTATTCTTGAACTTAAAAGTTGTGCATGGATTTGCAGGTGCGACATCCTTTCTTTTCACTGAATATCAATATGTCGGGATCTTCATGGCTGCTTTTGCAATTCTGATCTTCCTTTTCCTGGGCTCTGTCGAGAGCTTCAGTACGAAGAGCCAGCCCTGCACATATGATAAGAGGAAGCTATGCAAGCCAGCCCTTGCAACTGCATTATTTAGCACTATATCTTTCTTGCTTGGTGCTTTAACTTCAGTCCTGTCTGGTTACCTTGGGATGAAAATTGCCACCTATGCCAATGCAAGGACAACCTTGGAAGCGAGAAAGGGAGTTGGAAAGGCTTTTATTGCTGCGTTTAGGTCTGGTGCAGTGATGGGTTTCCTTCTTGCAGCAAATGGTCTTTTGGTGCTCTACGTTGCCATCAATCTCTTCAAGCTATATTATGGTGATGATTGGGAAGGCCTTTTTGAGGCTATTACTGGTTATGGTTTAGGTGGATCTTCCATGGCTCTGTTTGGAAGAGTCGGTGGTGGTATCTATACCAAGGCTGCTGATGTTGGTGCTGATCTGGTTGGAAAAGTTGAAAGAAATATCCCTGAAGATGATCCAAGAAACCCAGCTGTAAGTCATATTTTCCCCTTTCTACTTCCTCCTCTCCTCCTCTCTCAAAAAACAAATAATTGATGAATGGATGCATATCCATCACTATTCTAGCTTCTATTTACTGAGCTTGTAATGGTATTTTGCCCTTTCCATGGTCTCATCAGGTGATTGCTGACAATGTTGGTGATAATGTTGGAGATATTGCTGGGATGGGTTCTGATCTTTTTGGCTCATATGCTGAATCATCTTGTGCTGCCCTAGTTGTTGCTTCCATTTCCTCATTTGGGATTAACCACGAGTTCACTGCCATGTTATATCCCCTACTCATCAGTTCTATGGGCATTATTGTCTGTTTGATTACTACTCTCTTTGCAACTGATTTCTTTGAGATCAAGGCTGTCAATGAAATTGAACCAGCATTAAAAAAGCAGCTTATCATCTCTACAGTACTCATGACTGTTGGAATTGCAATTATTAGTTGGATTGCTCTTCCATCATCCTTCACAATTTTCAACTTTGGGGCTCAGAAAGAAGTGAAGAGCTGGTAAGACATAATTGTTTACTATAATAGAACGCTCAGATTTTGCATGCCATGTGTTTAAGTGAGTTTCTGACCTATGTGTCATTTGTGTCTATATACTTCAACAAAATATGTTGGCCTTTATTATAAATTTTACCCATATATTTGGAAAATCAATTTTTTTTTATTGTTTTCTTCTTGTGGATAACAATTGAAATCCAGCTGCTAACATGCTTCAAATTTCCAGGCAGCTGTTCCTATGTGTGGGTGTTGGTCTCTGGGCTGGACTTATTATTGGGTTTGTTACTGAATATTATACAAGCAATGCCTACAGGTAGCTGATTGTTAACAAAGTTGTGCAATCTTTCCATTATTTCTGTCTCAATGGTCTTGACCTGTATGATTAATTACTTTCAGCCCTGTACAAGATGTTGCTGATTCCTGCCGGACTGGAGCTGCAACCAATGTAATCTTTGGCCTTGCTCTGGGATACAAGTCTGTCATTATTCCTATTTTTGCCATTGCTATCAGCATTTTTGTGAGTTTTAGTTTTGCTGCAATGTATGGTATTGCTGTGGCTGCCCTTGGGATGCTGAGCACCATTGCCACTGGGTTGGCTATTGATGCCTATGGGCCCATCAGTGACAATGCAGGAGGTATTGCTGAGATGGCAGGCATGAGCCATCGTATCCGTGAGAGAACTGATGCCCTTGATGCTGCTGGCAACACTACTGCTGCCATTGGCAAGGTACTGTGATGTTCTTATTGGGGTTGTTTACTTTATGTCTGAGCAGCCTATCAAAATTTCCGGTTCAAATTGCGGGGCTTCATAGATCACTGTGCCAAAATATAAATGCTGGAAAATAATCTATTATGCGAAGTAATTAGCTCTGTTATGAGGAAGCCTTGATGGATCTCCGCAGGTTTAATCGCGTATGCTACATCTCTGCAAAGCTATTTTGATCAGCTCCAAACCTTGTGCTGAAATCTGCCTCTACAAAATCAAAGCTTTAGTCTTACTTTCTCTTATAATGGGGCAAAAGCTTCTAATAATATTGGTTGTTTTCTTTCCTGTGATCATGCTCATGAAATATGAACCTAACATCTGACTAGTTATACTTCTCTAATATGTACGTATTACTGAACTTACTCCTTCCTTGTACTAGGGATTTGCTATTGGGTCTGCCGCGCTAGTGTCTTTGGCCCTGTTTGGTGCCTTTGTCAGCCGGGCAGGAATTTCAACTGTTGATGTCTTGACTCCTAAGGTCTTTATTGGACTCTTAGTTGGTGCCATGCTTCCTTACTGGTTTTCTGCCATGACCATGAAGAGTGTAGGAAGTGCAGCTTTGAAGATGGTTGAGGAGGTTCGTAGGCAGTTCAACACCATTCCAGGACTCATGGAGGGTCATGCCAAGCCTGATTATGCTACCTGTGTCAAGATTTCTACTGATGCATCCATCAAGGAGATGATTCCTCCAGGTGCCCTTGTCATGCTCACACCACTCATTGTTGGTACCTTCTTTGGTGTGGAAACTCTTTCAGGTGTTCTTGCTGGCTCTCTAGTTTCTGGTGTGCAGGTAATGCTATTACTCTGATCACATTATGTGGAACTTGGTTGACAGTACCACATTATGTCAAGTTTGCTGAATCTTGATCTTCTGTATTGGTTTTCTTTAGATCGCAATATCAGCATCCAACACTGGCGGTGCCTGGGATAATGCTAAGAAGTACATTGAGGTAATAATTTAAACTTGGCGACTTGAGATAGATTGTACAAGTTGCTTTCAGAGAATACTATTTTGTATGATTTTTTTTTTTTGGAGTGATAAAATTCCTTGTGTGCTTCAAATTTCAGGCCGGTGCGTCTGAGCATGCGAGGACCTTGGGCCCAAAGGGATCTGAGCCACACAAAGCAGCTGTTATTGGGGATACCATTGGAGACCCTCTTAAGGATACTTCAGGCCCCTCGCTCAACATTCTTATTAAGCTCATGGCTGTTGAGTCACTTGTTTTTGCTCCATTTTTCGCCACCCATGGCGGCCTGCTTTTTAAGATCTTCTGAAGGAATGGGACGCAGAGGGGAGTAGAGGTTTCTTTCAATTAATCCTATTTTTGCCGGATCAGAATCGGCTTGCCACTGTTAACTTCAGCCATGTTTCTTTGTACCAATAGCCTCTCCACCTTTTAGGTAGCTCTTGAATTATGAGAACTGGAAATTTGTTGCAAAATCTAGTTTTATTCCAATATGAATTTTCAATTTTTCAGCTTTGGAATTTTTCCTTTGAAGGTTTTGGAAAAGAGGGAAGCGTTAAAGATAAGCAGGTTGAATGTCATGCTAGTTTCAAAGCTTGTTTTTGTAAATCTTTGCTCAATCATATAAGTTGCTTCAATTGAATTCCATAAACCCACAACACTACTGTGTGAGTGGCCCCAACGGAATTTTATGAATATATTAGATAGCTCCATTTGAACTCTCGTATATAGGGTTAATTCGAACTTAATAACTACAATAAAATTATCTTCTCATGAAAATGTAATTATGATAATAGAATTCATAGTAGTAACTTTACCTTCATGATTTGCTTGAATTTGGCTGCGTATATATTGGATAGTCACTCATACCTACGCAGGTTTAGTCTCTAAGTTCGGGCGATGTCAACAGAACTACTTAATATTTTAGATGGAAACAAAATCTTGTAAAGTGCCATAAAAGAAATTCGTACTTTTGATTGTGAGTAACATATAGAGGAACACAATGAGAAATGAAGTTAGCAATATATATAGATAAAAGTAGTACACTTGGTTAAATATTTATTACTAATTATTAAAGGTGTTGATATTCTTATGAAAAAAATAAAAGATACTAGAGAAATGTCTTCTAAATAATCAATTTATATTATATAATAATTATAATAAAATAAAATTGAAGCCAAACTAAAAAATGGGACAGGTGTATCATGACTTGTGTATGCTAAGGTCTTGAAATGAGATAATTTTTCTCCTTAAATTTTTTGTTATACAAAATAATATGGTGCAAATGTCAAATTTTGACATTAAAAAGTAATTTTCAATGAAATAGCAGTTCTAGTTCTTATATTGAGGGAAATTATTTGTAATATTACTATATAAAAAATAAAAAATAATCTTGATTCATTATTGATATTTTCGTTACTATTTAATTGTGTTAATTATCAGTAAAAAATTTAATTATGATAATAAGCTTTTAAAATATCAAACTTTTTTAATAATATAAAAATACATAATCAAATAATGATTAAAAAATTTATACAAGTAATTTAAAATTAAACTCAAATAAATTATAAGATCCCAATAATTATTTTGTTTTCAAGAAAAACCCATCAATGGAAATGGCATTTTCTTGATCTTTCTGAAGTCCGAACCCCTCCCTTTTGTCTCTCCGCCACTAACTACGATCTCTTCTTCTCCTACCTCACACCAACGCCTACGAAAATGCTCGCACGCCTCGCCGCGAATCGTCTCAACGAGATCCGTCGGGTTTTCCGTCAGGTTTTCCTTCCGATTTCCTTGCGAACTCACTCTTATTTTCCTCTCGCCCAATCACTCGGCCACCTCGTTTTCTGATTTCGTTGCTTTTTTTTTTTTTCTCCCTTCACAGCCTTCGAGGGCCTTCTCAACCGCTCTGAACTATGTAAGTGCTCATCGTTTCGGCTTCAATTTCTCAGCTTTCCATTACAGGCCTGTGTGTGTTTGCTTGTGATTTTTGACTGAGTGGATCTTCTTCTCGCGAGGGGCAGCACATTGACACTCCGGATAACAAACCGGACCTTCCGTGGGAATTTTCCGACGCCAACAAAGAGAAGGTAACGTTTCAACGCTCTGGAATTGCAAAAATTCGAACTTCGGTTGTGGGTTCATGCCAGCATTATTGTGTGTCATTTCCTCAGAAAAAGAGCTTGAAAGGGTTCTTTTTTAATCTGATCAATACGTTTCCTTCTCATGTTTTTCTTATGTAATCTTATTTGACGTGCATTTATCGCAAACGAAAGCCGTGTTTAAAATCTCCATCACAGTGAGCGTTTGGGTGTAGTATTGCGATTAGGGTTTGAGTGTTGAGAGTGGCTACTCCTTCTAATCTTCATTGATCATAGTGAATTTTCTTTCTGTTTTGCCTGTGGACGTAGGCTTATAGTTTGCTGTGGGTTGAACACCCGTCTATTTCTCTTTTCCCTATTCTCTGTTTGTGTCCCTGGTTATAACAAATTCAATATTATTTTATTGCTTAGTCAAATGAAAAAGTATATGCTATTATTAGAGAATCTGGCATTGGACCTATGAAATGTGATGTTCATGAACTCTTCAAGGATGTGCTGCACCTTATTGCTGTGTTTATTTTGCCCTACTATTACTCTTTTACATGCACTAGCTATATGTTCTACTCTAATTTCTTGATTAATTGGGTTCAAGTCGTACATTTAAGAGCAGCTTATTAAAGCAGAAAATATTACCAAAGAAAGAGTTGAACTTTTGAACTGAATCAACTGATGCCTTATTGATTGGTTACATCATGATCTTTCTAATAGCTGTTATGGATCTTTTATCCAATATGTCCATTGTGTGTATGACCTTTTTTCGTGCCTAGCACATATATCATTTCAAGTTCTAATGATTTTAAGCTCTGTTAAATACAGGTTAAGGAGATTTTATCTCACTATCCATCCAACTATAAGCAATCTGCAGTGATACCTCTGCTGGATCTTGCCCAGCAGCAGCATGGGGGCTGGCTTCCTGTTTCAGCAATGAATGCGGTATGTTGGCCTCGAGCTTGAAGAATTTCTATTAGTATGTCTGGAAACATATGAAAGGAGTATGTCTGATGGTCCGAGTGAGTCCTGCACCACTGGGGAAAGGGGGGAAGGTCATTTTGATATTTTAAATAATGATAGATCAGCTTTGAAGAGTGAGCCTGAGAATATGATAAATTATTTGCAATATGCATGTCCATGCCCTTTGGTTGATCATTGATAAAAGCTGACCTGCTAGTTTTGCCATTGTCATATTGTCTATTTATAGAATGATATGACTGGGATTCAGTAATAATCCTACAAGACCCCTTAATAATCCCAGTGTTAGTCTTGAAAATTCTTGTAATGGTCCTATGATGTTCTCATCAAATGAATTGCCAGGAAAGATGGTCCTTCTGAAATTCTTGCTGGGGTTGTGAGAGTTAGGCCTTTATGCTTGTGATAGTTTGTGATACATCCTTCATTTTGCTAAAGCACCACTGTTATTTCATATATCTGTTCTGTCTGAAATCTCTGCATGCAACAAGGTCACCTGAGGATATGAGAAATCATTGCTATATGCAAGTCCTCTGTTGTGGCATCAAAAAAGAAAGAACAAAAAATTTCCCTTTGGTTGATGATTAATAATTAATAAAAGATGACCTGCTAGTTGTGCTATTGTTATGTTGTCTAATTATAGAATGATTAGACTGGGACTTGCTAATGGTCCTACAAGACCCCTTAATAATCCCAGTGATGATCTTGAAATTTTGGTAATGATCCTATAATGTTATTGTCAAATAAATTGCCAGGTAAAGATGGTCTGTCTGAGATTCTTGCTGGGTTTGCCAGAATTTTGCAAAAGCATCACTCTGTTAGTTAATATATATGTTATGCCTGAAATATCTGCATGCAACAAGGTTTGATACTTTGATAATTGATGCATATAAGTTTCTTCTTTGTAAATAGTTGTCATTGTAGCTTCCTGTTGCAATGGTGCTGTGACTGAAATCCCAAACTAACATAATGTGGCCAAACTGATATTTAATTCTTAAAAATGCAGGAAGCTATTCAAATCTTTTATTGATAAACCGTCCTAAATTATTCAGGTGGCCAAGATTATAGAGGTTGCTCCTATTCGAGTCTATGAGGTTGCCACATTTTACTCAATGTTCAATCGTGCCAAGGTGAAAA
Organism: Castanospermum australe; assembly: GCA_019955255.1. Lineage (NCBI taxonomy): Eukaryota > Viridiplantae > Streptophyta > Magnoliopsida > Fabales > Fabaceae > Castanospermum > Castanospermum australe. The sequence continues at coordinate 1,438,988 of NSJW01000464.1, forward strand.
GCATATCATGATTTAATACTTTCATTTGCGTGAATCCACATAAATTCAAGTTTAAGCGTATCTGCATAAACTTGCTATATTTTTCAGGTTGGGAAGTACCATCTATTGGTTTGTGGAACAACACCTTGTATGATACGTGGTTCACGAGGAATTGAAGAAGCTTTATTGAAACACTTGGGAGTGAAGCGCAATGGTTAGTTTACATGTCTTGAGTTCCCCCATTACCTCTCACTGAACCTGATCTTATTCTTGACAAATGGGAAATTATTGCTGTTATATTAGTTTCTTTGTACCTCTCATTTGCAGAAGTAACACAGGATGGTTTGTTTTCTGTTGGAGAAATGGAATGCATGGTGAGTTTTTTCTTTGAACAATGTCTTATCTGAATTTAACATGTTCCTAGTCTTCAGAGTTGTAGTCCTTGCTTGATTTGCACTGCATGATGATTGAATTCACTGGAAAAAAAATTACATTAACGACAGACTGGCCGAAATTTTATTGAATAACCAATGAATGCATGATTGAAGTTGTTGGTGTTGTGCAGGGATGCTGTGTGAATGCTCCTATGATAACAGTGGCTGATTACTCAAATGGATCAGAAGGATATACTTATAATTACTATGTAGGTCCTTTTTTTCTTTTGGGAGAGAGGGAGAAAAAAAAAAGGGGGGGGGGGGGGGCTGTTGTCATGGTTTTTGTGCTTGTATGTCTGAAATACTTTCGAGCTTAACACGTCTTATTTGTGTTGATTCCAGGAAGATGTAACCCCACAGAGAGTAGTTGAGATAGTAGAGATTCTGAGCAAGGGCGAGAAGCCACCGGTAAGGATATTGGCCAGGAGCTATTCCTTTATTGTTAATGTTTCAGAAACTTACACCTGCTCTGAACATGAATTTCTTTATATTTTAGCCCGGCACACAAAATCCACGGCGGATTAAGAGTGGACCTGAAGGAGGGAACACTACTTTGTTAAGTGAGCCCAAGCCTCCTCCATGCCGTGACCTGGATTCTTGCTGAAGTATGATATGTTTTGCCGTTAATAATGCAAGGCTTGCACGTCTTCGAGCTTGCCTTAATTGGGATATTGCCAAATTGTTATGTGCTCAACCAATTATTGTATTTAACTGCCAGGATGGCTTCCATTAAAATTATCTGTTCCATGAAAGGCCATAAATCTTGTCATGTTTATTACTTTTATCTCATCAATGTTATCTATGCTATTTTGTAAGGTTATGAAAACTGAACCGGTCGAGGTATTGATTTAAGGTTTAATGATCGAACTGTGGTCAAATCAGAATATAATTAAATATATATTTATATTTATATATAAATATAAATATAAATATAAATATATATAATTAATTATATATATATATATATGTATATAATTATATATATATATATATATATATATATATATATGTCAAATGGCATGAAAAAGGTATCTGTTTAAGCACATATTTTGAGAAAACACTATCAGATACCATTTATTAAATGACCAAAGGATACCATTGAGTGAATATATAATTATATATATAGTTGGCGTGAATTTCACGACTTCTCCTGTGAAGTCGAAATTGGAAGAGAAAATATGTGGTCACTCGTGAACATTGGTACCCAACAAAAATATGTAGCACTCGTATGCCACGTCGTGAAGAGAAAACTGAAAAGTTGAAATCATATATCTGCGATTGCAGTCTTTCATTTTTTACTGTGCCAGCAGTCTGATTCTTGACCCCTCACAATCAATCACATTGCTTGTCTTGAGAATTGAGATACTTAGAGAGAAGAAAAACTGAGGTGAAGCCGTGAAGAAGCTCACTTGGGTGAATCGGTGAAGACCAAGGAGCTCATTGGGGTGGATCACGCGCACGTTGGGTTTGTCGGTGGCAGCTTCGCCGTCTGGGGTGAACTATTCTCCGCTTCGACTGCACCATGGTCTATGCCCGCAGAAGGAGGACCCCTAGAACTCCATCATCGTCGAAACTGCCACCGGCGGCTTCTTCTCCATGTGCCAGGGTCTCGGTGCTTCTGCTCGATCGGCTGTGTTTGGCGGCGTCTTGTTGGTTATGATTGAAAAACTGAGGTGAAAAACTGAGTCACTGCGCACGTTGAGTTTGGCAAGATCAAGAAGCTCACTGCATACGATAACAACGTCAACTCCCTCCTCTCCTCCCTCGTTAATTCGACTATGTTCTCCAACTACAACAACTTCACCGTTCAGGCGTCGGACGCGACCGTCAGCTGTACGGACCGGTGCCGGGTTGACCGGTTCACCCGGTTTGGAATCGATTCACCGGTTTTGACCGGTTTTTGACTTTACCAGTTCTAGAAGGACACCCGAACCGGTGAGGGGACCGGGTTTCGGTCCGACCGGTTGAACCGGCCGGTCCGGTCTGATTTTTAGAACACTGCTATTTTGTACTCTGTACATTAATCATCACGAATGAAATTTGAGTTTACAATGCCATCAAATAATTTAATTGATATATGCATCATCCTTGTGGGTTGATGGGATGCAGTTAAAACCATTCAATGCTAGTGCAGGAGTGATTTATGCAACAGGCGCTTCCTTTGTGTTTTTTTTGGGTCGTAACCTACGCTTCATTGAAAGAGGGAAAGGCGCAGAGGCACTGCAAGGCTGGCAGGCTGTTCTATAATGATGTTTTAGGAACATAGATATTTGACAATCAGAGTAAGTCTTTAGCAGGTTCGAACGGGGACAAGAAGTTTAAAAATCGTTGTGTAATGCGCGGTAACGTACTCTTTTTCATTACAACTTTCATGTTTGTGTTGGCTGCAAAAAATAATGATTTTCTTCGATATTCCTTACAAGGCTAGAACAATTACAGACAGACAGACATGGCATGCTCTTTTGTTATTGGATTTTACAAGAAGATCAATGGCTCAAGTCTCAATCCAACAAGTCCCTTGTACTCATTCTGTGAGCCATCGATTTTCATAAAAGGGTGGTAAAGATGTACAGAAATATGTAGTTCACAGAAAAAGTTGATGTGGATGAAATCAAATTTAATTGTAACTGATGCTACTCGTTCCCATGAGCAAAACTACTGGAAGCACGCAAAACCACTTGAGAGTAAAAAAACTGATTTAAACGATCGGATTTGACTATTTCCCCTTGATGTCATGTATGAGGACTTAAAAATGATATGAAATTGAATTATAATATTTATGTCTGAAAATATAGTTAGTTCATTTATGTCTGGAAATATAATTAGTTCATTTTTACTGTATCAACATTTTTACTGTATTAGTACTTTGTGAATAATATTTTTCTTTTTAAAAGTAAATAAAATAACAACAAAGAAGGAGCCTGATAAGATTCACCGTGCCCAATCACAAATCTGCTCCAAAGGTTAAAGCCCAATGAACCCGAAAGCCCATTAGCCAATTTTCCCTTATGGCCATCTCGCGTAACCGTTTGCGGAAGATCCGCTCACCTCCCAGAGCTGCGTGGTAAGAAGAAGCTGCAAGAGAGAAGTGGAGTGAGGAGCGAAGCAGAGAGAAGAGCTAGGAAGCAGAGAGGGAGGCATTGGAAAAGGAGCATCCCCGACGCTAGAAACCACAGATTTCTCTGCTGAAGCTCGGCAGGTATGGTTCCTCCTCACTTTGCTTTGGAAATTGCTCCTCCCATGTTTTGAGTACCTGAACAAAGCTCAGATTCCCTTGCTGTACATAACACCTTCCTCATCTTCCCCGGAAACCACACAATCCATGATTCCGTAATTAACTTGAGGTACTCGCATAATTTTTCAGCTGCGATCGCCTGCGTTTATTTTGGCTTCGGCTATTTCCTTTGGAATGCACAATTCCTTCAAGAGATAATAACTTCCTCTTGCTACGGTTGAATATACATACGTACTTAAGTGATTGGTCTGTGTATTTATGGGCAATTAAGCGTGTTGTCATTGTGTTACTGTGCTTTCACCTCTTTCGTTTTTTTTTTGTTTTTGTTTTTTTTTTTTGTTTTTGGTTTCTTTTGTTTAGGTCTGAGCAGCCATGGCTTTGGGAACGGTGACTAGAAAGTTTGGGAATAAACTCTTGCCTCTGCTATCTTCCACTTCCAGGCTACATTCACATGCCACCAGTTTTGGTTGGTTTATACTTCCTTCCTTTTAACTCGGATTCTGTGCGTGCAAGCATTGGTGTGTTTCCTGTTCATGGAGTCCATACTCTGTTGTCCGTTTACTTTGAACTGAAGATCTTTTGGTGAGGAACCTACCGATTTGACCGTGAATTTATTAATACAACCCGAAAATTAGTATCTTGTAGTATGACATTAGTGCTCGGAAATTGCAGGAGTAATTGCTTTGCGCTTAGTTTGTCATCAGTGCCATATATCCTGAACATATTGTAAATTTATAATATCAACCTGGAGACAGGTAAAAGAGAACAAAAAAAGCAACACATTAATTGAAATTTGAAAGTTTAAATGAGTTTTGTGGAAATAATAGCCACAGTTTTTTTTTTTTTTTTGGTAATGGAAATTTAGGAGGAGCTACACTGAAATTTTAATGTAGAATAAAAATTGATATTACCTAAAATTTTGTTGTTATTGTTACTTGAAGTTACACACTAAGCCATATCACCAAATTGCTTTGATTTTTCTTTTCTGCATTATAATACTTTATTACATTTTACATTCAGGATTCAAAGAAGTAAATGAAGAAGAAAAGGCCCGAATGGTTGGTAATGTCTTCACAAGTGTTGCTGCAAACTACGATCTCATGAATGATGTAATGAGTGCTGGATTGCATAGATTGTGGAAGGATAGGTTAGATTGTCACTGGTGCACTTCTATAATCATTTCCAATTTGTATACTATTGCTGTCACCCTTCACATAAATTTGTATTTCGTGCTCAACTTCTCAGACTAGTTTCCAAGCTGAATCCTTTTCCTGGAACGAAGCATCTTGATGTGGCTGGTGGGACAGGTCAGCTTCCTTGTGACTATATTTTATAGTTGTTTCTGCATAGAAGCTTCAAAAGATTAGAATGTAAAAGTATATTAACACAGTCTGGCAAAATTTATACGAGGGAGCAAACTATGTGAAGTGCCGGGAAGATTTTAAGGAAATGTACATTGGTCAAAGGGAGATGTTTTAGACTTAGTTCATGAGCTATTTGACAAAGAAAGTAGTCTATGTGCTCCAAGTTTGCTGATTTATCTAGTTATTTTCTGCCCATTTTTTCATGAAACTTTTGAAAACCAAATGGTCAGTGTCTCATGTTATTGTGCTTGCATATTTGAGTATTAAGAGCGCAAGAAGCAGTTATTTCTTAAGGATTTAATTGCTGGGTTATGTACAGCAATATGTAGCTGGGTGATAGAAGTCATAAAGTGAACATGATTTGAGCAATTTTTAAGCAACGTTAGACACATCAAGTTCATAGGATGGTATTTTAACCGGTTCAAAAGTTAAGCTGTAAGTGCTTCATTTACATTTAAGTTTCTTTTTAGGAATATAAGTGCATGTTGGATTATTTTATTTTGTATTTCAAACAGTTTATAATTAAAATCTTACTAAAAGAGCTTTTGAAAAAAATAATAATAATTTTTTCCTAAAAATTTAGCTGAACCAAAAATGTGCTAATTGTAGGATGCATTTTCATTTAACATTAAGCTTGCTTCTCCTCAGTAATATCACCTTCATTAGCAGCTTAATAAGCTTAACTTACATTTAATAATATATGTTTTTATGTCAAGCTTACAATTTCTTGATTTTTACAGGGGATGTTGCCTTTAGAATTGTAGAGAATATAAACAGAATTAAGCAGAGAGGACTTCGAGGTGTGTCTGAAGATACTTTAGAGGCAGAAACTCAGATATATGTATGTGACATTAACCCTAACATGTTAAACGTCGGCAAACAGCGGGCCTTGGAGAGAGGTAAACTAGAATACTTTAGAATGTCATCAATTAGTTTTAAACTTTCGTAAAGTATTCTGGTTTAATATATGTTTGCATTTGTTAGGAGTGAATATTTTCTGCTGATAATAATAGGTTTTGGAGAAGATGGTTCCCTTCTATGGGTGGAGGGAAATGCTGAAAGCTTGAGTTTCCAAAATGATTCAATGGATGGTTACACTATTGCATTTGGGATAAGGAATGTTACACACATTGAGAAAGTTCTTAGTGAAGCTCATAGGTAGGCTGCACTTCTTTAAGAGATTGTTGTATGCCTTAGCAGCTGATGGCGATCAATTGAAATGTGTGTTGAATCACTGCTATATGTATAATTTTTTTAACAGGGTATTGAAACGCGGAGGCAGGTTCCTTTGCCTTGAACTGAGCCATGTTGGCATTCCTATATTTAAAGAATTGTAAGTATCATTTGCTCTATTTTGCAAGAATGATGCGTGATGGTGGTTGACATTTGAGAAAGAAGAGAGGGACTGAGAATATGCATGCTAATCACATTTGAGAAAGAAAATACAATAAAATTATAGTATAAATAATAAACATCTGACCCTTTAATTCGTATACCTTTTAGGGATAACCTAATCCATGTTTTCATAGAACTTTCTCATTACGTCCTTTTACTTTCATACTTAAAATTTTGAATAAGAGAATAGTATATTAACAGAAAGAAATGAGAAAATGTATATCTAGGGGGAGGAAAAAGAAAAGAAAACAGTGAGCTAAAATGGCTCAAAAATACAAGCTTCGCATGTCAGTAATAAAAATTTCCTTTGAAACAGCTATGAGCAGAGCACTAGAGAGAAGCCATAAACACAATCCTATCTGATCTTGTAACAATTGTTAGGGCAAAGATATAACCTTGAAAATACAGGCATCCTGTCCAACGAATTCTACATGTGAACTACATTAACTTCACACTGCCATAGAATCATAGCCTCCTTTGATACTTAAATTTAACCTTTAATTTAATGTTAATCATCTTCTCTTGCAGGTATGACTATTATTCTTTTTCAGTTATTCCAGCCATGGGAGAGCTGGTTGCTGGTGATCGGGAATCCTATCAGTACTTAGTTGAGAGTATCCGACGTTTCCCCTCACAGGTTATCATACTCCCATCTATTGGTAGCTGTCCACATTTTTACTTCTTTTTGGCTTGAAAAGGAGTTTGCATTTGCTAACGGACCTATAGGAGCTTCACAAGATGGATGGATACATTATTTGCTACTCCTTGTGTCACTGAAAAATATGAACCAAGTTTTGATTGAGGAAGATGAGTCCTAGGCCAATGGGTTGACAGTGATCATCTCCAATGTTATTTATAATTTAATTGAAGCGCAAAAGTGGCAAGCAAATAGAGGCTTTGCTAGTTGCTCTATAGTTACCCATTCAGGACCCACCCTTTATCCTGTCAATTATGAAGCTAAGTTAAACTTAGCCAATAAGGATTGACTTAACTGACATGATTGAGTTGTGTCGACTCAAAGGTCTTGAATTCAATACCTGTTGGTGATCCTTCATTAGTAGGCGATCGGTTAGTACTATTGTAAGCTTGTGGCATGTCGTTGGAATGAGGCAATCTCTTAACTTTTTCTGAAAAAAAAAAGGCAGTAAGTATGCTAATTTTAGTTACAAAATAATTGGCTTTTACTCAGCATTGTCAACTGTTCTCTACTCTCTGCAGAATTTGCTTATGTATGCTTGTTTGCCTGGCATCATATGCATTGCGCAGAAGCTTCTTTGATGAAAATAGGAATGTCAAGGAAGCTTGCTTCTGAGTTATCCTATTCTATGTTAGCTAATCTATTATAATTGATGGATTGCAGGAGAAATTTGCTTCGATGATTGTGGATGCAGGGTTCCAGAAAGTAGAGTATGAGAATCTAGTTGGGGGAGTGGTTGCCATCCATTCAGGGCTAAAAATCTGATATATTATATATGAACTTCAATCTCAAGTATCTAATAATTCATTCATCTTTGGGAACTGTCTATAAGCATGGAGATAAAGTGGATCTTGTGAGAACTCGTAGAGACGAGTTGACTGCTTAGAATGTGTTCTGTAGTTTCTGCCGTTAGTTCTGGGAAATGTTTTTCTTTGGCGTTTGCAATTCTTTTACCGAGACTGACAGTTATCATGAAACGTGTATATGACTCTCATAAGAAGAGTAAATATATTTAAATTTTTTACCAAAAAATAAATACATTTTCTTTTCATACAGAAGTTGGTTTTATCACTTACACTGTCAAATGATCAAAGTGAATTTGTATTTTTTTCAATGAAAAAAACACAAGATATGTATAAATGAAATATACTTACATAATATGCATAATAACTATTTTGTTTATTCATTTTGATAACCAATCAAGCAGTGATTTGTTCTTTCATCATAATTACAAATCTACAATGCTAAATTTTTTTTTTAAATACAAGTTTCTTTTAATAATATTTACATAATACTACTCGTTCGAAAGTCTTAGTTATCTTTGAAAAAAAAATTCAATTGCACTGATAATTGTAATAAGTCCAATTCTATAAATTGTAGAATTTCTTCATGCAATAACTAAATGAGATGTGACACTGAATTTTATTTTCATTCAGTATAAATCGGAATTCTTTCTCTATTTTATTAGACACAAAATAATTAATATATATAATATTAAAATCAACATTATTACCCAACAATCTAATAAGATAGAAGACGATAAATACTATTTACTTAAGAGAGAGTGACAATTATGATATATAGTTCAGGAGGCTTAAATCAAGTCATTAAATTCTTTAAAAAACTAGTTAATTTCATAATTGAATCTAAATCATATATCTATTGTGAATTTGGCTCCTCTTGTTATCCACAGGCATCGTAGCCAGCATATCGCTCTCCACAGTCCACATCCTATACTAAATTTCGTTTCTGAAGAGAATTATGATAAATAAAGAACGGCAATGATTAATTGTTGGCTAATTAATGACTGCAGCCATTAGCAATTAACGTAATGATTAAACAAATGGGGCAAAGATTTACGTCATTGCGTGCACAACGTTCCCAAGGCAAGTGGGTGGGTCCCCGTGCCTCTTCCAAACGGATAAAGTCAAGCACAATCCCGCTTCGATTCCTTCCCTTCATATCGAACTCTCCAACCTCACTCCCAGCCTGCTATTTTTGCCACGTGTCGTCCATCCCTTGGTTCAGACCCAGGCTCGGGTATGGGCCACGTCGCACTTTTCTCGCCCCACCCCCGCTCACCCACCACTCTTCTCTTCCACCCATTTTCAGTTGTTTTGGGTTCAGCTGAGTCTGCAGGAGCCCTTCCATGATCGCTTCTTCGCTTCTTCTTCCCTCCACAAATCGATCATGTCACGGTACACTTGTTTCCTTACCATTTTTTCTTCTGCTTCTTCTTTTTCAATTTCCTCTCCCTTTCTCGCCGCCAAATTGTTTCTTGTGTACTCTTTTTCTCACAGCTTCCTTTCACAATTCGAAAATCATCTTTCCTTTCTATATTCATTTTTTAATCTGAAAATCTGTGGTGTTCGGAGTCTCTACAGTTCGATCATGGCTTGAAATTTGTAGATATGGCGCTCTTTATTTTTTTTAATTTTCTTTAGTTATTTAACTGTAATCTCTGGCCGTAGTGTTCTATACTTCTGTATTTTTGTGAGGCTGAATCCGTATTTCGTTAGATTTTGCATATGGATGTGCTTCTTTGGAGCATAATAAGTTGTTTTCTACTTTTCCCTGTCACGTTGATGCGTCTATGCTTTTTGAGGCTCATGGCTTGGTTCTTATGCATTGCATGTTGATGTATGGAGAATCTTCTCACACTCCTTATCTGTCCAAGAGATGAGAAGATTGCAGCCTTTGAGGCTGATCATGACATTTATGTACTATATTTATATTATTATTATTAAATTTACAACTAAATAGCTTGAAGTTTTAGCTTGTATTCCTTTGCCATAATAAGCATTAAATTGATAAGTTCCATGACGGCACAGTTTTTTTCCTTGTGTGGTCACTTGTTTATGTTAGTAGCCATTTCTGGCCTTTTAAAATCAATTGTGTTAATTCTGAACCCGATTTTTGTGATTTTTCATACTAAGATGTTTTAATCCTTTTCAATAAATGCTATTCATGAAAAAAAATATATTTAGTTGGTAGTGAGAGGAAAATGCACTTGGTTTTGCTTAGAGACCATTGTGGATAGCGTTGATATAATCGTAACATCTTCAAGATAGATTTTTGGTTTTAAGATTGGCAGCTTGGAATGCTAGATGTCGTTCAGTTGTCTTTTTAACTAACTTGTACCATGCACTGGTAGATATATTTTACTAGAAACATGCTATGGAATCATGCGTAAGAGAAAGATGGTAAGTGCTGATTATGGTGTGGTTGCTGATATTTTTGAACTGATTCAGCAGTTTTGATCATTGGCTTTAGTAGATGAGTTGATGTTGCAAACATAAACTGTTAATGGTTTTAAGGAAAGTGAATTCCTGCATGATCAGGTCTGCTGAAAACTTATTCAGCTGTACTCTTGCCTTCTATTTTTACAGGGTGAAGTAGACTGCATATATTCATTTTTGGTTATTGAATGGATTAAACTAGTGTTCTGCTGCAATTTTTATGACATATATTGATTACGAGATATTTCCTGGATGGGGGGAGCTTGTTCTAGGAAGCAAGAGCAGAATAATGAAGATAGTTCTCGTAGAGGACTTTCACGGAGATATTGCAAAAGTGGGAGTTTGAAATGGTTGACATCCTCATTTTCTTATCCGTCTATAGATTTCCATTTACGAAAAGGAGAATGTCCATCACTGCTGGACTTGTGTATCCAGAAAATAAGTGAGGTACAGTTTAAACAAAAACTATGCTTTGTCCAGACTCTTTATATTTTTATCTAATCACAATCTTTTTCTTCGACAGGAGATTGATAAATATAACACATTTTCTATACTCCCACGGGATATAAGTCAGCAAATTTTTAATAAATTAGTTTACTCCCGACGTCTGACTGGTGCTTCCCTCGAAGCTTTTCGAGATTGTGCTCTCCAGGTAAGTCATTTTAAATCAATTCTGGTTAGTTATATGTTCTTGATCTGAAGGATTAGAGGTCTAATCACTTTTGTCGACAGGATCTTTACTTGGGAGAATATGCTGGTTTTAATGATACTTGGATGGATGTCATCTCATCACAGGGTTCATCTTTACTTTCTGCGGATCTTTCTGGGTCTGATGTCACTGATTTTGGGTTGACTTATCTTAAAGATTGCAATAATATCATTTCCTTAAATCTAAATTACTGTGACCAAATTTCAGATCATGGACTGGAGTGCATCAGTGGTATTATTTCTTTTTCTGCATTTTTAAGTTTTGTTATGGAACCACGGTGTATGTATCTGCAGTTCTTCATTTATTTCCTATATTTGCACTCGGGTGTTGGTCCCTTGGCATATTTTTTTATAAATTTTAGTCATCTGAAAAAAGATTAAAAATCTCATACCATAACGGCATATTCCTTTGGTAAACTGTGTCTATGCATTGGTGTGGAAGTGGGTGTACATGCTACCTTATTTTTTACTTGAATTGATAACTTACTAAAAATAGACTAGCATGCTCATGTTCCCAGATCTTACAAATATCTCTTTTAGTAGATAACTGCCACATTTTTTTTGGAAAAAATTCAAAAAAGTAATTCTTGGTAAAAATATTTTCAACTTAGGAATAATTAACCACTTAACTAGCTAACTATATTCAAAGAGTGATTAATCAGTAAACCCTTACTGACTTAATTAACCACTTAGGTGTATAATTGTTCCCAAATTGGAAATATTTTTGCCAAGAATTCTGCATGAACTATGACATTTGATTTATGTTCTATTTTTCTTGTGATTTTCTGCATTGTAATATATCATGTGACTTAAGTTCAAAGAATGAAATTCTGCATAGTGCAGTTGAAATGATTGTTTTTCCACCACAAAGGTTTCTTGCAAAGCCTGAAATTGTTTTCAAGACCCACCCATCATATAATCAAATTCAACATAATGAATTCTGCTTAGTGAAGTTGAAATGATTTGTGCATATCATGTGTAATATGTTGTTGTGGTAGTAATGTTGTATCGTTATTTCTGTTGATCTCTGTCATCTGCCTTAGACATCCATTTTGTACATAACATTTTCCAAAATTACGTCACCTGGGTGCCTTTCCATATATTGCTGATATTCATGTGATGGTGCTTATGGCCAGAAGCATTGTCCATAAGTTGCTTAAGTTGCTTTTTTATGTAATCAAATCTTCCAGGTCTGTCAAACTTGACAAGTTTGAGTTTTAGAAGAAACGATTCAATATCTGCTCAAGGAATGAGTACCTTTTCTGGTCTTGTTAACTTGGTCAAGTTGGATTTGGAGAGATGTCCTGGGATTCATGGAGGCCTTGTTCATCTTCAAGGTTGGTTCTTAAATGTAATGTCGTGTGGAAACTTAACTAACCACTGTTCTGTGGTGCCCTTCAACTACCCCAGTTATTATACAACATCTGAAAGATGTTTGAATTTGCTAGCTGCTAAACTCATTTGGTTCTTAAGGGTGCTAATATATCCCATGATGTTGTATCATTGTCTGTCACAGTTAGTTGTTACAAGTGACAATTGTGCTTTCAATGAAATGGACTGTAATTTACAGAACACCCAAGTGGAGTTACTGCTCTTTTTAGCAAGTTTCTGCCTTTATGCTTGCCCTGAGTGCTTTGGATAGATAACATAAGGAATCAATAATTGACAACATTTTGCTTAGTATTATTGTTTTACAACTGTATTATGCATTGGTGATATAGGATAAACTATTTAAACTAAATGAGGGAGACATTTAAAGAAATAAGGATTGGGCAAACAAGATCAGAATACCTCCAGAAAGGGGCTGGTTTTTCTGGTTAAATGACCAGGGAAAAGATCCTATAAAATAATAAAGGGAAAATAATAGAACTTTTTAAGAAAATTGAATCTCAGTACCTTATTACACTCATAAAACGCTTTTCTATGGAATAAGGAATCGCAGCCCTTAAAATAGGTTCAATCTCTATCTTCCATGTAATTAAGCAGAATTCACCCAAGAAGACAATTAAAAAAAAAAGGAATTTATTGGAGTAATTGTGCTACTGTATCATGAATAGTGCTTTGACTGCACTATTGTGAATAGTGACCCAAAATTGATCTCCATTCAATTAGATTTGTGAATTGATAGAAATAGGAAATTAGTAAAATGTGGGAATTGATAGAAATAGGAAACTAACAAAGAATCAATAAATGCTCTAGTGACTATAATCAAGAAAAATTGAAAGAGTGAGCACGTGACTGAATTGGATGGGCCTGTGTGGATTTTACCTTCCTCGTTTGGAAGGTAAGGATTGCCTGAAGTTTGCATGCCTTGCCTTAATGGTGTACAGCTGAGAAATATATCCACTTCAATCCAATGATTTGGTCCATTATTTTCAGGTTTAACCAAGTTGGAATCTCTCAATATAAAGTGGTGCAATTGCATAACAGATGCTGATATGAAGCCTCTATCGGGTTGGTTGCATCTTGCTTCTTTTTTATCACAGTAGTTGAAAATTTACCAGACATTTTAGTTGTCTAGACTTTCTTTTATGCAGTTAGTGTGTTTTCCGCCATGCAGTTGTTCCTGTTCAGATTATAAGTGTCCCCTCTCTTAGGAACTGCACATATTTTATTGCAAGACTGTTCAAGTAATGGCTCATTGCATAATGAAAAGTGTTAGTTGGTTTTATGAAGGATGCCTTATATTATGCAGTGGTTTACTTGCATAAATTTTCTTGCTGTGTGCCTCTTGCTGTGCTACTTTTGAAGGATTTGTTTGCATTCATTAGGATTTAAAACTGGAAGACAATAAATGCAATTATCCAATTAGACAAGAACACGTTGCAACAGCTGTGTTTTACAACCATATAATTGTCAGTGTGTGTTTGTGTTTATAGAAGTATAATCGCTGTCTTCTTAGTATTACATTCACTGAAGGGGACACATGATTCAATAATTGACAGTACAATTTATTCAATTCAATTTACTTCCAGAGCTTACAAGCTTGAAAAGCCTAGAGATTTCCTGCAGTAAAGTCACCGATTTTGGCATCAGTTTTCTAAAAGGTGTGTGCCTTGCCTTTTATTGTTGTGATGTTTTGGAGCATTAGGGATTATGTGATTATCTTTTACCAGTTACTCTTATAAGTTTTTGTGTTCAGAAAGGTTTATATTGTTCTGTATTAATGCTTGTTTATGATATTTTTCTCTCATGGAGAGTGTAGCTTGAAACTGATAGGTTCAACCTAGCATTCTCGTCTTCTTCATTAGTTACAATATTTTCATCTGAGTCTGTGTGTGTGATGATGCAAGGCATGATTGATGCTTTGTGCTGGCAACCACATTTATGTGTAACAAGGTTTTCTTGAAGTAAATTATCAATAAACGCTTGACAGGGATGTATAGTACTCTATACAAGTATCGACTAATTTTTTTGATTTTATGTTTGATTTTGAAGGTCAATTTAGTTCATTTTTGTTTACTTCTTTTTTTTAAAAGAATTCGGTTAGATATTATCAATCTTAGTTGTGTTCATGTTTTACATGTAGACTCTAGTTGTGTAAAAGCAATAGTTCAGTTGTAAAAGAGCATTCTTGAAAATTCTTTTTCTTTGATGATGTAAAGTTTGCCATTTATTCTTCTAAAGTTGATATTGTGAAGTTGGTTAGCAGGCAAGTTGTACTGTCAAATGTACATCCCAGTACCAATGTACAAGTATCTCAGCTCACCAGTTTAAAGGAAATTTTGAGTTTCATCATTTCATATTGATCTTCCTTTCTTCCATTTTCAATATTGTCTCGTTCATTTCAGGATTACAAAAGCTTGCTCTGTTAAATTTGGAAGGGTGCCTTGTAACAGCTGCATGCTTGGATTCTCTTGCAGGTTGAATTCCTGCATAGACTTCTATGCTTATTCTGTTAATTTTTGTTATGATTATATTTAGGCTTCACTAGTACTGCCTAGTTGTTAGGCTAAAATCTTGGTTATTACTCACAAATGCTTTAAGCTTGAAGCTGAGCCACATCGTGTTAATCATTTTATTGGGATGCTGTTGCCTTCAGTATATCACTCCCATCAGATTGTGATTTGAGCAAGGAAAGTCCACTAGTTGTGAAACTTCATGAAGAAAAATGTGGGATTGGGGAATATAATTTCAGGCTTACATTGAAAAGATTTATATGGCTTCATTTATTATTTATTTTTAAACTTCTTTTGTTCAGATGGGGGAGTATGAGGTTCAAATTTTAATGCCTTTAACAAAAGGATACTGAATTTTGTTTGCAATAATGTCAGCACAATATTCACCTTTTTTATTTATTAAGTAGCTTTGAGGTTCTAATATTAGGTATGTCTGCTTGACTCATTTAAAAAGAAAAGGTGTCAACTGAGTATCACTATATAAACATGTACATCATTTTGAGCCAACTGCTATTATTTTTATTATTACCAGTGAACGTTGTCGGTTGGATGTAAGAAGTTTAACTTGATTATGTCTTTCTGGTATATAATGCGATTGAACTACCTATTCAAGTTTTGATTTGACATTGTTATGTTTCCTGCCAGAGCTTCGTGCCCTGTCAAATTTGAATCTTAATAGATGTAATCTTTCTGACGATGGATGTGAAAAGTTTTCACGTAAGTTTCGATTTGTATAGCTACTTACTTCAGGCTGTAACAATATAATCTATAATATGCTTATTGGGTTTCACTTTTTGGCGCCATAAGAATTCTTGGGAGCACTAAATTTGTAGCATTCTTTGTCTTTTTTTTTTTTTTTTTTTTTTTTTTTGCAGGACTGGAAAATTTGAAAGTATTAAACTTGGGATTTAATGACATAACAGATGCATGTTTAGCACATTTGAAAGGTGATTTCAAATATTGACCCAATTCTCCCTCCCTCCCTCTCTATTTTTCTCCCCTTCCCCCATCCACCCCTGCTCCCTCCCCTTTCCCCTGGATAGACCATCAGTCCAACTTAATTCATTCTGGACTACTGTGAAGAAACAAACCATCTATAAACTAAAGTAGATAAACACTAGTACTTGTTCACTGTCTAAAATGGAAATTTACATTCTATTCAGGCAGCTGGGGAGCTAGACCTCACCTTTGCCATGACTACAAGATGTGAAAAAATAAGATTCTTGCAGTTTTACATTCCAAAAAGTTGTGCTAAGATTCTTGTACCAAATTATGTGCAGTCAAAGTCAGCACTTCCGAGTCATCAATTAGATTTTAAAAGATTCCAATTATAAAAAAAATAAAATAAAATTATTCGCAATCAAAGGTAACTTGATTTATTATAGATATTCTTTCCTTTTGTTTTTGGCCTCAACTATATCTTTTTATATTTGATTGATGTTGTGGTAGTCTGACTTGGAAGGTCACATCATTTAAGACAATAATTTTGGTACAACTCTTGGGACATGTAGCATTACTTAACAAGTCTACCTTCTCTAGCAACAGTATATTTACAGACACCAGTCTCTATTTCAAAAAATATTCTTTCTATCTCTTCAAGTTTCAAGATTATAATCTTGCTTGCAGTTATTGTTGTTGACATAACTTATTTAGTGCATACACTATTAACTTCTTTGTGCAGAATTTTCTTGTATAGTTAATAGATAAGGAAAATGCTATATAGTCAGAATTTTTGACATAGTGGCATGCTTGTTGACTCTTGGATTGGTGAGTGGTCTTTACCACTTCATTTCATCCAACAACCACCCTTAAATCTAGTTTAATTCTGTAAAAAATTCTAGCTATTTTTTTTTGGCTATGTAGCATTACTCAATAGATAAAAGAAAAAGTAAAGTTGTTTTGCTAGGGAAGAAGAAAAATATGAAGTATATTTGAAAGAGGATGGTTGTGTCTAACAAACTGATGCATTTTTTCAAGCAGGATTGACAAAATTGGAGAGCTTAAACTTGGATTCATGTAGGATTGGTGATGAAGGAATGGTCAACTTGGCAGGTAGATGCTTGAATCTCCCTCCTTTTTCCTTGTCTCCTAGTGGTAACTTCCTGAATGAAAATTTTGGAAAAAGAAAAAGCAAAAAGTAACTTAAGCACATTTTCTTTATCTTGGCATAATTGGTTGCAAATGATTAGTTTGAAGAATGATTGTGTTGCATGTGATTTGTCATTGGAAAGGGAAAGCGTGACTACATTTGCTTGTCAATGCTTTTAGGCCATAGGCAATTGAACTGCTTGGAATTGTCCGATACGGAAGTTGGAAGCAGTGGGCTCCAGCATTTATCAGGTTAGACATGCCAGTTCTTTATTACTTTCCAAATTTATGCTTTTAGTATCTGATCATTGTTCCTATTGCATCTCATCTGATTTGGGCTTTTGACTGGGGGTTTATTTCCCTATCTCTGTGTGTGTGTGTTTTGGATTGCATTTCTTTTAGTTGAAGTTAGCTTTATCCCTTTTTACATTTGAATGTACTGACCTAGTGCTGATGTTATCACAAGTTAATCTCTTGACATGGTTGATTGCTGAGTCATGAATAGAACTTATCAGTGAGAGAGAATATATTCTTTGGATTGTAGAAGTTAAGTGATTTCTACTACATAAGGAGTATGATATGCATGAGCTATTATGATGTAGAATTCTGTGACTATCTTTGCCATGGACTCTAGTCTTTCTATTTTGATTATTCGATTATTCTATTTCTTGTAGGATTGTCTAACCTGGAGAAAATAAATCTGTCATTTACCGTGGTTAGTGATGGTGGTTTAAGGAAATTGTGTGGACTCTCATCTCTGAAGTCACTTAATTTGGATGCTCATCAAATTACTGATGCTGGACTGGCAACCCTTACAAGTATGTGTTCCTATGCAAAAGTTGCAATTCAAAGAATGGTTTGTTTATTTTCTGTTTTTTACATGGGCTTTAAATCCTGTTCAATCTGATTGATTTGCTACTAACTGATTTTTATTCCAGATTCGAAATATTACCATTAATTTCTAGCTTTTATCTTTCCTAGAGTTTGCCATAGCTTCTTTATTTTTCCAAAACATGAATTTCATGAAATTTTTTTTTAAGCTTAAAGTATTCTGGCTCTTTGGTTTTCTAAGCTTAAAGCTTAATGTGGCAGCATGCATCATTCTGAATTTATTTATGCAGGTTTGACCGGGCTTACTGACCTGGATTTGTTTGGCGCGCGAATCACAGATTTTGGAACAAACTATTTGAAAAGTATGCAATATGTCACTAATATTTAGTTTCCTACAATTATCCCAAGAGATTTCAGTTTCCTATGACTGGAAGCTGAAATATGGTTATTTGTGGATATATCTACCTTCTTCAAACAATATAGTTTTCTTCTATCTTTCGGCTCTGTTTTTGTTTCATGCCTTTATATAAGAAACAGGAGTATATCTAGTTATAATTATTACAGCTAAGTTGCATGAACTTGATTTTACCTGTGAGGGAATTTTAAAATGACTGTCTCTTAATTCATCAGGCTTAGTTTAAAGGAAATCTAATTGTTTTCGGCTCACAAGTTTGTCCTCTTTTGAGCTTGTCCTCTTTACCTCCTCCTCTCAGTCAAGATTTGTTAGTCTCTCATCTAAAGATTATGCACCTGCTGGACTGATATTCATAGTACATTTGGTGAACCTCTTTTGTCAAACAAGCTCCAAAATCAATCTTGATTCCCATTTTGTCAGATGGATTATGATTAACTACATGTTAGTGTTAGTTCTCTAACTGAGCCCATTTCAATTAGAATTTGAATTCACTGTTTTGCTAACTGTGTTTATGGTGAAACAGACTTTAAGAACCTGAGGTCCCTGGAAATATGTGGAGGAGGATTGACTGATGCTGGTGTGAAAAATATCAAAGAGCTTTCATCTCTGATGTGCTTAAATTTGTCCCAAAATGGCAACCTTACGGATAAAACCCTGGAATTAATTTCTGGTATTTTTGCAGACCTTTGTTTTGTTTGAGAAACACATGGTCTCCTTTTGTTTGCTTTGTTTTCCTCTTTGACCAAGTGGAAAACCAAAATAATCACATGAACAAAAGAAGTTGTGGGGTTAGGATTATGGATCGAACTTGAACGGATATTTTTCTTTCCAAAGGCTGTGTGCTTGTGAAAGAGTCCTAAATGTGTCAAATCAATTAGTTGGCTACTCAAGGTACTTCTAGTTGGAATATATAATGGTTCATTTGAATTCAAGGGGTTCATGGATAGTGGGGCTATCTAAATGTTTGTTATATTCTTTAACATGACGAGCATGACCATGGCTGAAAAGTAAGCTCTAAACATAGAGGTCGAGAATCATAGCTGAAATAAATTTTCCCGTTTTATATTGTTGTTTTCATAATGAAAAACAACTTATTTGCATTTATTGCCCTGGGATAGTTGTAATTACCAGTGCTCATGTTTGTGCACACAATTTCAGGGCTTACTGGGTTGATATCTTTGAATGTTTCAAATTCTCGCATCACCAATGCTGGACTGCAGCATTTGAAAGCACTCATGAACTTGAGGTCTCTGACATTGGAGTCCTGTAAGGTGACAGCAAAGGACATGAAGAAACTTCAATCAACAGACCTCCCGAATCTGGTAAGCTTTAGGCCAGAGTAGTTAGATGGGGAGGGATTCTATGTATAGTCTGTATATATATAAGCTGTACTGACGTATGTTAGAGCAGCATGGAAAGACAACCTCAAATTGTACATAGCTAATGCATGGAAGGTGTGAATTGTCTCTTTGCGTGGTGCGATGTTTTGATTTATTTGATAATTATATGATGTAAAAATGTGTGGCACGTTTCGTAACATTCTGTTTCACTCATTTGCTTTAATATTTCACAACCTCTGCTACTGGTTACCCCTAATTAAAATAACTTCCATTTAAATTGGGTTAACCAAGTTTTTATTATACTCAATGTTATATGTATCCAACGCCTTCTGTTTTATTTATTTCACCTATATTTTCGGGAAAAAAAGTAAAGTTAAAATATCAATAATTTGATCTGTGCTTATATTTTTTTTCAATTTTAATGTGTTAAGATTATATAATAATTGATTATAATTCAATGTATTCAATGGTTGCATTAATTAAAATTTTTACGCTGATATTAAGTTCACCGTCTATTGTAAATCTATCTGCGTTCCTATTTTCTTATTCCAGAAATTAAAAAAAGAGAAGTTTCGGCCCTTCACAAAACGAGACTTAGTATGCGTGAGAAGTGAGTTGTGTTCAGAAAATTTTATAATTAAAATGCTGTACAGAAAATTTAAATTCTTGCGTCAAAATTAAACAAAATCAATCATGTGCTAAGTTCCAATAAATATCAAAAGAACGTAAGCATATTGGCCCCACCCAAGATCCCAGGGTGACAGCATTTGCGGACCTCAATAGAAATCAGCCAACAGATTGCAGCATGTAACTCTGCAGACACCAAACTGTCCACAAAAAATACCATAACTGATTCGACTGAAGGTTCTTGGGACATCATTGACAGAATAGGAAGTAAATTTTGATACTTTCATCTTCTGCAACGGCTCAAGACCGCAATAATGTTTAAAGTCACATGTAAAAATACCAAGAAAAAGAAAACATGTAAAAAATCGAGATATTTCTTGAATTTTCCAAGTACAGCACTAGTGAACATTTTAAAGAAGCCACAACAGGTAACATAAGAATATAACTTGCACAGACCCGGAACCTACTGGTTAAAAGTCTACATTCTTCAGTATACATGTCATGAATCACAAACTGCACCACTAAAAAGTATGGGGGAAGATAAGACAAGCTTACTTAGTTACATGCAGACTGGATAGAGCTAACAGAAGGCAAAAAGTTAGGATCAACCAATCTAATTAAATAGCCAGAAGTTTGGAGATATTCAAAAGAACTTCTACATCTGTATTCTGTAGCATTAAACTCGAAAGAATTTTTCACATATATGGCAATTACAATGTGATTTTGGTTTCAACCAAATGGGTTGCTCCACAGGATGGATCTAGAGAGTGGTTGGATCAACTGACTTGGAGAGTGCCCTGCATTAACTTAAGTACAAACCTAGTTCTTCAATGGCCGGCAAGCCAAGTATGTAAAAGAAACTTCTCTTTGGCTGACATGGATCATCTTTGGGCTTGATCTGAAGAAGGTCCGACTGGAGCAGCTGCCACATTGCTTGCTGACCCATTCTCAAGGGGAGGAGGCACACCCCACTTGCCTTCAGACTCAGGGGGCTCAAAGACATGAACTCCACCATCTGACAGTCCTACAGCAAACTGATTTGGTTCTTGTGGATGTGCTGCGATTACAAGTGGTTGTATGTTGGAACTGCTGCATAAAAAGCGACAAGCTTGGGATTCAACTAAAAGTACTGCATAAAATATTATAAACACAAAGCAAGCAAATTCTAGAGACAGAATAATTGTGAAATTAGGTGCTTAATTAAAATTAAAATTGAGATAACCATTAATAACATGAAACCAGTATCGGGAGAGACAAAAAAAAAAAAAAAGTAAAACAATGCATTACCTGACACTTGCAGGAAGATAAGCAGAAGGATTGATACGACAACGTAATCTGAGGTTTGAAGCACTAAATACACAAACAGTTGCGTCTAAAAAGCTGGCATATATCAGCTGGCTATCACATGAGAAAGTTGCATGCGATATTGGTGCAGCATTTGCTAACCACTACAATTCAAGCTATTATATCAGATGAAAAATAAATAAAACGAAATTATTTACACAAGACACTGAATTCAACGAACTAACCTGCTTTGGACCTTCTAGTTTCGTTGCTTCATAAATGGCAAGTTGAGTTTCATGTACAACCAAGAACTGTATCTGATCCTGATGAAACTGAACACGGGTATCTGCCTGTGCTGGTGGAGTCCTCCCAGCAGGAAGCTGCAAGAATCTAGTCTTCTGCTTTTCCCATCCATCAGTATTCCACACACAAATCTGCACAATAGACAGAGCTCAAAAATAACTCTCCGTATGATAACTTTGAAAATTGCATGTTTCTATACATGATGAAAACCAGTTGAAGGTTCAAAACTAGAAGTTCTTCTGACGCAATTTAATCATAGAAAAGCAAGATTCTGGAGATAGATCTACACTGGATAATTATTACCTGAGCATCTGCCCCAGATGAAACTAGCACATTCAATACATGAGAGAAAGCAAGACCGGTGATTCTTTTAGTATGGCCTTTTAGTTTAATTTTAACCTGAAAAAAGAACTCTGCATAAACACCAAATATCTCAAATCAAAAGTGAGAGTAGAAACTGTTTACAGACAGCACTGCTACCTCATCTACACGGACATTATATATCTGAATGGAGGAATCATCCATGCCTATGGCAATAATATTGTTATCCTGAGGATGGAAAGCAAGAAAGGTTGCTGCAGGTGGTGGAGGCATGAAAGTTGTCATTGTCTGCACTTAGCCAAGAAGATTGAAATTGGTTAATTGCAAAACAGAGTCTAGAGTAATGACTAGAGCTCATAGGTCACCTTAAAAGTCATCATATTGAACAGGGAAATCTTCCCTCCCGATGCTGACATCACGTAAGAATCATTTTTGGACAGAGCAAAGCAGGGTACAGCATCCTCAGGATTGCTATCAGTAATGTCATTAGTCATCAGGATGCCACTTGATGGTTGCCACAACTGAGGTACCATGCTGGCAGTGGCCTACAAGATGAAGTATCAACATCAAGAAACAATATAATTCTACTCCCAGTTTCATGATTAGAGAATAGTAGTAGCTGACAAGTAATTTCACATGTTCTCACACCTTTCCTGATGAATTACGGTCACTCCGCTGCCATTTCCAGAGCAGGTGAATGGCATTTGATGCTAATGCCAGAATAGCATTACCTGAATTAGTATATATCAACCTTGATATCTGTCAAAAGAAAGAAGATAATCAGATGTTCAGAACAATTTCATTTTTGGAGAGGGCGAGGCACAGAAACCTTACAAGAAGGAAGTTCAAGGGTGGTCTTAATGCAGTATTCCTATCTAAAGTAAGAAGGCATAAAGGTCACACTTGTCCAGGTGTTTTTCTACTTTTTTTTTTTTAGCCACATTCAGGGATTTAAATGATTTTATATAAAAAGATTAAGGCTTCATTAAATTTCCATTATTTTATGCTTAAACACTTATATGAGACAATGTAATATGATGTTAGCATTAATGACAAGGAAAAACAGCATGCTAATCAAATACTTAACTGCTTCAGCTCCCATTTTTATCCACCAAGACCCACATACCATAAGTTATCTACGTAGTAATACAAACTATAATCACGAGTTTTGCCAATAAGACAGATTTTAAATTAGACTGGCCAGCTTTTCCTAAGTCTAGTAAATAGAAGCAGGAAAATCTCCATTTCTCCTCACTTACATAAAGCTAAGTCTGGAAGATAATCGTGTTACTAGGCAGTTATAGTGAAAAATCATCACCGCATTAAGGCATTGATATGAAGTTATGGTACACCACCAAGTCTTTTGTAGATAGAGGAGCTCCTAGTCCATTCAGTTGCAAACATTAAAGGCAGGCATATAAACAAGGACTCTTTTTGTTGGCCAATTAAACCCAATTCATTGAGAAAAGGCAAGGTTGTAAGCAAATTTGATTACTGAATATGCTACTAGAGGGTATTTGATATAATTAGTCATTTGAAGGTTTAAAAATAAATAAAGAAAGAGTAAATAACATACCTTGGTCACTCTTACATTCTCAGGTAGCTTCAAGGATCTACATTGAGATGGTTCATTGATTTCAGTGAGCTTCCATATCTTTGACTTGTCATTGGATTCTTCACTTATTCTAGGTTTAACATCACCCAAGTTTCGGGCATCACCATTCTGGTGAGATGAAATTGACATGTAGCTAAATTTAATAATAATAATAATAATAATAAATATATCATAAGAATAAACATATAATGGTCACTCATTTTTCCTGGTAGAGGGCCTGAAGAAAATACATTAACCAATAAAGTTGCATGTTGAGCAACATAAAAATTTAAAAAGTAAAAGCCACAAGTAACATGCAAGTAAATGACAACTCCCACTGATATGAAGACAAGATCAACAGACCATTCCAGCAATAGCTACTACAGATGAGGCTCTTTCTGCAAGTGCAGCACTAGTTGCAGCAGCAGCAGCAGCTGAAATTGGATTTATTGTAGGCTGCCACATACATTATACGTTAGACTATGTTTTATTAATAAGACATGAGGAAGTACAACGTCTATAAGTCTACCTTTGCCATGGCTTCTGATGTTCTTGATGCATCATATAAAGAATTCTCTACTGTACGCAACAAACGAATACCATCTCCATTGGCTAAAATTTTAATTCCATTCTCATTTGCAGAGACAGCTAAAAGAGTTCCATCCTTGTTGAAACGGATACGCGGACTTGCCTAGAATTCAGATACGGGGACAATTAGCAATTATTGCCAAAGACCAGCTCCCTAATTTCCAATAAAATAAAGAACTTACAGGTAGACCCCCATCAGCATCAACAGTTGTCAAGAGCTGAACATTGTCCATATCCCAGAATTTAATGGAGAAATCATCACCGGCAGCCAAAAATCGATTTTTGGTTGTATCAAATTGCACAACTCCCAAAGATCGCTTACGAAGAAATCCTTGGTATGTCCTTTTCACAGCTCCTTCACTTTCATTCCACTCAACAATAGAGGAATCCCCATCTTTGCTTGTCCCGCATGAAAAGAGCCTATAGTATACATCCACAGCCAAAAGTGTTTGAACAAAAAGTGATGAAAACAGATATTATAATTAAACTAGACTGCAAGATTCAGCACAATACAAGTAGCCATGGCAGAGAATATGGACCTTGTACCATCAGCACTATAAGCCATGGTTGTGCACCAACGACCAGGGGCATCATAATCAACACGAGATCCCAAATTGTCATACAACCATGCCTTTATCTTTCCATCTAATGCTGTTGAAAAGATGAACTGCAACATCAAAACACAAAAGTTATCAACAAGAAAACCAACCAGAAATTTTTTTTTTTTTTTTGGTGTACGATATTAATATAGCTAAATGAATCATACCAACAAACTGAACTAACATTCTCCCCAAAGGGTATCAAAGTCAATTTCTACCTGAATGTTTTCTTTATAATGCGGGCATACAGAATAAACTGGAGCCTCATGACCTTCAAAAGTATACTGCTTTGCACCCGTAGCAGCATCCCACACCTTAGATTACATAACTTGGTTAGCAACATATATGATCTTCTCCACTTCAGTAAACCAAGCTCAAGCTTTGACAAACTTACCTTGATGGTCTTATCATCACCACAGGTTATCACGCATAGTTGCTTATTTGGGTGGGAAAATGCTAGATCATTTACTCCACCAACATGAGCATCAATCTAGAAAAGAAGCCCATAAGAAAACAAATAGAAAAATGCATAAATAAAACCTAAAGCAAGGAGAGAGAATTCTACATACATAAATAAAAGAGGTTCATAGTATGTATGTATATGTATATGTGTGTGTACCTCCAGGTGCTGTCGTACTTCATCCCCACCGTGGTAAGAGTATATCTGAACAATGTGCCTTGAGTAAGCAACTCCTGTTTATTAAACAAACTCAGACATTAGTGATTGGTTTAGTTGACTTTTGAAAGAATATACTAATTATATCATTATATCAAACATTGAAGAATTCAGAAACTCACAACTTACCAAATAAAGCACCATCAGGACTCCAAATAACACGGTTGACAGAAACACTTGGATCTTTGACAAGAGCAGCCTGAATTGATCATGATTAGTTTTCTTTTCAGTCATTTCAAAATTACAAGTCTCAGGGCTTGGTACAAATATTCATCAAGAACATCAATGTATAAAAGTAAAGAGACAACCTGAAATGGCACTGAACATGCACTAAGATCCCAAACTTTGAAGTTCCTCAAGACCAACCGCTCCCTAGAACCCACTTCCCACAAAGCAATGTCCCCCACATTTGTACCAACTGACATATTGCATCAAGAAGAACTCAGTCAATTGCTAATATGAATAGCAAATACATGCAATTGAACAAAAAGTAGTCAATAGAACTATTAAAGGGCCTTAGAAGAGCAGCAGACCAAGAAGTAAAGACAGTTGAACTGGATGAAAGTCCATGCTCATAGGAGATGAACCCTGATTCATAGTTCGCATGACAGTCTTCGGTAAGTCATCGGGTGCATTAAAAGCCTGACCATGACCGTGACCTGGGAATGTCGACAACACATTGACAGGTAGATTTACCTGCACAAAGTGATGGAAGATCAACAGCAGAAACGTGAGGGGTCAAAACTTGCATATGCCTAGGTAAGAATTGCTAGACTATGTGTGATGTGTCCACAAGTGACATCAGATTACCTCATCCGACATTCCCATTGGCCTTGTTCTCTTGGAAACATGATCTGAGTCTCCGGATGGAAAGTCAACAGAAGGATTAGTTGGAGGGGTCCTAGGATGCTTCAAAGCAGCTTATCATAGCAATGAAACACATCAGAAGTCAAAGATCAAGGCAGACATAGCCTGTGAGATCTTAGTACTACTGCACATAAAGATTTGGAGAATAACAAAAAGTGAAAGAATGCATTACCAGGGATTGATGGAGCACCGAGACCTATAGCTCCTCCTCCAGAAACTGCGGCATGCGCTACGGTGGTAGGATTTGACATCCAACCAGCCAGGGGTGTTGGCACCGGTGCTGGAGTAGGTTGAAAAGGCTGTATACATGAAACAAGACACAGTCCAGCACCAAAGTAAGAACCAAAAGATAACAGAAACATATTATATGATGGTTATACCAAAAGAAGGTGGGTAATTAGTTTAGTGGCCGACCCCATGTGCACCAAGAGGAGGAAATCCTCCAGCCTTTGGTAAGGATCCCAGTAGCGGATTATTAGCAGGTGACGGAGCCCGTGCACCATTTGGTTGTCCACATGAGTGATCCACAAAAAGAGTTTTTATATCTGGATTTGGCCGTGGATTCTTACAAAGTTGATGCTGCCAATTCAAGCTGTAATTTAAATTTAAAAAAAGAAAAGGAAAAGAAAACCAATTCTTCGTTAATAGAAGACAACTAATCAGTAGTTAGATGAGTATCTTCAATGCAAAAGCTAGCTCCACCACTTAACAATGATCTATAATTCAACAGCAAATATGCACTGAAGCAGACACTGCACAGCCAAATATTGCAACAAATTGTAGTGGATACAGATTCTAATATTCTATTTAAAAAATTACAACCAATAGCAATTGATGGCATGAATCCTATCATTGATTTTTTTAAAAAAAAATTACGTAGGACATTCAATGATTGGATGACAATTACATGATGCATGCATAAACCAACAAACACAAAATATGGCAGATGATCTCCTTCAATTGTAAATAAAGATGCCAAATGCATTGTCCTGGCCAATATGTACCAGAAAGTTATTTCACATGTGTACAAGTTCTTGTTCTATATTGAGAAATCAGTATTCTTCGGCTTGGAAAAATTACCTTTGATTGATGAGAGTCCGTAACCTAGAGTTTTTAAGGTTGGGAAATTGCAATTTGTCGCGAAATAAGGGATTTGCTTCAATCAGCTTTTTAAGCTCAACCAACATGATTGCTCTTGCAGACTTCGTATCACCATACTTAGACAATTGTTCATTTTCCCTGAAGTACCAGAAACTCATTGTCTGCATCTTACAAAAGTTTTACACTGAAAAACCCGAGTAAAAATTTATAATCGTGTTCGTACCTAAAATTCTCCAATGTCAAAAGCTGTGTGATTTCCTTGAACAGCTCTTCGTTAAATGTAGCAAACACTTTCAAATCCTTAACTAATATTTCTACAGCCTTGGACCGGTCATGCCTACCAAAATTTAAAACAGTTCGTTCACCTGAGGTTCTATGCTAAAACTAGAATGTTAGATATTCAACAGAATCTAAATGGGAACTTGTGAGCTTACTTATCTAATGCCTCCAGGTACTTCTGCTTCCTTATCTCGAAAAATATCTTCATAGAATACCTATTATCATCTACTTTAGTGAAGCCAGAGAGGTATCTTTCAACCTCATCCCAATTGCCGTTGTGCACTTCATCCTCAAAATATTTCATGTTAAAGAAAAACCCAGACTCCTGTTCAAGCCTGTTATTTTTAAGAATTAAAAAAAGTAATAAATTAATGTGGTGAAAAATAAATACCAAAAATCATTTAATAAATAACAAACTCGAATGGCACAAGCCCCACTTATGAACAGTCTCTTTGAACTTTTCTTCATCCAGAAACTGCAGAATCAAGAACACCAATTCCCTACTGAGAGACGACATCGTAACCGCCCCGTCTTCGATTGGATATGCACTGAAATGAGCAAGAGTGAACTAGATCTGCGAAAAAAATAAAAAAAAATTGATATTTTTACACAGAAAAAAAGTCAGAGAAATTGCACAACGGTCAGCCACAAACACAGCCTGAAAAATCACATTAAAAATGAGTGATAATTCAAATCCGCACCGCGAATGAAATCATTGCACTAGCCAGGGCGAAGCATTTATGGAAGAAAACCTTCCGTATTTGCAAAATTAACTAAACGAAATCGATGCGGGCAAGTGAAATCAGGGTTTTGGGGGGCAAAAACGAGAAAAAAGTGAAAACAAATTTGACTCTATCCCAGACGATCAAAGGGGACAAAGAAAGCAGCTTTAATCCATACGGGAATCCAAGATGAAGAGAAAAAAAATGTTAAAAAAGAAACAAACAAAGAAAAGTAGAAATTAAAATACGTAGAAAAGCTACGGACTTTAAAGCAACAGATTCGGAAACTTGAAAAAAAGAGAGAGAGTCAGTCCTGAGAGAAGCTCTCACCTTCACATGGGATGAAGGGTCCGAATATGAAACCGAACAAACGCACCAGAAGAGAGAAAGGCAAAGGCCAAAGCTTTCTCTCTCTTCTCTCTTCGGTTTCTTAGACTTTCTCTCTCCTGAGGGAAAATGGACTATTATGCTACTCGCTCTCTTTCTCCTCCAAGGGGATTTTCTCTCTCTAGAAATATATATATATATAGGGTAGGATATTTGAACTTGCAGAAATGGGTGTATTTTATATAAGAAGCGACAGATAGGGGAGATGATAAGTACGTTCGCTTATCCAGAAAAGTCCTCCAATGGATGATAAGCCCTTAGGAAACTTGAACTACTTATAACATAAGTCCAGTTAATGACAAGGGCCCACTAAGCCGGCTTCAGTTTTGTCTAAGCAACCGGCTCGGAATCTCGAGCCGACAGCTGTCTTCAGCTCGGAGTAAAACTAGAAGATGAGCAATCTTCGTGTACTGATTCACCACATAGCGATTCTTCGACGTTTACCGTTGGATGTAGATCTGCACTTTGCTTGGACGATGAGGTGGCAGATCGAACAGTCGATAAGGGAGAAAGAGGGGTTTGGAGAAAGGAGTGAATAGTTGCTGAGAAAGAGACTTCACAGATCCCCCGGGTAACGACAAAGTTTCTCGGAGGGGGGGTTCCCATAAAGTTTGACCCCAGAGTTTGTTGGATATTACGGTGCCTGCCATCACCATCACCATTGGCGACAACCAGGAGATGTGGCACTTATTGTATCACGTGATAAAAGTTCATGATTGCGATATGAGATGAGATGAGAAAACGATCTATTTGGTAAGCTCCGACATATCGCGAGATGGATGTTAACAAAGTAAGTGAAGTGAATGATATGTGTGGTCAGAGGGGGGCGTGGTTTATTGTCCTTGTCAGTCGCGTACGTCTGCCTGTTCTCTTCCTCGTAGACATAGAATGCGGGAATCCACGTACATATCCTTTTTTTTTAATTTTGCATTTAAATAAATTAGTTTTTCTAGAATTTTATTAGGCCAATGTTAAATAATTAAAAATAAAAGTTATTAGATAAAAAAATAAACATTTAATATTTTAAAAATTAAAAATTTATTTAATATTTTTAAAATAATTTAATAAAGAATAATAAATATCATTTTTATTCTTTAACAATTTTTTTATATAAACATTTTATCTCTATATGTCAAATGTTTAACTCAAGGAATTATCTAGAAACAAATGGCATTATCATTTGTAACAATCATATATACAGAATTAGAGAGAGAGAGAGAGAGAGAGATATGACATGGTCACTAAACATGATATGTAAATGTTGGGGGTCACAAACAAAAATCTATAGTATGGCCCCTCTAAAGTTGTCCCTATCAAGAGAGAGTGCCTAAAATAATTCTGGCACAAGGGAAGAGGTCATTCATGCTATACAATTTGGGATGCCTCCCCCACCATACTTTTCTGTTTTCTTTCTTCCTACCAAACACAGCAACTCAATGAATGTTTCTATTTTCTTGATTCATGAGTTTCTAGAATAGTGTTAATTAGGATAAATATATTTGATTGGATAATGCTTTACAGATCTTGTTTTAAAAATTATGAATTATAGTACATATAAAATTAAAAGTAATTTAATAGTAATAAAATAAACGCATGAATTTTGAATTCTTTATATATAGTATTATTTTATTAAATTTTGTGCAAATTGAAGTGAAAATATTAATTAATTTCATAAATTTATTTAAAAATAAACAATATTTAACGTTTGTTGTTTGTTCTGTATCTGTATCATGATATTTTCATCTTCCATTCCATTTATGAAAGAAAAGACGGGTGGGCGAGTAACTGTTAACGGGACAAATCACACATCCACGATTTGTGATTGTGAAGTTGAAAATTTGATAAATGAAAAATAAAATAAAAAATAATAATTTTTTTTTAAAAAAAGCCAAGAAAAGCACGAGATTCTAAAATAGAAATGAAGGAGGAAAAAAGCATTAAAAATGGGGGATAAGGGAGTGCGAAGAAAGAGAAGCGCTCAGCATTCACCCCCCCACCCACCCTCCAAAGAGAAATTGAGAAATTATTATATTTTTTTTTATAATATTACGTAAACTTAAGATTATATTTCTTTTATTTATATTTTAACATTTGAATGTTTAATGTTTAAAAAATATATTTTTTAAAGTATAATTAATTATTTTAATTAATGAGTATTTTAAAAAAATGTCTTTTTAATTATTAAATTTTAGAATATTACAATATAAATAAAGTTTTGTTAATTGTGCTTTTGAGCATATATGATATGAAATTAAAAATAAAATTATTAAAATAAATATTTAAATTTTTAAAAATTCAAAACATATTTAATATTTTTAAATAATTAAAATTATTTAATAAAATTATTTAAATTTTTAAACATGTGATCTGCGTGAACAAAACTTATAATAAATAAAGAGTTTAATAATATGTGTTTTAAAAATACAGACTAAAAAATTAAAAATAATATTTTTATATTTTATTAAATTATTTTAATTATTTAAAAAATAAAATATTAAATATATTTTAAATTTTTAAAAAAATTAAATTTTTTATTTTTTATTTTTAATCTTTTAATATATACTTTTTAAAATATAAGTTAACAAAATTTATAAATAAATTATAATTTTATTTGATACTTTAAAAACATGTAATAATTTATCTGCATCCGGGGTCACGACCCATTGATGATTGACACTGACATTGACAACCTACAAAGCGGGTCGTGCAACTTCGCTCCTGTGGACCCCACCTCCTCTTTCTCTTTCTCAAACTTTGAATTTAAATTCTGATCTCTCAAGTGAGGTAGCTGCCTGTCTGCCTCACTCTGGGTAGCTTAGCTTTTTAGAAAATAAATCAAATTAAAAATCTTAAGAAAAAAGAGAAAGAAGTAAACTTCTCTTCCTAGTTACTTCCTCGCTCTGACTCCGAGCGCGCGTGAGACAATTTATTAACTTTTAGTTAAAAATGATTTTTTGCTCCCACTTCTATTTAATGTTTAAAGTAATTATATATATATATATATATATATATATAATTATTAAATAATTTTTAATTATAAAAATATAAATCAATATAATTAAATTATATTTTTTTTATTTTATTAATATTTTTTATTATATTTTATATTAAATAAAATAAAAAATTTGATATAATACTTAAGTTATAAATACTCTACTCAATTAATTAATCTTTTAAAATAAATTTTTCATAAATTTAAGTTGTACTTTTTTTTATTTTTTTATTAAAAAATAAAAATAAAATTATAAAAAAATAAATTAATATTTTAAAATAAATTTTTTTATACAATAAATTAAAAATGAATACAGGAATTAATTTAGTATATTATTAAATTATTTATGAAATTAAATATTTATTTAATTTTAATTTATTATTAATATAAAAAAATTATATTATTATTTAATTATGATCTATTAAATTATTCAAATTATTTATTAAAATAATAATTAATTAAAATATTAAATATTATATAATATATAATTAAATATTTATTTAAAATTTAAAGTAAATTAAAATTAAATTCTAATTATAATTATTGAGACAAATTAATTTCGAATTAAATTTTATTTTCTGTTTAATTTGGTCTCGTTCAAATTTGCGCTGCACGAGCGAAACAAACTCCGTCAAGTTGGACCGCTTGTGACTTTGAATATTAGCTCAAACCGCGTGCAACTTGCGCATAAATTTTTTTATTCGTTTTTTATTTTTTAACGATAAGGTGCCTTCACTTTAGATTAATTTTGCGTGTTGCAGAAATTAAATTATTTTATTTTTATTTAAAATAATTTATAATTAAAATTTAAAAAAAATTAAAATTTTACTTAATTTTAATCATGCATCAAAATTTCTTTTCAATAATCTTAAGGGTACAGAAAAATAGCAGTCTATTACATGTAAAAAAAAATTTAAATTAAAATTAAAATTTAAACTTCTTATCATATTAATAAGTACAGTAATGAATTGTTACTCATTTACTGCTGTTGTTGTTATAATTATTATAATAAATATTTAAAGTATATAAAATATAATAATTAATGAATAAATATTTAAAAACTCATACAAATATCAATATCTATGTACCGAAAAAAAAATCTAAAAAATATATGAATACCAAAATAATTTTTGCATTCTTCACACTTAACAATATAAATTTAGTTAGTCTCAGTTATTATCTTAAAAGTAAATAATTATTTTTTATGTTATTTATATTAACTTGTTTTATATTTAAAAAATTTTATAATCAAAATGTTAAAAAGAGTCAACTAAGTTTGTAATTTAATTGGCATCGCATCGGTTTTAACTTTTAAGAGTAGAATGTGATAATGTTTGAAAGTTCGATCTTCTATAAGATTACATATCTCCTTTTCTTATTTAAGTTTTTTCGCTTCTTATATAAAAAAATGTTAAAAATATAACTTTTAGCTGAAAATGTTAATTTTATGTAAAAATTAATATTAAAAAAAAGCATCGCACGTCTTTCTCTCTCTGCATGTGAGATTTTCAAATTTTTGGCAAGAGATTACAAGTTTTTTACTTTCAATTTCATTTCTTTTCTAATTTTTATGAGAAAATGTGTAAACAAAAAATCAATACTAAAATTATGTAAGTTTTCAATATCCGTTATAGCACATTTAATCCAAGATTGCACTATAGCTTCTTGTTTCTTTTTCAAATACTAAATTGCAAACCTTAAAGTACCAAGTTTGTTTCGCTATCCTCGGACCTGATAAGAATAACTAATTCTTTTCAAATAATATACCAAATACATTCTAATTAAATATAACAATGTTTTGTCAATTTGTAATCAATTAACTGCTTATATCCCATATATACAGTAATCTGCACAAAAAATATAATATAGATCAATAATTTATTATAATATATATATATATATATAATCAAAAAAATTTATAAAATAATTTAGCATGTTTGTTAATTCTTCAATAAATGAGTAATATTTATTATTTCATTTCATCTAATAACTATTTATCTGATAAAAATTCAAACTATTTTTTTAAATGTATATTCTCTTTGTTCATTTTTATCTTATATATATGATAATTTTTCTTGTTTAATAATATCTATCATTAGAGAATATTAAAGAAATATTATTTAATTTTTTTAAATTTTATCTTTATCTTTTAATGGAGAGAGAATGAATGAAGTAAGTGAAATTAAAAAAAAATATTAATGAAGTGAGAGAAAAGATAATTTAATCATTTTAAACTATATTTCTTTATAATTGAAACTATTAATAATTTGTTTAATTTTTGTGTAAAAACTTTAAATGACAGATAAAAATAAATGAAATGAGTACATTATTCTTTATTTTAAAATTTAATTTTGATCTACTATTAGTATAAAATATTTTATATTATTATTTAATAATAAATTATTAAATTATTAAAAAATTAATTAAGATAATAATTATCTAAAAATTAAATATTTAATACATTATAATTTAAAAAATGTAAACAAAATTAACACTAAAAGTGAATTAAAATTATATTTTTATTTTATCTATCTACTGGACACTGTTCGCATTTGTCTGTTCGCTTTACCAATGCCGATGTACATGCATGGCCAACTATAAGCAACTACTAATTAATAATTATGAGAGACGACAAAATAAAATATACTCATAATGCGCATCATGAGTTCCTCACTTTTTTTCCTATCACAGTTTAATACATTGTACAATATTTTGCAGTTTTTGCAGTCGCGTCTCATTCCTTATTAAAAAAATCTCCCGAATCATAATCATTATAAATGGTAAGTGACTAGATTTGTGTCGGTGACAATGATCAAGAAAATTTTTAAATCAATAATTACATCGGAAATGTTAATAATACATATTTTTTATATGAACCAACGATAATAAAAAAATAAAAGATAAGAAAAATAATAAAAACAATAATAATTAGTTATATATGATGAATATAAAAAAATATATGTATGTGTATATAATATATTTTAATATAACTTCCAAATTAAACCTAGAGTGAGATCATGCACTCAAATATAGACACCTGTGTCCGAGTCTACTTATGAACTGTATGCAAATATATGATTACTCCTAATAAGGCAACTTTTTTCCCATGCAAGATAATAATCAACCCCATGAGGAGTAATTCATGGAATCTGAGTTTCCATCACATTGTGTACACAGAAAAAGAAATTCTTGCTGAGGCCATGGACCACTTAGATGCAATGCTGCTAGCAAACCAATGTCAGTCTCAGTCTCAATGACAAGGAGACAGCGCTCTTTGTCGGCTCCCAGTTTTGGTAAAAATAAAAAATACTCATTTTAACTGTTGTCTTTTAACTTTCTGGTCCCTTGAGGATGAATTATATATGCATGGTATATTATAAATTATTTATTTTAATCTGGCCTTGACTAGATTATTAGAACGCAAAGACATCTATTAGATTGTGCTGCCGAAAAGTGTGAAATTGAAAGAGTTAATAAGAGGGGAAAAAATAGCTGGAGAATGTAGAAAAAAGAAAGTGAAAATGAGTTTGCAGTGAATTTCAATTAATGCTAGAGGAACTATCTATTCATAGGCAAGGAATGAAGATTTAAGAAATAATCTAAGACAATTTAGAGTTAAGAGAATCAAATCTTAATAAATCACAACAGCTAATTAATTTTTAAAAAATACTGTATAAGCAAAATTTATGACTATTTATTAATATTTAAATAGGTAAATAATTTTTATCACTTTATTTTATTCAATAATTACTCTTAAACTTTATTAAATTCTTTTAAAAATTTTAATTATTTTTTTCCTGTTTAGCATTATTCTGAATCCTTCAACCAATCAATAAAAAAATTGGAAATTGATCTCCATTCACCAATAAATCAATTACAAATTATTATAGAGTAATTTAACATGCTGAATAAATAGTTTTCGTTTGGAAATAATTTTAAATAACTTCTGATAATATGTTGCAGTGTTAATGGCAAAATAAGAAAATGTTAGCAACACATCAATATACGCCATTTCTAATTATTTAATCAATTTTCATTTTTTTCTTCAATCATTTTTATCTTGATTCTCTTAAAAAACACACCGTCACTTAAGCGGCCAACAAAAACATACCTGATATCAGGGATGAGATAAATACTTTTTATACATTTTCAATATTTTTTTTGGGTACATTTATACGTTTTCAATATGACAATATTAATACCCCTTTAGTTGTGATCATAATTTAGAATTTTGTAAAAATTTTGATTATATTATTCTAAAACCATAATGATAATAATACAATGATATGGCCTATAAAGCTTCAATTGAACTCCTTTAATTTCTTCGTCCCTCTCGTTGTATTGTCATTATCCTATAGAATTATGTATACCTGCCATTTTGTTTTATAATAGTCGTAATTCAACTGGCGTCAATTTTGTTCATTCTTTGACATAACTTTTTTCTTTAACAGCTGCTCCCAATTTTCTTTTGAATATTATATTTTTGGTTGGGTGGTTGGTAAAGACATTTCAACAAAGTTTAAAAGTAGGAAGATGACGATAGTCACAAGCCATAATCTTATTATTGACGGGGTAGCTTTTTGCGAGACCATTTTGTCATTGTCTTTCTATAATTGCTATTTGTTAAGCAATTTCCTTATAAAAGGTATTAGGTATATAAATATAATATATATTTAAATTAACTTATTTTATAAATAAAATAAATTATATTAAAATTTAAAAAAAAATTAAAAAAAATTCTTAAAATAAACTATTCTCAAATATGAATATGATCAATTAAATGATTTGTTAATAATGATATGACTTTCTTATAATATAAAATTTTTAAGAATTGAATCACAGTTTTTATATGTAAAAATATAACTTATTTCTGTCATGGATAGAATAAGTACACTTTATATATCTCCAAAAAATAATGAACTAATTTTTATTATTCAAATTTCAATTCATATGTATCCTGGCTGTCTCTATTCTCAATAATCTTCCTCAATACAATATTGTCAACTTTTTAACAAAATTGCACTTCTTTTTCAGTTGGCTTACACCACTCTCAACTGAGAGATTTTTCATTTTTTAGTTGTCATTATTTTATTGTATGACATAATTAGAAAAAATAATTACAAAAAAATATTTTTTCTTTTTCAATAATTCTTACGAAAACACTGGCGTAGGAAAAATATACAACAAAAGCCCATGACGCTTAAATATGCATTTTGCATAAAATTTTTGTGAGTAATGTCACACAATTGTAAAAGAATAGACAACATTTTTTATAGAATTCAGTTTGAATTAAAAAAAGTTATTGGATGAAATTACATAGTGAGAACCACTCACATATTTAAAAGTAAATAAACATATTAAATTATTCTGTCAAAAATTTTAATAAAAAAATTATAATTATATAATATTTTCATTTTCTATTTGAAAGTGGTTTGTAAGTCGGTTGTTGAGGGATGTCTGAGTTTTAAGTGACAGTGTTGTGATAATGTGATACAAGAGTTGTTTACTCCAACTATCAAATCAGCAAACCCTAAATAAGGAAGCTAAGAAATTACTAACTACTTGTGTCTACTTGTTACTTGTTTGTTTTAATTTTTAGAGAGAGTAGAATCATTTTTAATTTTTAAAAATTGATTATAATAATAGTTCAATTTAATTGAATAGTTTTTCAAAATCAAAATTTTATAAATTTCTAAATTATAAAATTGATCTTGAGATCACAAAGTAAGATTTTCTTGTTTTTATAGTGAATAAAATTAATTTTAAATGTGGGATCTAAATTTTTTTAAAAAAATATATCTACAATTATATTTTAAAAATAATATAAGTATTATATAAAAAAATAAAATATTTAATATATTAAGAACATAAAAATCATTCAATATTTATTTTATGTATTAATTAAAAAAAGTATAAAAAATAAATAAATTAAGAAGATCTAAAATTATTCCAAAATCAGTAAGTGAAGAAAGCATAAAAAGCTACAAGTCTAGCCCAATGGGTGGCTCAGTTGGTGTTCTTTCTCCTCCCATTGACATTGTCGTCCAAGTTCATGATGCTGTCCATAGGAGTATCCTATATATTTTCTTAAGTATTTATTTACTTATTTCCTTAAGTTAACTCCTCCTTAGCAGTATCTTTATGTGTGTTTCGATTATAGTTTATAAACTTAATTTTAAATAAATTTAATTTTATAAACTTGATTTTGATCAAAAGTATAATTAAATAAAATAATTTATATTTAATAAAAATAATAGTTAATTCAAAAATAATAAAGGTATGTTTGAATGAGCATTTATTCTATCCAAACTTATTTTTAGATGCTCAAACGTGTTTTTACTTATTTTTTCTCTTATTTATTTTGATGTTTGTATCATTTTTTAAATGTAATTTTAATTTTAAAAACTCGTTTGGTCTGAAATAACTATTTCTTACTTTTAAGTTGAATCGTAATTTTTTACCAAATATAAATTACTTTATTCAAATTCACTTTTGATCAATATCAAATTTATTCAAAATTAAGTTTACATATTCTAATATAAATACACACTAAATAATTACTTCACATCAAATAAATTTTTAAAATTAAAATTATATTTAAAAAATAATATAAATATCACAATAAACTAAAAAAATAAATAAAAATTTATTTGAGTCTCGAAATATCAATTTGAATGGGCAACATTATTTGTGGGATTTGGTACAGGAGCAGATGCGTCATCGTTGGCCATCTTTGTTTCTTTGTTTTTGTTGATCGTCGACCATGACAGAAGATCAGCGAGCATCTCTCTCATGACCAGATTTTTATTTGTCGTTTTTCTAATTTTGATATCTAATCATAACTGGATTGAACAATTAAAATAGCATATAATAGACTTTCATAATATATGATGTGCAATATATGTTATATGTATCTTATATTGTGTGATGTAAATATACTATATAATATAATACTTTTGAGTTTTCAATTTTTTATCTACTAAAATTTTGTATACTATACTCACAGAGGCATGATTAAGTGATAAATAAATTAGATTTTTGTAGAACAGGTTTTATCAGAGTTTCAATCACATTAGAGAACATTTTTGAGGATAAACAAATTCAATATTGTAAGCCGAAATTAATTTTATATTCAAAAGGTGTGAAAATATTTTATAAAAAAACTATATTAACATCTAATTATATGTTAATATATAATTAAAAAATTTAATTTTTGAAATAATTATATTATAATTAAATGCTTTCAATGATGTGTAAATATTATCGAAAAAAATGACGTGTAAATATATATTATTGAATGATAATATACATTAACAATACATATACTTTTTATGTTGTATATAATATAAATTGCATTTTTTTGGTGCTTAAATTGCATTGTAAATTAAAAAAATTGTTGAAAAAGAAAAAGTATGCAAAAAACCGACCAACCAATCCACTGATTGAGGCTGAATAGGATTGGTTTTGTTTTGTTTTGCATTAAAAAAAAGTCGGTTTAATTGTATGGAATTTTCTTTCAATTGATTAGATCGGTTTGATTGACAAATGTGCCAAAGCCTAATCAAACTGAGATAATTATATAAAGAACCCTGATTGTAGTACCTGTTAATGGGAAAAAAAGGAAAATACAGACAAAACATAAGAGAACTTGCAAGACCCCAGTATGAAGTAATAGTAAAATATTGACATAATTTAATAATTTTTAATTTTACATCAAATAACTTATTAGACTATTATTAAAAGACAAGTAGTCAGAATAAACATATGAATCTTTCTACTTATTACTTGACCCACTTATGAGGAACACATACACTAATAATTTATTAGCATGTTTACTTTTATTTTTTTATAATATTCTAATTCTTTTAGTATTTATTTTCTTTAATACATTATAATTATATTAAGTGAGAATATTTTTTATCATGAGAAATGAGAAATAAATCTTAATTATTAAATTATATAAAAATAATTATAATTATATCTTATTTAAAAGTGATATAACTATTTAAAAAAATTACATAATTTTATATTTTAATTTTAATCAATCATTCAAAATTTAATAATTAAAATTTACTTTTTTTTTTACTGTTATTATAAATCACTCATTTTACTTAATGTATCCCATCTCTCACACACACTCACACACTCTCTATCTCTCTCTTTTATGAGTTGAGTTGTGCGCGACGCCAAGGCATGGCTTAATTTGGACTCGTTGTCAAAGTCAAGATGCCCACCATGGTGTTTGTGCTTGGATAGATTATTACAAGGGAGAGAACACAAGCGGATAGCTTCCACTCACGCAAAAAAGTTTCAAAAGGGAAAAGAATAATACCATGTCTGACATTGTGACAAAAAATTTAAAAAATAAAAAAAGTAAAAAAAATCAAAGTGTCCAAACATGCCGGCCCCAACTAAATAACAACGAAAATATTGGAATAATAATTTTTCATGTTTTTCTTTTATATACAAAGGATAAACTAGAAGCCGGATCTCATCTCAATGCGAACTGAGGGATTATCGGTGAAAAGATATGGATGCCCATGATCTCAAGATTAATTTTTATGTAGGAGTGGATAATTATTTCATGATTTCATTAATTATTATATATATTTTATAAATTTAAAATAATTAGTGTATATTTTGGTTTAATTTTTAAAATCTCAAAATTATTATTTGAGTAAATTATAATTTAAAATTTTTTAAAAATTAAACCAAACATACTATTACTATAAAAACAAATAAAAAATAATTAAGGATACTGATGTCATAAAATAAAATTAAGGTGACTAGTAAAATTTTAGAATAAAATACTTTAACCTTTTCTTTATTTATTTATTTTTTTTATAATTTTTTTTATTTTTAAAATTTACACAAATTTTCATTCTCGAAAAAAATATATATAGTGTATTTTTAAAATATAAGATCCGTTTGTATTAATACTTAAAAAAATGTATGTAAGTTTTTAAAAATATTTAAATAGTATGTATAAATTTTAAAAATAAATAAAATTATTAAAAAAATAAATAAAATAAATATTAGAATAATTTATTCAAAATTCTAACAAACAGCTAAAAAATTATAATCGCCTGTCATTGTACCAGTAGTTTACTACATTGTAAGAAATCACACGTCACGTACTTCTCACATTTTGCGTAGACCAGTAAAATTTTATAGATGTACGTGTACCTTTCAGAAAGTTAAATTTGTTAGCATTAAATATATATTAAAATTTGTGCAGATATATAAATGAAAGTGGGATTGGTTCTTTCAATTTGTGCATTGCATTTTAAAAAATAAAGTATAAATTTTTATTTTTATAAAGGATTTTTTTATAAATTTGTTTATTAACGATGAGTGAAATTTATTTTTTTAGCAACGGTTATTTGTTTAATCCATTATAATGTTTAAAAAATTTATAATTAAAATATTAAAAAAATTGATGGAAAAGTTATTATCATATAAAAATTAAATAAAATTAAACAAGTAAAAATGTATATTAAATTAATTTATTTTATTTCAAAAAAATAAATGCTCAAAACAAATTAATTAAAATATTTTTTTAATATTAAATAATCATATTAATTTGGTAACCAAGTTTTTTTATACTCTTGCCTCCATAGGTAATTAAGGAAATGAGACAATTTAGGTCAGATTTTGTCTTAAACAGATTTAGTTTATTTCCCAAATATAAAATTTGAATTTGATCTATTACTTAATATAAATATTTTTTCTTAGGTTTAGTCTAACTTTTTTAAAAGTCTGACTTAACTTAAAAATCTATTTTATAATAAGATTTTTCAATAAATTAATAAAATAATTTTTAAATAAGTTAATAAATTTATTTTTAAATAAGTTAATAGACTTACGTCTCTAAATTAATTAATAAATTTATTATTTTAAATTAACATAATATAAATTTAGTATTATAATAAAAATTAAAAAATTATTTATATATATTAATTATATATATATAATATAAATAAATCGGTATAGTAAACTTAAAAAAATATTTTTAAAACTAGCTTGACCTTTTAATGAAATAAATTTTTTAAAAAGTTTTAATTTAATTTATTTAATAGGTCATATCAGGCTAAAACTGGTTAAGTTATAGGTCCTTAACGGATCGTCTGAAATATATCCCACCCCTATTCGTAAGTGAAACAGGAGTCCTATCGGAAGCGTCTTCAGAGCGTGAGATTCACGCACCATGAAAGTGGGTGAGAAAAGCGATGAGTGAGTAATATTCATGATGCGTCGCTTTCATAACGTAGTAGTAATAATTATAATCTCTAAAATCTATATTTTTTTGTCTAAATTTCTTATTTTTTTAAAAATTATATTAATATTATATTAATTTTTTAAAAATATAAACATTAATTTAATATAAATATTATTTTTTAATATTATATTTTTTAATTTAAAAATTAAATTAATATTTATTTTTAAAAAAAATTAAAACGATATTAATATAATATTTAACAAATTAAATTAAAAACTTATTTATTTATTTATTTTCTGACCAAAAGGAGTCAATCCTTTTGTTGGGTCACCACCGTCCGCCAGATCCGATATTTTATTTATTAACCTTTTCCTCTCCCTCGATAAATCACGATACAGTCAAACGGCGATAAATTTCTTTTCGCAAATAATAGAGGTCGATAATTTGCTTTTCATCCTCTTTTCAGACAGGAATGATTCCCCGTTACTAATTTTGGTGTAAAACTGGATATTTTTAAATAAAATAATATTAAATAATGTTTACAGTTATAATTTATATAAAAAATATACATACAATTTTATATTGATTTAATGATATATATATAAAAAAATTTTGCTACAAAATTGTTAAATTAATTTAATAAATGATTTAAATTATTAAATTTAATATACATCAAAATGTTTCTTAATTTATTTTATTTCTGGTATGTTGTCATTTGTCAGTGCTGTGATTTGCCAGACTGTGGGGCATTTTTAATTAGCAAAGTGGAAGTACAACTGTCTTCTTCTCGCTCTGGCTTGCTTCCCACCTCCTCCTTCTTCTTCAAAAGATAAATAAATAAATAAAATAATAAACACGTGTGGTGGGATGGAGATTTATGATCTAGTAGTGCTATACTGTCACACTTCTATTTATTAAAATAACTCATGTCTTGTATTTATATATTTTTAAATCATCTTTAAATTTATATTAATTTTAAATTTAATTCATTATTAATATACATTTGTTTACCTTTCACATTAATTAATTTATTTAATAGCATGTTTAAAAAAATTATTTATATGAAATAATCATTTTTTAAAGCTCTTTAGTTAATTTTAATTATAAATTATTATAAATACAAAATAAACTAATTTAAATAAATACTGAGTTTTGTGTGATATATCATATAAAGAGTAAATATTATAATATAATTAATATTATTTATATTTGAATAAGATATTATGTAGTAATTTATTTCATCAAAATAATTTTATTCAATTATATGACTATATAAGATAAAATAACTTGATCCTCATTTATCATACAGTAAAACTAAATAAAATTATTTTGATCGAATATTATGTTATTTAATATTTTATTCAAAAATTATATATAAATAGATAATATTAATTATACTATAATATTCATCACTTATACAATATACCAAAAGAAATCTTAATGTATTTGATTTACTCAAATGCTTGTCTCAATATTTAAATTCAAGTATATATGATAAAAAGATTAAAAAAATACATTTTATTAATCCCTAAATTTATTTATTGAGTTAAATACGTAAATGTTTGTTTAGTTTAGATTTTGAAGTCTAAGCATTTAATTCTATTAATCTAAAATCAATTCTCACAATAATTTAATTTGTTTGAATTGATCTTTAAAATTACTTTTTATAAATTTTTAAGTTGTAAAATTTATTATGAGAAAAGTAATATTTTCTTTTTCTTTTGAACAGAATTAATTCTAAATATGAAAGCCATAAATATTTTAATACATTTCAAAATATTCTTAAAATGTTTAGCTTATAATTAAATGATAATATTTTCATATTATTAATTCTTAAATTTTATTTTATATTATTTAGTAGGAGATCATAACTACTGGGTGACTATCTATTGGATTTATGTATGTATATGATATAAACGAAGCTCAACTTTAAAGTGACCCTATTCAGATAACTTAATTAGTGGAGAGCAGCTTGGCCAGGGCCCAATTCCATAACAGTTTTGTGTATTAGGTGAAAGCGTTTCGTGTGAGACATGACATTATATACTCGTCAAAAATTTAAATTAGAACGAACTCGTCAAAATAAGATTTTAGCTAAAACAAAACTAAACTCTTAAGTTTCATGGAAATTACGAGACCTGTTTTCTTTTATTTTTGTTGTTATGTGGAGAAATTTTTAAATAAATATATGCCTATTTAATATTTAAATTAATATTTGATATATATAATTAATTTTTTAAAGAAAAATATATTTATAAAACATAATTCATAAAATTTTATATATATTTAAAGTTAATTTTAATATTGATGTAAACTAATACTTACTTCATGAAGCAAATATTTTTAAAAAAAATTTTTATTTTAATTCTTGATCTTATTATGATAGATTACTTTTTTATTTAATAAATAAAAAATATTTAAAAAAACTAAAA
Organism: Castanospermum australe; assembly: GCA_019955255.1. Classification (NCBI taxonomy): domain Eukaryota; kingdom Viridiplantae; phylum Streptophyta; class Magnoliopsida; order Fabales; family Fabaceae; genus Castanospermum; species Castanospermum australe. The sequence continues at coordinate 1,483,603 of NSJW01000464.1, forward strand.
AAAACTATTACTTACCTAAAACTTACTCTACACCGTACGTGGCCAAACAAACGCTCTTGACGGGTAAAGCTGACAATGACAAAGATAGAGACTGAGAGGAGACGTGAGCTCGGGAAAGTATGTGTCTTTTTTTTTTTTTTTTAATAGAGAGAAAGTATGTGTCTTCTTCAAAGAAAAAATGGATAACATTATTATTATTTAGTAAAAAGTTGTTAATATCTTCTCATCATTTATTATTATTATTATTAAAAAAATAAATTTTATAAATTATATTTTTTATTATCCTTTATATTATTTTATTTAAAAAAATAAAAAATATTAAAATGTATATTTTTATTTATTATTTTAAAAAAATAATAAAAGAATAATATAATAAAAATAATATACGAATAATATTATTAATTATTATTAAGAAGTTTTATCTTATGATTTACATAAAAATATCTTTTTTTTTATTTTCAAAAATAATATAAAATTTAAGATGTTTTATTAATTTTTTTTCTTTTTTTTTGAACCATTATTTCTTTCATTTATTTTTTAAATTATTTTTTCTTTCTTTTTATTTTTTTAACTCATAATAATTTAGTCAAGGAATATTAAAAAATTAATTTTTCTCTCCTGTTGTTTTTTCTTCTTTCTTCACGTCTCTTTCACACGTCCTATCACACTCTCTTTAACTTCTTTATCCTTTCTCTCTCATGCCCTCTCTTTTTCTCTCCTCTTTCTGTCAACCTTGAACAGTTTAATGGAAACCGTGCTCGGACTCCATTTTTAATGACATTATTTATACTTTCATATGTTAACTTTTAAAAAAAGTCAATTCAATTAGTTAAAATAAATATTAAGTTATTAAAATATTCTTTAAAGTAAGTTATTTAATAAATAAAAATAATGACTTTTTTGTAAAAAAAAATGATAGACTTTCATTAATCTAAAAACAAGTGAGAAGAAATTAGAAGTCCCTTTAATAAATATGTAATTATTTCTTATATTTTTAGTATTTAACTTAAATATATTAATATGTGATAAAAATAAATAAGTTTGTAATCGATAAAATGGGAATAGTATAACATCCTTACGCAGGAAAAGGATGGTGTAGTGAGTGTGATGCCTTGGTGGGATAATGTTGTGGCATTATCTGAAGTAGTGACGCATCACATTTGGGTCATGTTATTAGTTTTAGTTTTAGAAAACATTAGTGCTGTGACGTCGTATTAAGGTTGTTTTTAAGTAAATTTTGAAGTCTTCACTGCCCTCCCCCCTGGTCCGGTTACGGTAGTCCCTTTCTATCCTCATACTAGGGAACAGATAAACGTTGCAATCAAACTTGGCCATGTAAAACAAATGCATCGTGTTGAAATTGGACCGCACTACCTGCTGCTGAAAAATATATCTAGCTGCACTGCACCTTGTTCCTTTCTTTCTTTGTCCATAAAATCCTTTTTCAAACATGGATTCTTGTTATCTTGTATAATTTGTGGGCACCAATCCCCTGCATTTGACTGTCACTTCAAACATAGATTCTTGTTATCTTGTATAAATTTAGTTCATATAATTTATGTAAATTAAGTTGATAAAAGATTAATATTATTTTAAATTAAATAAATAAATATTTAATTTAAAATTTTGTGTCAAACAATTATTTTATATTTACAATAATAATGGTTAATTATTTATTAATTTAATTTTAGAAAATTGTATAAATTAAATTTATAAAAACAAAATTATCTAGTTCAGCTGTTAGATTGTTTGGCTTGGTGCATGGTACTTTCAAACTAGCACTAATTAAAATGCACATCAACACTTTCTTCAAGAGAAATTATTTATTGTTTTTGAAATACAGTTTAAGATTATATTTTATTTATTTATATTTTAATATTTTATTATTAAATAATTAAATAATATACTTTTTAAAGTAGAATTAATATTAATTATTTTACTTTGGTGTGTTTTTTTTATATAATGTGTTTTCTAATAATTTAATATTAAAATATTAAAAATATAAATAAATAAGACATAATCTTACATGATGCTATGACACTCTCATTACTGCCAAATGCCAATATTGACTTGGAAGTCATAAGAAAAGAGGAAATAAAGAGAAGGGACAAGACAAGGTGGCTTAATTAACAAGATTGAGTTACATACTACCCCCTTATATTTTCATTTATTATTTAAGATAATTATATTAGGATTAAAAAATTTATTAAATAATTTTTAATTATAAAAAATATAATTTAATATAATTAAATTATCTTTTTTTATTTCATCATTATTTTTTTATTTTTTTTATTTTATTTATTTCACTAATTTTCTTTTGATAAACGATAAAATTAAAAAAAATTAATTTTTATTTTTTTAATATTTTTAAATAACATATATTTTGAAAAAAAAATAAAAGTTGACAAAAAAAATATGTTTTTAAGAGTTTGGGTTCGAATTCTATTGAGTCTTCACATTTTATAAATATCAATGTAAATTTTTACTAAAACTTTAGTATATTTTAACCTTAGAATGGGATAGCAGTTTCTTCATCTAAACTTTAAAACAAAAAAAGAAAATGGTGATAAAGCAGGTTTGAAACTTTGAATATCTAAGTCTAGCCACACAAAATAAAAATTTACTATTCATTTTTACAGCCGTCAATTTAATTTGGATAACCCATGATGTGTGATACTCATCATACACGCGAATTTAAGAGAATAATATAAAATTTACCATTAAAAGTACGTATACAAATATAACAATATAATTTCTCATGTTGTTTATCTTAAATATGCAACGAGTAAAAAAAAAATGGTTGGTGCAGAGAACTTCTCTCAATATCCAAAGAAATCCAGTAAAGACATTTTCTTTTTTGGGTTGTATTCTTTTCAAAATCGATTCTCTGGTACTAACGTTCAATAGGTTGGACCACCACCCCACTTAACGTTAAAATGACACTGCCGCTGTGTTTCACAAGTCAACCAATTTTTGCCGAGGATGACCTCCTTTTCTCTTAATATTTTTTTGGTTCTCAATATTTCTTAAACAATTGTATTCATATAATTTTATAATTACAACTAAGTATAATTTTACATTTCATTGCACTCGAGTTTAAATTATTATACCTATGCATAATTTTACATATAATTTCAAATTAACACATACACATACATCTTCCACACGTCCTTCTGTATACTAATAAAAGTTGTCAAATCATCTATGATAAACTGTTGATTAATTCAATTACGCTTACTAATTTCCTTACATTTTGTTCTGATTACACAAAATTGTCTTTTATATATGTTAAAAATTTACAAAAATTTTCTTTGAACAAGCAAGTTGTGAAGAAAGATAAAACAATTTTGAGAGGATGCTAGTGAGGTTTATAAGAGAGATATATATAAGTTTTATCATGTTTTTTTCAATATATTGAGAAAGAGACACATTTTTCAATGTTAAAATATACTTTTCAATACTTATTTAGTTTTTTTTTTCTTTTTCAATTAAGAAGTTGTAGATAATTTGAGAAATTACGTGCACTTTATCTTTAGTATCTTTCAGTGTGAAACTCTCATTGTCCACGTTCGTGGGGTGCCCATTATGCGATTCTTTGTTTAAACATTCAGAAAGGGTAGCTGCTTGTCTGCCCACTTGACCTTTTTCCTTGTTTATTGTGAGCGATTTTTGTAGCCACTGAATTATTTATTTAAAGCTCATCTTTAGCAAATAATAATATATCAATCAAATGGTCGTTTTCAACTTTGATGTGCTCTTATTAGCATTTACCAAAGTCATTGTCCCTCAGTTTTAACAACTAATGTGGCCCACTGTAATATTCTCCGCATTCGGATGATCCGTGGCCAAATAGCCAATCAAAAAATTTCACTTTACACAATGCATTACCCAGTTGTTCACTATCAAATAATATATAAGGTAGTATGATTAAATTTAAATTTAATGTTTTCATTCATATTCTAATTTTTTTTGTCAATTAAGAATATTTTTATAAAGTTTAGTTTATTTAAATTATTCTTTTAAGCTTAATATTCTTAGATAAAAAATAATAATGATATAATTTTTTTTATGAAATATAATTTTTAAAAATTAAATTATAATTCTTATATTTATAAATGTAACTCATTTTTTTTTTACACTAATACCTCACGGATGCTATTCTAATCTTCTCCAACCTCTTCAACTACATCAATAATTACTATACTAAAAGATTTTGCGCAAACTACTAAGCTACGTTACGTATGTTGTGTTTGTTCCACACTAATGGCTTATTACTCCTCGCATGGATTGTCTCAGCGTGGAATCTATTCAACAGTTTTTGTCATTTTTCTTTTTTTTTTTCTCCAGAATCCTTGGTAAACCCATATTAGGTTGGCACTTGTAAACTGGTTTAAATAATTTTTAATTGATATTTAGATAATTTTATATTTATATTTTTACACAGTTTATAAATTATAAGAGATATTCTACATGGATATTTTAGAATCTATCATGTTTTAATTTTAGAGAATCTAGAATTAGTTTAATCTCCTATTGAACTGATTCTATCAGAATAACAATAATCAATCATGTTTTGTTTGTTTTAAATTGTCACATATTTTTTAGGCGTATAATTGAATTTTAAAAAAAAGTAAAGTTCTTTTTGTTTTCATCGTAAGTAAAATTGATTTACGTGTGAGTTAGAATTTATTTTAAAGAAATTATACAATCAATTTAAAATACTAAATTTTACTGAGTATGACTCATTAATTTTATAATTATTTAATAAGTAATTATATTTTATAATACTTAATTTGAATTTGATTTTATAATTAATTATTTTAACATTAGTTTTTTTCCAATTAAACTCAAATTTAAACTTAGCTACACCATTGTGTAAAATACCTGAGGGTCTTAAATATTATAATGATTAAAAACATGGATTGTGGTTGTGGAATGTTAAGGACGACTCTCACATTAGTGATGATTTACCTGATGACTTCTTATCATATTAGAAAAAATAAAGAATACAGTTTTTAACATTTCCTTTAAAACATTTATATTTACTCTTATTGAAATATTATTTTATTAAATAACTAGAAATTTTCACTTTTCTTTGTCATCATCGATGCCTCCAGGCTCACTAATTGAATATCAGAATTCAACCCATTATTCTTTGTAGTCGATGTAGAGCTTCCATACGTGTCGACATGATTCTAAACCTTGTCGCTGTTTACATTAAATGTGTTTCTCAAACAAAGTTGCGTATAAACAAAAAAAAGTTGCGTATAAACAAAGACAATAAAAATCCCGGTTACATCACTACATTATCATATCTTAAAAAATTAAGAGAAAAAAATAAAAAGAAAGAAGATAAAAGAGAAAAAAATAAAAAGAAAGAAGATAAAAGAGAAAAAAATAAACAGAAAAATATATTTTCTTTTTTATTATTTGGATGAAGAAAAAAAAGAGAGAAAGAAAATAATTTTTTTTTGTTTAATTATGTAAAAAAGTATAAAAAAGAAAATATATTTATATAAAATAATAAATATATCTTTATTTATTATATTAATAAATTCATTATTATTTAAATAATAATATTACTCATGTAACATCATGATTAGTCATAATTTGTAAGCTTTATGTGTACTTCTCTTTAACCAGAATGAGATTTCTTAAAATAAATTTTTTGTAGGCCCATGTATATATTTTTTTCTTTCTTATTTTCTTCTCTCATCTAAGTCAAGAAAAACTTTCTATTACCCTAATTTTCTTCGTTTCAAGCATAGGGTTATTGAATCTTGCACATCGAACCAATTTCGTGCATGATTGGGTTAACGTTAGTTCAATTCAAAAAGGATTTTAGTTTGTTTAATTGTTAACTTTTTATTTCGTTGAATTTATTATTAATATTTTAAACGTAATTTTAGCCTTACAAATTTATTTTTTTGAAGTGAATATTTTTATTTTTATTTAATATTACTTTTTTAAATATAAATCACTTTCATTATAAATTTATTTTTAAAAAATAAAATTATATAATTAACTTTTACACATTCTAATTTAAAGATACTTTTCATTAATTAAATTAATTAGCACTTTTATATAATATTATTAGTTAGTTAAAGACTAAACTCTCATTTGATCCTCCAAAAATTATATTGATATCATATTAATTTTTTAAAAAATATCGATATCAATTTAGTCCTTAAATTATAGAAGGTAATATTATTTTTGTCATTTAAAAAAATTAATATCAAATTAATTTTTTAATAATAAAAAATATTATTAATTTAATAATTTAATTATATAAAATTAACATTAATTTAATTATTTAATCATAAAAATTATATTAATTTAATCTCTATTAATATATAAATGATGATTTTAATATTATTTTTTATAATTTAAAAATTAAATTAATGTTAATATTCTTTAAATAATTAAAATAATATTAAAATAATTTTTAAAAAATTGAAATGAAATAGCAAACTCAATCATTGTTAAAGTTAAGATTAAAAATTCACTAAGAAAAAGTTAAATTTAATATATATATATATATATATATATATATATATAATTTTAAATTTAAAAATAATTATATAAACTTAAATCTATAATATTTATTTAAGTTCTTATTTACCTAAATTATATAATTAATCACGTGGAGAGGCTAAGTTTGTATATATTTTATGTGCAATTATTAGCCTTTTTTAAATTGATTTTATGTTCAATTAGTTAACGATCCCAAACTTTTGTTTCATCAAAAAGAACATATTCTATTTATAATCTTAGTTCAAACCACGTGTCAATCGTACTATGTCAATTAAAAATAGTGTTGTTTGTCTCTAATGAATGTCAACAACTAGAGTAGGAGTAAATAAACAAGATATCGTGGGATGGTTGGTTGCAAAATAGCGCGATAAAATATTGGATGGGTGGTTCAAGCGCGATACGCTGACGGCGCGTGAAAAAATCGTGGCCGACTCCAGCTTTTGCTTTGTGTGGCGTACGTAGAATGCCTTGTCAGCTGGCAGATAAAGTGTACGAATAATGGCGCTACTTTTTTTTAGTTTAATTTTAATTTATTTATAATATAAAAAATTATACTTTATTATTCAAATATTATTAAATTATTAAAAAATTTAAATAAAATAACAATAAATTAAAGATTCATGACAAGTAAATTATAAATTTTTTTTATATTTTTTTAATTTATTATTTTAAGTATCTTCTTAATTAATAACAAAATAAATTTTAAATATTTTTTTTATGTTTTCAAATTATTGAACGTTTTATTTTTTTATTAAATATTTATTTTATTAAATAATCAAAAAATTACTTGAATAAAATTTTTAAAAATATAATAAAACTTATTATTATTTTTTCTTTAGGCACACCAGTATGTTTATATTTTAAAATAATTAATGTTATTTATTTACAATATTTTATTTATTTTTACATATTTGGCGTTAATAATTCATTAATTGTACAAATCTTAAAAAAAAAGAACATATATTTATTTATTGACCTAAGAATTTTCTCATTCTTATGGATTAGAATAATATAAGTAACATTATTACTTTTACTTTGTCACCAAACACCCCACCTACCATGGTGAAATAAATTTCTCTTTGAAATGACAGATCTTTTGAATGGAAAACTATCATCTACTTCCCTACATGTTTTTCATAATATGTTAATTTTAAATAAAAACTAAAAATAAATTTTAGCTTATATAGTAAGATAATTCTTTTTTTTCTTATTTTATTCTCTGAAGTATAAATTATTAGAAAATGAAAAATTTTAATTTTATAAATTTGAAAAACTTAGTAATACAATTTTTTTTTACTTAAATGGACTTTAAAAATACTAAAAAAACAGAGATTAAAAATCTCCTACTACCACTTCAAAAATTAAAATTAGATCAATTTACTTTTTTAAACTACTCAATTTACGTAAGATAATGTACTGATGGTAACTCCCACTTAGGCGTGTGAGATGAATAATGTATCACGCATGTATGTGTCAGGTTGCTGCATGTATGCTTGAGGCAATATGTCAAGAGCATTTTCATTGGTATTATAGTTCTGTTATTTGTAAACTATTTTTTACATAATTTTTATACTAATTAATTATGTATAAATTTGTAATTAAATAAGTGTATTAAGTAATTAAACATATTAGTAATTGATCAATTATTAAGAGTAATTGACTATCAATCTTGCGATAATTTAAATGGGTGTGGGATCAGAGAAAACTTGCGATATTTTTCTCGCACCGCTTTGTTCACTGGAGAAGATTGATTCATTGAGCTCAACTTCGGCTGCCTCAGTGGCTCTTACCGTTGTGTTTGTTGTGGTTGATTTAATTAAAGCTTGTTGAAGGACGGATTGATGCTCCAAGGATGAGTCCTGACTCTTGATTTTAGCCCAAAAAAGGCCATCTTGAATTTGCTTTCGGTGATTCCAATCATGATCATGAGTCATGACCAATGCAAATGTTTGCCATTGTCGCTGTTATTCATTTCTCCCTACGGCAAACAGTGGATGCTTTAGTGTTTGAGGCATCGCCTCTCCACTTTCAGTCTCTCAGAGAGAAGGAAGAGATCTATGGGGTTGACAATTGACAGTAGTTCCATGGGTCCTCACTCTTGTTACAACTCAAGCTAGCTCATCTTAAAAGACTAACTTATTAAGTAAAAATATTTTTTAACTACCGCATTGAATCTCTTAAATTATTTAATAGGGGACATAACAGTCTACCATGACTCCAAACATTTGGACGGCTTTTAAGTTCAATGGGGCACACAACAGCTGTTTCGTTGGGCTTTATATTTCCATCTCTTGTTGCATTAAGCCATTAAGATCAAGTCATCAGGGCGATTTGAGCCATGCAGAGTGGATTTTATCATAGTTATTGGTAGTGCTGGCGGTGATCTTTAGCATAGTTGTAGTCGTTGGCAATGGTCTATAGCATCATTAGTAAATATATTTCTTTTTCTCCTCAGCTATGATAATTAGGAGACGAGAAGGACATGAAAGCTTTCAAAGGTCTAGAATTTTGCGTGTGATACAGTTTAACCTGTCATTTTACAACTTTGAGGAATGGTGACTGGCATGATTCACTAAGAGAGGAATTTTGTTGCAGATTAGTTTTTCTTGCTTAGTAATTGTCGCGACTAGAAAGCCTTCCTTCAAAGTTTGAACTTTGATTCTTTTCTTAAGAGTGTACTTCGTTTATTTACTACTACACTTAACATTTGTTAGTACTATATATACCTATATATGAAACATTTGAACTTATGATCACTGTTCAAAGTTTCAACTGGGAATCTTTTACTTGGACATAAGCTCTGCCTATTATTATGTTTTTATGAATTGAATTTATATTTGACCAAGGAAACACAACAGGAGTACCTTGCAAACAGAACAAATACACCAGAACAGGATACAATAGACCAAACACTAAAACAACATATTACATAAGATTAATTGTAAGAATATTCTCCTAATACATACCCGTAGAATTTTCTATTAACAGTGTCAAATTTGAAGTAGAAAGCATAAAGAACAATGTGCTTAACGTTAGCACTGATTTGAGCATAGATTTGATCCTCTAGTGGATATCACTGTCTTAAAATATTTAATTTTTTGTTTCTTTCGTTGCATGTTGACTTATGGCTGCTTCCTTGCTTTCTCTTTTGGGATATGTGTCATACAGTCCAATAGCTTCAATATCTACAACATTCAGAAAAAGCTGCAATAAATGAAGTCTGGGAGTTATTCTGCATTGATTTATTTGAGGCATTATATTTAAGAACTCCAATGCATGATCCGAACTCCCATTTGTAGCATTTAAGCATCTGATATTCTGATCTTGCAGTTCCCACAATCACATCGCCTACATAACCTGTCTTATTAATTGTTTTTTCCTTAACCTCTCATCTCAAGCAATTCTAAATGTTTCAGACCCATCGTCAGAGCAGCAATACCAAGTAACATCCATTGGTCTGGCCAGACTGGCCTCTTCCCGGACCTAACCATCATGAGAAAAGCATCCTATGCTATTTGATATTGACCTACCTCAACATGCCCTGGCCAACAAACCACATATGAAGTAAACCAAACACATTCTGAACTTCTTATGGTTTGGCTTGGGGAGAATTAAAGTGAAAGATTGGTTAATCAAGTTAATTCATAAGAATCAAATAACCATAATGGGGTCCTGTATAATCAAATAGCCATAAGAATCAAGTTAATCAAGTTTGGTGACAATAATAACACAGGTTGATCTTTAACTCTCCATTTAAACTTGGGCTTGGGTAGTGAAATAATGGGGTCCTGTACAACCAATTCATCAATGGTATTTTCATGCTGAGCTCTGAGAGTAGACTGAGTAGTTGTCAAGTGATATCCTGCTTTCTTGAGGCCAACTAACTGGAAATCTCATTTGCTTACTACTGGTAGGGTTTAATACTTTATATTTGAAAGGAAGAGATGTAATATAGCTAATGGTATGACATAGTAGATAATTTAAAACAAAAATAGTTTAAAATTGGATTTAGTTTGGCTTCTTCTTGGCACAAAAAGCTGGTAACTTTATGCCATTTCCCCCTTTATCGATGTCATTAATTTGGTATCAATTTAATATTGTTATTAATATTATTTGACAAAAAATAATAAGACATCGTGAACAACTTGTATTCGAACATCGAGAATAAATCTAGCTAGTATTCTCTTAATTGCAGTAGTACTTTGTATAGAATTTATCATTATTATATATATGATGTATGAGGGAAGAAATAAATGAAGTAACATGGGATTAGCCCATTTATGTTTTGCAATTGCAACAGTAATTAATTTAAGAGAAGTTGCTTTAAAGATGAGTTCTCACACATCACGTGAGTCGCATGGCCCATATTTTATAGCCATATCATGTTTGGCTGCTAGACAGAATATGTCTGCATACACATTATCAACTGTTCTACACTTCCAAACTTGAGTTCCTTTTATGCAACATTTTCTAGTATCCCTCCGTTTCCCTGCAAGATTGAAGCTTGTAATAAATAATGATATTCCTTTGCAATTTGCATGCGCATTCATAATATAAAGTACCACATAATCATTTCTTAACCATCTTGCTTGGTTTTGTGTTAAACAAAAATGGATGGTCTGCAAAGCTGATGCTTAACTCAATTATGATGTCCACAAACAGACACACTTTACCAGCCAAATGCAATCAACTAAATATAATTTTCTCTTAAAAATAATTCAAACATAACTAGGTACTCATTGCTCATCAATACTCACATTCTCACTTTCAATTTTATAATTATGCATTGTTTGTTTTTTTCAAGGCAGGCGAACCGCAAATTCATTCGCTTACGCTATATATTTGCATGGTGCTCGATCAAATGATTCCGTGCACGCAGTTATGACTAATTTCTCATTATATGGTTATGCATAAACTTGAAATTTGTACGTATTGTTATCTTTGCCTTCAATTAATAATTTGTTGATGCACAAAATTATTCTCGATTTGGCTGGTCCTTTGAATCAAGCAGATAAAAAGCTAAAAAATCGATTGCTTTCATGAGCAGGAAGTGCCACATAAGTAACATGGAGTGTTAGATCTAAACCTTGATTAATCTAATCGGGTTACAATTAATTCATGCACGTTTTCACTAATGTTTGCATAAAAATAAATCCAAATCCAGCTTCAATAAAAACTGGTATTATTAAACATAAAAATAGACCTGCTTAGAAGGATAGAAATTGTCTCAAAAACAAAATGACAGACAACAAGAATTATTTTAATAAAACATTGACTCTTAAATAGATGAGTAGTTCCTATTATTCTGTTTTATTCAAAATCATTTTATTTTTTTAATTGTGTGGCATTCCTCAAAACTAAATTATCCTAAATTATTAGTCTAATAATTTTCTTAATTATCTAATAAAAAAATATCAAATACTTTTTAAGTTTATAAGATATTAAATGTTTAGACTTTTATTATTATTTTTTCATTAAATAATTAAGATATTCATTAAAAAAATTTAGTATTACTCAAAATTAGGTATGTAGAAATATCATGACTCTACATAGAATTTAGTATGCGTAAGCACCAGGTGATATATCACATTCACATGGGAATAGTACTGTGATCTTCAATTTGTGCCCGTGAACCTGTATAGATCCAAATTTTAATTGATAGGAGCATGTGAAGGCAAGGGGAAAATTGGGAAACAAATAATACTATTTTTCTATGCTTTGGGAGACAATGGATAGTGTTTGGCCAGTTGCTAAGCGTTGTGACAAGCTCTTCTGATTTAGAGAAAAAAAAAAGTGACTTGTCATGGAGTTACTTTGTGCCAGTTTGGATATATATATTTTTTTAAAAAAATATTTTAAAAAAAAAAATATTTTAATATATTTTGAAGTGTGTTTAAATGTAATTTTTTAAAAAATAAAAGTTAAAAAAATTTAATTTATTTCTTTTTTTAAAAGTCAATAATTTCTAACTTCTGAAAAAAGTAGAAAGAAAAATAGTTTTTAATATAATTTTATAAAAAAATATCTTTTACTTTTATTAAAAATTATATTTCATATATTCTCTTTTTTCTTTTTGTAAACCCTATTCATATAAACTTCCATAGATAGTTTTGTAAATTACATTGTAAATAACGCAACTTTAAGTCATTATTTTCTGATATCTTAAATCGAATTCTGATATCAATAACTATACCACTTAAAAAAAGTAAAATAGAACATCAGTAATATATTGTTAAGTCTTTTGGTGCACAATTAGATATTTTTTTATTACTTTACGTCTCGTTTTTCATGACGCTGTTACGATGACATACTTGAAAACCTTACCGTCTTTATTATGCTAGCCTATTTAATCATGTTTTACATATTATAACTTATCATATATTTCATTTGGATGTCTTTTCTTAATAATTTTAATATAAATACAGTACTTTTATTTTTTTTTATTCAAAAAAATTTTTAAAGTCTTTTTATTATTTAAAAGTATTTCTTAAGTATTGTATTTAAATATACATAAGCAAAATATATATATTTTTTGTTCTTACTTTCAGCTTCACCTTTATTTTGGAGAAAACAACATTAAGTTTTGGAAGTTAATGAAATAACTTCATGATTTTGAAAAAAAAAAATGAAAAAGAACCTCTCACAGTCCCATGGCAACCGACGCTGATGTCTGAAAGCAATAGGCCTGGGTGGTCAAAACATTGTCAGTTTCTGAGGTTAATCCCCGGAAATTAAAATTAAGGAAATAAGAAAAGCTGGTGTACATCTATAGGTTCTTTACTTACATCGATTGCTCACAACATTTTTCTTAAAAAGTTAAGATTGAGAATTCCTGTTGACTAAAGAAAGAAAGTAGTGAAGAGTGCCTTTGTCCCCAATTCCTCCATATGGAAACGGACAGATATTTCGTTAAGCCTATGTTTAGTATAGAATAAATAAAAATGAGAGGTAAATTTTCATAATTTTATATACAAATCGTATCTATAAATTTTTTTTTCTTATTTTTATCTTATACTAAGCATATATTAAAAAAAGATATTTTCAGCAGTGTAATGTTAGGTTCATGGCGTAACTTAGAATGCATCTGTGTAATAAGAGATTTCTTATCATTGTTTAGTATTATATATGGCAGTATGATATTGCAGATGAGCAAAATGTCATTATTGCAAATTTAGACCATTGATAATTGCAAGAGTTCAAACTAATCAGACATTATATTGTGCTCAACTAAATAGAAAACGCTATATATTAGAGGCTAATAGACGGTGATGGCACACAAAACCAAAGTCAATCTAAAATATTACACGCCATCCTGGATAATGATAAGTATTTTTCGAACTTTCTTACTTCACTCCTCTTTTTTTTTTTTTCAAGTGTCTCGACTCTCAACAAAAAACAGACTTCAATATCAAAGAGAGCTTTTCAAAATGATGGATTCGGTAAGATTAAGTAACGAATTCATTATAGTTAGTGCTCCCTTAATCTATCAAAAGAAAATTTGTTCTTCTACATTAAGTTAGCTCTATGTACAAATAATCTTAGGGGCAACTGTTAATGACTTTAAATGGTTTCTCTCTCTCTCTCATTGTTTTACGCTAGTGGGATTCAATCCGAGTTATAAGTTGAGGAAATTGTGAAATTGTTCAAGTGTGTTGTTATCCACTTTTCCCAACAGGAAAGTGCAACAAGAAAGTGAAGCTCCATAACGAAGCGTCATACTTGCGACAAGTTTTCAGAAGTTATGGGCGATCAATCACATGTAATTCATAACGTTTGATAGCAAAAGAATGGAGGGCCTTGCTTTTAGTTAATTAAAGCCCCCAGCAAAGTGTCAACGTTGTACAGGATGCCTGAATGGGTCGCCATATCCCACACACCAAAGTTATAACTCTTGCACTTGCCATTTGCTACTTTACTCTCAAGTATAGACACCAAAATCCAAAATAGTAGTGGGTGCCTACAAGAGGGCTCTTTTCCCTAGCCGTGATTGATGGCATTACATTTCCATAAGAAATTCTTATTCTTTGGTGTCACTCCTCAAAGTTTGATCACACTAGGCCTATTTTTGGAGGGAAAATGAACATGGTTTACATACCCCACTTACACCTCCGCTTACTTTTTCTTTAGTCACTCTCAAGATTCAACTAATACCCAATTTTACAAAAGCATATAACCACCCCCATAAAGTCCAAGTCACTCTTCAGACTTAACCACTTTCTTTTCTGTTTCTCTTTACCATCCATTTCTACTTTATATATATCAATATCACTCTTGAAGTTGAAAGTCATAATACACAGTCACCGACACATTCATTTAACTCAGCAACCATGGATTGGTTCTCCTGGCTTTCAAAAACTGGCCTTGAGCCCTCCCTCGTGTATGAGTATGGCCTTGCCTTTGCCCACAATGAGCTTGAAGAAGAAGACATAATTTACTTCAACCATGAGTTTCTCCAGAGCATGGGCATCTCCATAGCTAAGCACAGGCTGGAAATTCTCAAGCTTGCTAGAAAAGAGAAGGGAAAGAGCCCTCGCCCAGTGGCAAGGCTCATGGTGGCGATCAAGAGGACAAAGAGGTGCTTAGCTAATTACATTCGGACGTTGATTCGCTGCGAAGAATCAGCTCTTGTGGTGGTGCCATCAAGATCCAGGCCCAGTGGTTATGGGACAAGATGGAAGAGTGCTATGATGAAGAGGAACAAAAGGTTGATGGTGGCTAAGCAAGAGAGGCTCTTGCTCACAAATGGAAGTCCTACAGTAGTGCCCGCTCTGCCTGGCCTTGATTATTTTTCTAGTCCTATGGTGTACCATTTCCAGAAGGAGGAAAAGATGGAAAGAGATGATCCTGATGATGGGTACTGGTCAGCTGCTGTTGAGGAGATCAGGTGGGATACCTTGTTCCAGGATCTAAAGCCAAACTGATAGTTTTCTTTTTTCTAACTTTTCTTTGGGGTTAACTCTATCCCTGATTTTAGATTAAATTGGTGAGAGATGGGGTTTTTCGGGTTCTTCCACCAGAGAGATTTGAATGTGTTTCTCAGTGTTTTGTTACTCTTTTGCCACTGGTGGTGGGTGACGCGGATGGGTAACTTTAGCACCTGTCTGTTTCCGTAATGAGATTGTCTCCTTTGCTTTTGTATGTTCATGTCCTTTAGCTTTGATAGGGGAAAATTTGCATCAGATTAGCGTACTTATGGGAAGAGAATGATTGAGGTAGATGTTTAGTTTTGTAGCAACTTTGAAGCCCAAACAGTTGGGCTTGAGTCTGCTTGACTTGAGTTTCTGCATTGTGTCTTGTGGTGACAATATACATCAACAGTCTATATTTAATACCTTGGCATTAATGTCTTCTTTTTATTTTTATTTTTTTTTCGGTAAATTTGGCCTTCATATCTTTAAATTCTTGAGTCTTTTTCCAAATCAGCAAATGATTATTTTACTTCATTTCACTAGAAGAGCCCTAGGCAACATCATTGTCGTCTGAACCCTGCAACATGCGGAAAGAGGGAATAGATGGAACTGCGCAGCCCCTAGTCATGTGACAAGTGATGTCCATTTATTTACTCAAAGTGGTTGCTGTACTGTTCATTCTGAGATGGTGGCACTTCACTATCAGCCAAGCTCTTATTGTTTAGCAACACCAGGGGCAGGGATTGATCTGTGAGGACCCCATTTTTGTTCGAGTTGATTATTAGTCTAGCAACTCCTTCCATGTAATGCATCCTTTTTTCCTTTCTTTTTTTTTTTTTTTTTAACTCGGCAATATAATGGGCATAAACAAAAGTACAATTATAAACCTTCCAGAGAGACAGAGAGGAGAGGGAAAACAATTTCAAAGTTTACTTCTCGCATTGTATCAAATACGACTTCCGTTGTGATTTTTGGTACTTCATAGGATCCTTTTGGGCTAACATAGTTCTTAATAAGACTTACGACATGAAACTCGTAAGTTCTGAAATCATAACATTATGGGAGTATATTTTTCATCCAATGACGGCTTGGGATGGTAAAGAAAGGAGTGGCAAGCTATTGTACTGGTGAGGTAGGTGGAATGGCCATATCGTCAACTGGTTTAAGTAATTTGGCAGGTTCAAGTAGTTGAAGCAATAAAGCATTGATCATAAGTAGTTGAAGCTTTGGTCACTTCAAAGTCCAAACTGAGCTACATCTACCTATGGACATGTCAAGAAGGACCAAAAAGATGAGGATGGTGGGATGAAATTATCTATACTGCATGCCATGAGATACAATTTTAGTGCATTTCCCCATTATGAACCTGTATCCCTGGGAATAATGTAAAACATTACCAGTCATTTCTATTTACCAAATAAAATAAAATGCATTACCAGTCACTTCTAATTATAATACAGCATCATATGATATGCCATATACATACCAGCAAGGAAAGCAGAGAAAAGAAGGGCATCAATTGAATTGCCGAGCATCATGAAGCTACTAATGACACCGAAGTGCTTCAAACCAAAAAGCTCATAGACAGTTGGAACCTTTACAAAATATTGAACCCATAGTAGATCCCAACCAAGATGATGCGTTTCCCATCTTCACTTTTTAAGATGAAATGCTGCGAGTTTCAGTATGTTTTTTTTTTGACATACTCTTGTCATG
Organism: Castanospermum australe; assembly: GCA_019955255.1. Classification (NCBI taxonomy): domain Eukaryota; kingdom Viridiplantae; phylum Streptophyta; class Magnoliopsida; order Fabales; family Fabaceae; genus Castanospermum; species Castanospermum australe. The sequence goes on from NSJW01000464.1 coordinate 1,500,762, forward strand.
CCATCAACTACTACTAGGACCAATTGGCCCCATTATGTAAATGGGTTAGATGCTCAAAGAATGAGCACATGTATGCAATAAAAATCTCACTACAAAAACGGAAATATATACGCTCAATTAATAGCTTGAAAAAAAGCTTATCGTATATGTTTCCATTTTGTTTCCCTTTTGAAAGCTACTGCTGTGATGAAACTTACCGATTTGTGATGTTACCAGACAAATAGACCCTTCAATCTAGCCCATAGGCCCAGTTTGTAGCATGTCCCAGACAGAGAAGGGTGAGACTGAGAGTTGCCTAATTCAATTTTTTAAGTCCTCCTTTTTACAAATATACCGTGCCCATTGGATCCAATTTTAGCCTAACTAATCTGGCCCAATTGCTGCAGTTTCCGTCATTGGATGAGTGTGTTGGTTTGTTTTTCATTTTTCTCATAGACATTAATGGAATTTGATGAACCCTTATCGATATAAATTGCAGCATTGAATTCTTCTTTTTCTTCTGATTTCTCTACCGTGAAGGAACAATTTGATGAACAATATGTTTGGTTTAGATGGAAGCTAGAATCTTTATAAGAATATGATAATTCTCTCACATCAAAAGGAATAAAAACTAGAGTAGAATTCCTTGTTCAATCTTGTTTCCATATTTAGTATTATTTACAACTCCCCAAAGAGGCAAGACTAGTAAGAATCTTATAATTAATGCACATAATATGCAATGCTAAACCCCATGCGCCACCATTGTCAGAGCTCCGATTAAAAAAACTTGGTGCTTCAGAATCTTTGAGGTTGAGTTTGAGAAAAGATTCTCGATCCCAATTCTGCAGATGTGGAATAACAAAACTTAGCATCTAGCCAAGAATATTTGACGCTGAGCATAGATTCCCAAAATCCACTATTTCCAAAGCTCATGATTTTCAATTCTTATCATTCGACGTGCTTTCTATGCCCTGCTATTACAAATCACAATAAAAAAGAATTTTCCAATTTCAAAACAAAAACAACAAATTCGTGCAAATGACTCGTTTTGATTGAAAGAAAGATTATTCACAAGAATTCCTCAAAAGTTAGTATCCCAATTAAGGTAACATAGAAGATTAAAGAATGAGGTGAACAAATAAAAGAAAAGAAAAAGAAAAACATTGATCGAAAGAGAAGTTCACTAATCACTAGTCTTCGGCTTTCGACATCAGCGAGAGCCGGCTCGGCCTCGGCTCAAAAGCTTCCCGGCGCCGTTGCTGGTGCGATGAGGGTCTGATCGGAGTGGTTAAAGCCCTTCTCACCAACTTACCATCCACCCCTCCGATTCTCACCAGCGAGTTCTTCTTCGCCGATCTTCGAAGGTTCGCCTTGCTACCACTCAACGAATGACACGACGCCGTTTGCTGCTGCCGATGATGACGATGGTGATGATCGCCGCCGACCGATTTGTGGTAGGCGCACCTGAACGAACCCGGGTGCGAGGTAGGGGAACACATGCACGTCCTCTTGTGGTTGGACGCCACCGCGTTGTTCCTCTGCATCTTCGTCTCCGACCTCGTGCTACAACCTGGAAAAGCCGGCCGGTGGTCGATAGAGAATCTCACGGAGGAAGACGGAGACGGTGGCGAGGAGCGGCCGTGCAGTCTCACGCTCGTGGGAAGAGGGGACGGACGTGGAGCGAAATTAGCCGAGGACGAGGAGGCAAACAAAGACAAAGACGAACGCAACGGCGCAGTTTCGTCTCTTGAAGAATGGGAAGCCATTGGCAGTGCCATTGTTGAAGCAGTAGAGAGAGAGAGAGAGTGCGCGCGTTTTAGAGTGAGAAAGAGATATTAGTTTCTGTTAGTTGAGATTGTTGAGGAAGCGGCGTTTCCGGTGTAAAGAGAGAGAAAGTGAAGGGAGGTTTATACACAGGAAGCGGGAGGGAGAGAAGGGGTAAGCGGTAATTTTGAGGGTTTGTTGAGAATGAGAGCGGTTATGTGTTTCCGTTTGCGGGCTCCAATTACAAGCTATGGGTGGATTTCGAAAACTTGCCTACTCTACGCGCCTTATGTACACTCTCTAGTTGGAAATCATACCATCATACTGTGTCGTCCACGTACAGTTTTTTTTAAGAAATTAATAATGAAAAATTATGTTTGTATTATAAAATAAACATAAATAACTTCAGCAGAGGTAAAGTAGAAAGTAAAGAGCAAAGGAAGAAAAATTTTATTCTTATATATGTGTGTGTCTTACAAGTACTTTACACTTTTTTTTTATAAGATCAAGACCATATAAAGTGACAAGCATTACCATATATTGTTACTAACATTTTTTATCTTTAATATCAACACCTTGTAGCTTATGTAAACTTTTGATTTTTATAGCTCTTGTTACTTTTGGATTTTCACAATTTAATAGTATTCATAACAGTTTAATATTAAGTGTTGATAAATATTACGTTTAACTTAATAGATAATGATGTATAAATATGGTGTTATCATTTTACGATTTCAATAAAATAATACTTATTATTATTAAAATATTTTAGATATTTATTACAACTCAAATCATGATGACAATTTATTTTAAAAAATTAATTTATTAAAAAAAAGGATTTATAGGTTAAGTAAGTATCTATTTGAACTTCTATATTTATTCAATTGAGAAGATAACAGTATTGATGTATTTAATTTTTTATTAAATATATATCTTTGAATTATTTTTATTATTAATTTTTTAAAACATAGACACTGAAATTAAGTTATTTGTTAACGAGATAGTGTGTGGAGTTTGGAATGCAGACGCGGGAAGTGATGGTCGGCATCAAAACAAGAAGGCGCTGAAAAACTGTGGCTTTTGGTCAATGCAGTTTGAGAAAGATAATGAGAGTGCCAAGTGGAAATTTTCTCTTTCAAAGTATCTAAGTTGACAAGGACATGCACAGTTTTTTTTTTGTTTTCATTTTGAAAAAGAAAAATGGATATGAAATTATGGATTTATGATTTTTGCAAACACATTGTTAAAAAGAAATTTTTAATTTTTAATTTAAAAGAGTAAGGTATTTATAATTTTTAATAGATATAAAGAAAAAATTGAAATAGTGAACATGAAAACTGAAATCTAATCATGCTTTTATCATAAAGTGAAGAATTTTGAAGTAGGAGAATTATTTTAATTGTATCGTACAATAATCGAAATTTTTTTTTAATTTGATGAGTCAAGGAAAAAAAAAAAAAACTCCACGTAATGGCAAGCAGGTGAGGGGATGGCACGCAGTATTTTCGCAAACATTGGGCGGCGGAGCGGCCCGTCGTTTGGTCGTGTTTGTAGACCTGTTTGATGACCAAGCTATCGTTTCTTCTGTTTTTTTAATTCTTTGTCTTAGAATTTTTGCACATAAAATTATTAGTTAATTTACTAATCTGATATTTTTAGGTTACTTTGTGGGTTTTTTCTCTATTATTTTTCCTCATTTATTTTTCACTTTCACTTAATGAGAGCCGGCCTCAATTCTATGCAATTGACACTCGATGTCGTATGATAGTTATCTAATAAAATTAGATAAATCTATCAAGAAGTTTATAACTTAATTCATACTTTAGTCTTTCTGGTTGAAGTTCGATTTTTAGGAAGCCACTTATCTCTGTATAACAAAAAAAAAAGTGTAACATAATGACAGTTGTTATTAAAAAAATGATTATGCTAATGCTCAGATTAAAAATTTTCACGCAAATCTCCACTCACCCATCTAGGTAACTAATCTCATAGAGGGCATTGTTTATCACAAATAAAGACAAAAAAGGAAGTAAGGAACAGAACCATATTGTATCAGTATTAGACTACTTTAGAATTACTGTTGGGGGGCTAAAACTTTGGAGGGATATCCAAAATTAGAGTTAGATTAGGCTAAAACAGCAAGGGAGTGTTTAGTTTAATTTTTATTTTCATTTTCAGTTAATATATTTCCATTTATAATTATAAAAATATCATACTATTTTTAATTCTGTTTTCTATTTTTACTATTCCTTTCGTAAAATTTTAAAAACAAAAAATAAATTGAAAATAAAATAATATTTTTATAATTAAAACTGAAAATATATTAACTAAAAATAAAAATAAATAAATAAATATTTTTTGGCCACCGTCAGTCGCAAGGTAATAACAGCATAAGTGCACCCAGTACGTTGACAACTAGCAGCAAAATCCCACAATTAAGTAACAATTTTTTTTTTTTTTGCGTCTGATTAAGTAACAAATTAATTATATAGATTATGTGCTTTGGTAACAGCACACATCGAACTTACGATGCACACAACCGGAAAAATGGTTTTTCTACTTAATATGCGATTATGCATTATAATAAATTTCATGGTATGTCACTTCCATAACTGGGCTTTCATTTACATCCAAAAACAACTGCTCGTTCAACAATAACAACAGAAGCTTTGGCATGTTCTAGGCCCAAACAAAAAGGTTTGCATGGTACAGTGAGATAATTATGCAGTGGTCAAGCATTTCTCCCAAGTCCCATACTTAGAGCTGAAGCTTCCTCCACCACTCTGTTGTGCATGCTCAGAAATAATTGTGCGAGTACAAACATCCCAAGTCCTTGCCATCTCCCTAAGGGACATAGGTTGTGATAAACTTCGTAAGGATATGCTAAACCTAGACTTTGCCTTCTTTGAAAGATCTTCATTCTCCTTACTGTCAGAATAGAATGACAAGCAATAACACTTTGTATTAGGAACAGCAGATTTCTCAGCAAATATAAGATAAACTAAGAGGGGGAAAACCAGACATGCATTGTGTAATTACCATTTCAGAGGACAATTAAGATTGAAATTACCAAGTCTCACTAGCACATTAGAGTATGGATGTGTCATCTCAGGTTCCTCTAGCTCTATATTTACTCAAGGCAAAACTTCTCGTCATCTTCCATGTTCGATTTAAAAATCACAAATGCTCTTTGAAGAGGGAAAACAGTTTTCAGCAGCATAGGATGACATTTGGGGCAGTGTTCTTTTCTAAGTGAAGATATTGTTCTTTCTGACACATCTCAAACCAGAAATAAAATATAAAGTGGCTTAGTCATTAGTCCTACCCATGTTTTCTTTTCCTCGTGATTATAGTGGTCCACTTCAGGATTTTAAACAATAAAAGCAGAAGAAATTAAGGGAGGAGGAAAAAACTAAAGGAAATCACCATCAAACAAACAATAGAATTGATGACATTCAAAACTGCACGCTTAAATATTGGGAAAGGAACCCAGCAAATAACTTAAACTGATGTCTAAATAACACTTCTGGATTCCATGCATGATTGCCCTAATCACAAATCCTAGCTTAATAAATATTAATAAATAAGAGTGACTTGACAGCTGAATAAAGGAGAAGCAACCTGGTACATCAATAAAAGCATATTGATACTGAACAATATTAAGAGTAAGAGGTACCCTTCAGCCTTAACTTCTGCATAAAATAACTTAAATTGGAGTCATAATCACCATGAAAATTTTGCAAGATGTGAATGTCAGATTTCTCCTTTCTCCTAGATAAAAACAAGCAAAGAACCTATGTGCCATAATTGTTGATGGTTTGGTGAGAATACAGAATTTTTATTTAAACAAAAATAACACACATACTAGATGCCAAAATGCTCATTCTCTCACCTGGATTCAACTGGATATTTGTCTAGGAGTATGGGAGAACAATTAGGATAATTTGCAGGAACAAGCAAGCGCAGAGGTTGAATTGGTGACTGCATGGTAGTAAAACAAGAATAAAGCTGACTAAAAAATAAAAAACTTAATATGGAATAGATGGTTTAGAAGTTGTTGCGATTGAAAGACCTGGGAGCCCACCATCTGCACTGAAGAATATTGAGATTTTAAGCTTGGACTGAGAGCCACAGAACTGAAAGAACATTTGACAATGGTCCCTTCTGCCGCCTCAGCAGCAGCAGCAGCAGCAGCTGCAATTGGATCAACATCTTCATCACTAATGTCTACTATCGTGTCAATAAGTAGGTGATTAATCTCCCTTATTTCTTCCAAAAAGGGCATGATTAGCCTGCCATACAAGTCGCATGTTCCTTATCAGAAATCGAAGACAAATGCAGCAGATAAATTAAACACTAATTCTAGAGCAAATCCAGAAATTATACAGTGATTTCCTAGCAACGCTAACTTTAGAAGTGTTCTAAAACCTATTTAGTGTCTGATGAATCATTATGCTCTAATGAAACAGATTTTAATAGGTAACCCAGATCACTTCAAATTCTCGTCATCATATAATGGATCCAATGGAATGTCCAAATAAGTAATTTAAGACCTTGTACATGAGAGTTACTCACACCAACAATAGGTTTTAAGTTCATTTCATCCTTGACTATTGTTATTAAGTGGGGAGGATAAAGATTGCTCGTAAACACAAGACCTACTATTAATCAAGATAACTAAATCAAACAACAACATGCATCAGCCTAGCCACTAATATTATCGTTGTTGTTGTACTGTTACTACTATAATTGTTTCTCTCGATTGGTTGTTATTGATATTTGATATTGTTTTACTAATTACTATGTCATTTAGTTGCATTTGATAAGATTAAGAGTGAATATATTTGGAAGTTGGAGTAGCACCTATTGAGGAGATGACTGAAGCTCGCCTAACATGTGAGAAGAAGACCTATACAAGCTATAGTGAGACAAGTAGATCAAATGGAAGACAGTCCAATTAAAAGGGGTAGAGGAAGACCAAAGAAAAATTTGGTTGAAATCATTAGAAAAGACCTTACTCTAAATGGATTTATTGAAAATTTGGTTTTTGATAGAGCCCAATGGCATTGCCTGATCCATTTACTTGACCCCACCTAATAGGATAAGGCTCGGTTGTTGTTGTTGTTGAATTTTTAAAAGGCAGGTTTACTTAATTTGATAAGTCCAATTATAACAAAAGATAATTCTAATTCAGTAATAGCTGTGTCAAATCACTGACTAGACACATTAACAACCACACAGCAGTGTTCCATATACATAAGAACGAACGATACCAAATATTGTTTTTTTTTCTTTTTTCATTTCCTATATATTTAAGATACTGATAGTTGCAAATAACTTGTGTTTTTGTAAAATAGATGTATAGAAAAGTTCAATTATCCAACCACATGTTTCTTTCTTTCCCCTTGTCCCTCCCCATCCTGTGTGTTGTGCTAATGCTAGGTGTGCTTGAAGTTCAGGCATTAAAATCTCTATTTACTTGGTTAATTCTGTTAGCTGGAAATCACTAGTGTGTTTTGAAATGTTTCTAAATGAATTATAAATTCTATTTTCACCGTCTGAATCGGCATAAGAAATTGCACCTTTCTACACTCTTCTAAATTCAACTAACTGCATTTTTTTAGTCCAGGTCCTTATAGTCACAAGTATGAAAAGAACTTGAACTTTTAGTTGGGAAATGCAGTCAAATTAAGAAGTAATGCAGATAACATGTTAATGCATATATAATCCATGTGTAGAAGCACATTTATAAATTGCAATGTCCAGTCAACCAAAAAAGCATTGTCAGTGAAAGACGTAAATTGTTACAAAACAAAATGTAACAGTTGAAAACAACATAATTTAGCACCTCAATCTTTGGCTTCTTGATACTAGATGTTGCAGTTGACTCAAGATCAGAAGCCTCCGAAGCAGTTAACTGCTTGATACTATCATTCATGCTACCAGCAGATGATACAACATTCAAGGGCATAGCACTGGTGTAGCGCCTCATCCTCTTGATCCCGTTGGTATCATCTTGGGTAATGAAATTTCTAGCCTGAAGACGACAATTAGTCATGGCAACCAAATCATCACCAATAGCAGCTCTGGATCCATTACCTGGAGCTGATCCTGCTATCCTATCATTCATGCTGACAACTGAACCAATATCACTCACAGCGCCGCTTAATGCTTTAGGTGACATTGATTTCGCCTGGAATCATGATTTAGACATAAATTTGTCATCTATAACTCCAAACATAAAACAGTAGAATAATTAAGGAAACCTTTCTCTCTGTAATTTATTTGTCATATCCAGTAAAAAACTTGTAGGCCCAGCAACTGATTAGGCTAGCATAAGATCAGCTGTCTTGACTAACCGCTTTAATTAGGCGTTCAAGAGGCTGCTCAGTAACAGTTGACTTCCCAGAGGTGGCTGCTAGAGCATTACCGTGAGCACCATCTGGACCACTGAACTCTGCCAGTAAAGGAGATGCTGATATCCCAGGAGTCCCAATTGCAAGAGATTGAGCTGGAGCTGCTGCACACCCTGTTTGTTGATGACCAATATATGCAGCATTTGATATTAATGAAACACCAGAAATGGGCTTATCAGAATCTCCTGGCAAGGGAGATGGAGCCAAGGGAGGTGAAGGAGTGGGGACCACAAAAGGTGAGTTAGCAGATTGCAGAGGGGTTGCAACTTTGGGGAGAGATGGAAGATGATTTTGTTGGTCAACCTGGGGAGATGAATGTTGTGGAATCTGAGGAGATGCAGCCTGAAGGAGTTGGGGTGAAGAGACAGGATATGGACCCCCTTGTTTCAACTGTTGATGGGGATAAGCTGAGCGTTGACCTGAGGTAAGATGTTGCTGAAAGACCCCTGGCTTAACACCCATTCCTTGTCTCATCTTTATATCATTTATATCGTTCGTTTGGGGAAGCTGAGGCATTTGATGTGTTTGCAATTGCGCAGGCAGCTGTTGCTTTGCTGGCTGGTGTAATTGCTGCTGCTGCTGCTGTTGTAGGATTTGCTGCCTCTGCATCAATTGCCGCTGCTGATATTGTTGTTTGAATTGTTGACTCTGCAACATCTGCTGTTCCTGCTGATGTTTCTGTTGCGGGTGTTGAAGCATACTGGAACCAGACTGAAGGGTATTTAGATTTGGTTGGATCAAATTAACCCCGCCTTGCGATGATAAGGAGTTAATGTTAGTCTGTTGAGGAGTACTAACAGGGTTTTGTTGAAGGGAGCTCACTGGAACCTGTTGCAGGGAGTTCAGAGAATTTCCTTGTCCGGAATCTAATTTGGTACCAGGTTGCATCGAATTCATATTCTGCTGTGCTGTTGATAAATTAGACATAGAATTGTGCTGTAAGCTTGTCATATTATTCTGCTGCATTGTTGCTACAGAACCTTGTAAATTTGTTGGCTGCAACTGAGAGTTTATTTGATTTTCATGAGACTGCACTTCAGTAACTTGGGATTGTGGCTGTGGCATGGAGTGCATATGAGGTGGGGGAAGCTGTCCTGGCTGCAGTGAAGACATCGCTTTCCTAGGTCTATTTGAATTTATCAAATTTATAATCTGCTTCTCATATGAACCCAATTTTTCCTTGAAATTAGGTAAAATGTTGCTCTTGGAAACCTGCAGGAATGCTATTATACGCTCCAACATCATTTTAAATACGTTCAGCTTTTCAAGCTGGTCTGACTTCGGTTGTTGGGGAAGAGTCTCATGCAGATAGAGAAAAGTAAATACAGGGTTAAGTACAGTAACAGCAGACATATTAAGTTATAAGCAAACACAAGCAATAAATGGCTTCTTTTTGGAATGAGGTGAAGGCTTGATAGAGCTTAGCACAGACTGCAAACTCCAGAGTTTACCACAATAATTGAAACAGAAAAAGGCTGCTTTATCAATAGTAGCTGTTAAAGTTGCCAAGTCAAAAATGAATTCTAAACATACCTGCTGAAGTTTAGTAGCAATTTTCTGGTACATTTCATTCAACTCTGGCAAATAACTTTCTTTCATGGATTTGATCTGTAAGTTGAAATCAACAGAATCAAATAATCAAAACATTAGTAACCTTGAGATCCTTCATGCAAACACATCTGTATCACTGTTGCATAAATACTTATGGAGAGGATAACAAGTTGTTCTTTTTTTCTTTTGTAAGGCATCCTTAATTGCAAATTTCACTTTCATGCTTAAATTGAGAGGATGTACAAATATTGATTAGAAATCTAAGCCAATTAAAGGCCACCAAACAAGAAATCAGCTTGCACTGAAGCAATGCCATTCATATCAATATAGCATCAGAGAATAATTACAAAGAATCTTTCTTAATGACAGTGACTAATAGAGGATGAAAAGGGTAGTAATGAATGAAATTCACAAGACAGAAAACTGAAAACATATCTTTTGTGATCAAACACAAGCAGTTTCCACTGCTGCAGTGAACATCTTTTTATTGAACAGAATGGACAAAAGATTTTAAAAATATGAGCATAAAAGAAAAATGTTCATGATTTTTCCTCTACTATTAAGTAAAATCCTCACACTAAAAGCTATCATATAACTCTTCTTTATTTTACTTTAGGGTTTGTTTGACTAATTTCTGTTGCTCTAGCAAACTTTAGTAAGGAAATAAAAGTGATAAAATGTGGCATATTACCTTTTGGTACACTTCCTCTTGCCAGTCACGCCCACTTGGTTGTGCAGTCTGTGCTGTAGAATCCAGAGAAGCTACAACAGATATGATATGACACACACATGAGCAAACACGGCTCAAAAAATGCATAACAGTACTTGACATTTACTTTTTTTTTAAGGAAAAAGAATAGATGAGATAATTGTCAGAAATTAATTTATAGAACATTATTCTATCAATCACAATAAATACATTCAGCAAATATGGTGATATCCCATGTTCTCACAAAGTACTTTCAGGAAGTATGGGGTTATCCTACAGGTTATCTACCTATAGGCTGAGAAGTAAAGATCCTATTCCATAGGATGATAAATTCAAGTAAACAATACATGTATGTGGTAGGGGCATCACCACAGAATTTCTGAAGACTACCCACATGCATTCAGACACGGTGAAAAAAGCAATTATGAAGGAAGGGTAAGATTCCAGAAATGAAAAATCAGAAGGGAGCTGTCTCAGTTTTTTCTTTAAACAAAATAGGATGATTCTCATAATTTACATAAAAAAGAGCACAATAATAAAGCTTCTGAATCCAAAGACAGCAAACAAAACACAAAAATATGCTAAAAATTTTTTTGCAACGATTTTCTCATTTTTTTTTCCTTCTCTTCTCCATTGTATCTCAAAGGTCCAACGACAGAATAATAGAGCTATTTATTCACAAAAGATATAAGACAAAGAGAGAAATGCATAGATACGATTACATACTTGACGACGTTTCTGGAAGGGCTCTTTGTGTTTGATACAACTGCTTTTGTTGATCAAGAACATTTTGCTGTTGAAGTAAGGAACCTGATGCTTGAAGTCTTTGCTGCATATCTCGTTGCAAGGGATTTGGCTGCTGCTGCAAACCCAATTGCTGTTGCAACCGTGCAGGCTGAGATTGATTCTGTGGCATCAATTGCTGCTGTGCAGCCTGTGGCTGTGACTGCTGCACTTGAGATGGTAACAAATTTGATGTATTTTGTTGTGATTGTTGCTGCATTGGTTGTAGCATGTGTGCAGAGTGCTGGCTTGTTTGCATGCCCGAGTTGCCAGATTCAGGTCCAAGCAACTGTTGCTGCTGTAACCCAGGGACATTATTTCCCAACTGTTGTTGATGTAGGTTTTTTTGCTGATTTATTAACTGGTGCTGTTGCTGTTGCTGTCGCTGTTGCAGATTTGTAAGATTACTCTGCTGCGAAAGCAATCTCTGTGGTTGCTGCATATCACCAACATTATTCGGTGGCCCAAGCATCTGAGCATGTTGCATGTTTGTTGGATTTGACTGTGGCCCCATAAGCTGCTGCTGTTGTGCAGGTAATATTGGCTGTTGAGTCATTGGTGTTTGTTGCTGATGAATACTAGAAGTCTGTTGTTGCGGGTGCCTGATAACTTGGGGATGCTGCTGAAACATGGACTGTGTTGACTGTTGAACATTCTTAGACTGCTGATTCTGCTGAAGGCTAGATAGAGACGATGTTTGCATCATGGAAGGTTGCATAACAGACTGCTGAGAAGATTGCAACTGATTTGGTTGCATAAGGTTCTGCTGTTGTTGCTGCTGGATCTGAGATTGTAGCTGGAGCTTATGCTTCAAAAACTGCTGTTGAAGCTGCTGTTGTTGGTAAAGATACTGCTGTGGATTCTGTGATTGCTGCTGTTGCTGTTGGGGAACAACCTGCTGCCTTCCTGGCATTTGTCTCTGAGGACCAGGAAACATATTCTGCATGTTAGAATTCTGGCCAATAGTGCTCCCCACTGAATTCTGTCCAGTTATATTCTGTATGTTGGAATTCTGGCCAACATTTTGGCTGGGAGTCTGGGCAACACTAGAAACAGGAGGAACGTTAGGTTGAGCAGCAATGTTATTTTGAAGGTTTTGAGATTGAAGCTGTTGACGTGACTGGGGCTGATTATGCAAAGGAATAGGATGTTGTTGCCCTGGATTATGAACTTGAGGCTGCAAAACAAGTCCTATGAAAAAAATTGATTGCCTAAGTCGGGGGAAAAAGCAAAAGAAATATAGATCACAACATAACACACATATGCATTTGAATTTTAACAACACATGGAAGAGGCCAGTGTAAAAATTTAAAAGAGAGAAAGAAAAGAAGACAAAGGACAAGAATAGTATGAAGGATCAATGCAGTAAAACCTGAAATATTTATGAGAATTTGGCTCCTCTCTTTTTACGTAAGAACATGAGAGAGTCCTCTTATGAGAGAGATAGATACAAATTTTATATTTGAGGGACCCATCAATTTTATTTAAACTCACATTATGTCTTTCTCATAATAAGACCCTCTCTTCTTCTTTAAAAACAAGAGAGAATCCAAATCCTCTTTATGATATTTCAAGCAATAGGACACTTTATAGTACCAACAGCGTAAGCTGATAAACATGACACAAATCAGAAAGTCAGAATAATTACTAAACGGAAAGGATGATACTATTTTATAGAATATCTCAATACATAAATAGGAATTGCCACTTTCGTACCTCATCAGAATACTATCACTATACCAAGGCTATTAAACGCTAACCTTGATCGGTAGGTTTATTGCTAGGGCCAACTTGATTTGATGGCATATTGTTGGCCATTGTGTTCTGGGATTTAGTCTCCATCGTAAGCATCTTCAAAGATATTTTCCTCAGATAATCAGACTGGAAATAGGGAATACCACATTAAATCATCAATCTTCGATATGGTATACGTTTGCATAGGTAACATAAATGAACACAGTAACTGTGAGGCTCCTCATTATGAATGTACCTGGCTTGTTGCAGCAGTAAAAATCCTCTCTTCAAACCTCTGTGCAATCTTCTCAAGTTCTTGTAATCCCTCTTGACCAGAAAAAGGAAGATGTTTTTTTAACGTGTCCATTCTACAAAATGAAACACAATAGTTTAATAATTAGATAATGCAAGGGATCGAGATGTTAAGAACATTAGACAATCCGTAAATGAAAGAATATGAATCTGTAAAAATTCCTTCATGAAATCATCAGAGAAATTTTCATTACCAAAGACAGTAAAATTAATAGGCTGCAGAGATAGTCTTGGTAACACCTTAGTCTCCTCCCCGGGATACAAGAAATCCAGCTACTATAGCTGTCCACCCAGTGTCTCTAAATATATATCTTCCACAAAGCCCATGATAGAAAACAATGGCAGAACATCATATCAAAGCCAAATACACAATCCTGACCCAGTATGCTCAACATACATAGATTTATCTTTGATTATAATGGCACTACCCTCCAACCAAACACACCAAATTCTTACAAATACAGCACCCTGCCAAAATAAACCTTGTTCTCCCTACTCTTTCCAAATCTCTAAATTGAATGAGCAAGAAGTGCTTCATATTCTGAGGACACACCCAAATGTCACCAATGATACCAAAAGTTGATTCCAAATTATTATAATATATTGTGAAATGCAACACCAAATGACTGGCAAACTTTAAAATTATATACGTTAATGTTTAACACCCAATTATGGTCATTTCCTGCTCACCCATCTAAGAAGTATTGCAGCACTGGCATGCTAATGTTCATTCATGGAACTTGAATATAATATTGAAAAATTAATATTCAGCCCCGATTCAAATAAACAACATTCGTTTGGAAAAAGAGAATGAATAGATTTGACTATTGTTCTCCACCTATCAAATATAATTTTGAGCACAAGTTGTATAATTTAAATGCATTAGACAATTATACAGATCAGTGCCATGTGCCTGTTTTAGTTCTTTCACCATACATGTATTTTTCTTTTCCTTGGATATAATTGCTTCTACATGACAAACACCAGAAACCTTTTGGAAATGTTGCCAATTTATGGATCAATTAATTATATATAAATTTTCTTTTGATATGCAACAAGGGTAAAGAAACTATTTAAATAACCTGTGATACAGTATTGAAACTGAAACTTACATTTTGTTGACAATTGTTTGGCGTGAATCAGGCTGCAATTGAGTTCTCCAATCACTTGTATCCATAGTGGGTTCAGTGCCTTGATTGGGTCTCCAATTATTGGAATCCATCATATCCAAATTAACTGAAGCACTAAAAAGAGAACATTCTAATCAAATCAGACTCTAAAAGGAAACATATAAAGGGGCCATATACTTGTACATGGGGTGGAACCATATAGACATTCAGCTGCATCCCATGGATGGAAAATTTTTCTATATTAGATCTACAGTGAAAAAGTAATAAAGATATTAAGTATATAAAATATCCACACCCCGAAATGAATTATTCTGGTTGTGCACCTGCATGTGGCATAGCACAAGAATCCACGGTGCAACTGTACCAGTTGCTACGGCATGCTATTAACAACAATGAGCATACCGAAGAACTATAAGCATAAAGTTTTGCCTTTCTCCTTCCAAAACCTCTAAAGTTAATCAATAAGAACTGCTCTAGACTCAAAGGACACAACCAAAATTAACTAAAAACTCCAAACAACTTATTCCAAACAAAAGTGGCATTGGTACAATGTAAAAACAAGTGGGCAGCTGTTTCTGAACTAGAACTACACAAAACACAGACAGAGAGCTTTGTTTGGTCTATGAAGCTGTAGCATATCATTAGTATTAATCTTACTAAGAACCACTGTTTCAAGGAGATCTAGATTTCCAAAGGGGCTTAGCAAGAAAGAAACTTTTCGTCATTCGAAGACTCAACAAGAAATTGAAAGAAATACTTACAGTTACAGGAATACACATCTATAGAAACAAGGGACCAAACCTTCCCATCCAAATTGGAGGATATATGGGAAGAGTCAAACAAGAACAGAAGAGACTGCAATTCATAAGACCCTCTGTAAATGGAATGTTTATACTTTATAAAGTATCTAAGATATGCCAATCAAAATCTTAATAAGTTTTATTCCTAAGAACTGTTCAAAGCTATTGGAGTGTCAACATGTGCTGATGTCTGATACGTGTTACTGTGTTAGACAGAGAAACAGCAATGTCATCGAGTTACATTATGCCCAAAACCTAGAATTTAAAAAATTTGAGATAAAGACAACTCTAAAGCAAGAATAGCATAAATGCATAATGGTATTTCATTTCCTATGATAATTATTGACTTTAAAAAAAAATTCCCTCTTATGAAGAACAAAATATAGCTAATTTCTCTCTATGTTGTACTTTTAGGTCTTAAACTAAGTTGTTCTCAAGTAAATAATTTCTACAGTAAAGAACAAAATTCCAATATTGTATCGGTCTTTCTTCAAGTTAAAAAAATATTATGTCCTTTCCTCTTTTCGTATTTAAGGAATAAGGATTCTACCTATTCCCACTTTTTTTTTTTTCCTTAACCAATTCTTGAAACCTTAGCTTCCTCACTAGAGTTCCTCCTTCTAATCTATTATAGTCCAAATTTAATTTCAATGGATATTCTCTGTTACCTTCTCCATAAAAATGGCATTTGACAATTCAATCTTCCAAATGGAAAGCCAAAATAATTTAGCCAAAATCAAATTATTCATCCAATAAATAAACACTGGAACGAGTGAAAAAGACGAAAGGGGTATTGGGGAAATCTCATCCCCGGAGAGAGTGAACCTGGACAAAGTCAAGGGATTCTACCGTCGTGGTCCACGATGAAAGCGCAGCTGAGGAGGCGGCGAAGGCCGAGAGGGGACTCGGCCGGTGGCGGTGGCTCACGGTGCCGAGTCGGAGCTTAGAGTGAGTTTTCCGCAGCCGACTTGCAGAGGCTGAGCGCTCGGAATCCAACTGCCACTTTATTAAGCCATCAAAATGGTAAATCCACCAACAACTGATTTTTTTTTATAGTTTTTTTGGGTACATTTTTTTTAGTTTAATTTGGATTAACTAAGTTTTTATTTCCTTAATTTAATAATTACGTGAATATTGTCTTTACAGTGAATTTTCATTTAAATTATTATGTTAAATTATCATGTTAAAATTTTTCTTTATTTAATATTGATATATATTTGAATTAATTTATTTTATATTTAAAAAAGTTTATAATTAAAATTTTATTAAGAAATTTTAACAAAAAGTAACTTTTTAAAAAATTAAATTTTATTAAATATGTTTTTATTTTATTAATGATAACTTTTTGACTTATTACAATTTAACAAAATAATTGAAACAAAAATTATATGATAATAATTTTAAATATAATTAATAAATTGAGGAACTAAAATAAATAAATTTAAAAATTAAGAATTAAAATCAATATAGAATAAAGTTATAAGAACAAAAATTAATTAAGATGTTTAATTTTAATTCAAATTTTGTGACTCACAAAAAAATATATGCAATTAAAAATATCGATAGTATTTTTGTATTGTTATGATGAATTTTTATTTTTATTTAAATATTGTTTGATATGATACCAAAGTACAATGAATTTCTATGGGTAAATAAAATACATGTGAGCTCCGATAGTTTTTATTTTTTTGGTTGAGGAGAAACTTGGGTGAGTTGAAGCAATTATTGACCTCATCAAGTTAGTTTATCTTTTAAGTTCACTTCGGATTATGATTTAAAGTTGTAATTAGCAACAATAGCACCCCTTACAAAGAAGTCACCATATACTTCGTTGAAAGTAATTGGGATGGCAATTCAGTCTCGATTTTTTTTAAAATGTGTTTGATAGAGTTTTTTTTAAGAAAAAAGTCTTGTTTTTAAAGTTTTTTTTTAAAAAATTATGATTATAAATTATTTTAATTACAAAATAAGTTAATTCAAATATATTTAAAAATAAATTTATCTACTTTCTTTAAAAGTTGGTTAGCTTTTTGAAATTTGTAAAAATGTACGTACGTGTTTACCGAACTGTAAAACAAACACACTAGTCATTCTACCAAAAAAAAAAAACACTGTGAATCAAATTACTTGGCTCCACTCAATTCAAATATTAATATGTTAAATTTAAATATAATTTAAGATTCAATTATGTATTCAAACATAGGAAGTTTGTGCTTATTAATAATAAATAATACTAACTATATTTTATGAAATTATAATAAAAATTATAATTTTATAATTTAATATTTTGAAAATATAAGAAAACTAAAGAGTATTCTACAATTATAATTCGAATCAAGCTTGGATTCAAAAAATAACAGGGTTGATAAAAACTTGACTTGGACTCGAATTTGATAAATAACAAGCTTGATGGGGGTGATGGCTTGATGTTCTTGGCACGGACTGCTAACCCCAGAATTTACCTTGCAATGGAAAAGGCTGCTAGTAATTTTCATTCAACTCTAGCGAGTAACTTTCTTTCATTCATGGTCATGATTTTTGGTGCTTAAATGGATATGTCAATACTATTGATTAGAAAAACCAATATCTATTCGAACCCCCTTTACTTGTAGGAATACATCTTGGATCTGCCGATTGTGTTATGGCCGGAGTCCTACTCATGGCGACCTGATGGAATTGCGAGTTGGTTGGTGGCATGGACACCTAGCCCTTTCTTATTTTTAGTATTTGTTTGTTTGCTGGCACAGGTAGTAGATTCATTTATAAGTTTTAAAATAAATCATATAATAGTATAATTTAATAAATATAAAGTCTATCTCATAAAGACTCTGAATTAAGTTTTAGGTATTAATAAATTTTCTTAATCTAATTGGACAAAAATAATGTAAACTATAAAATAAAAAAATTAAATGATTCAAAACATGAATTAAAATTAATAAATGCAATGTATAAATTGGAGAATTAATCATGGAGATTAATTTTAACATAAACTATATCATATATTATGGTCAGATAATTATTTTAAGAACATTTAGGAGTTAAGCACGTGATGACAGAAAATATATTGATTAAGTACTAAAAATCATAATCAATTATATGCTTTATTTACTTAATCAAGAGTAAACTATCAAATTATCAACTATATCCTTATATAAAAATTATAATTGATATCCAACAATTACCATTAATACTTAGATAGTAAGAACAAACTTAAAGCAAGAGAAAAACATAATTGAACTCATTTAAAATTTTATTCAAACTAGTTGATAGGCAAATAAAATAATAAACATTAAGATTTCTAAAACTAAGTAACAATAATCTAACACAATTATATTAAAATTAACAAGGTTTTATCATCATCTTAACAAACAAATTTAAAAAAAACATACAGGATTTAAAAGATAACATGTCCTTAATCTTTATTCTCTTGTATAATGTGGTGCCTTCTCACACTATCTTCAGCGTTACGTTCTCAAACCCCTTGGCTTGCCCCTTGGTTCACTTCCCTTTTGGTTTTATTTATAACCACTTAAGTTATCTTGTCAAAAAAAGTGATCGTGACGCATTCAAAACTAAATCAACACTACATCTGCTTCAAACCTTTAATGTCTAACCAAGTCAGTACCAAATATGTTTTAAATCTTTCATATCAATAATAAATCTGTTCTAAATCTTTAATATTTTACAAGATACTATAATTAATTAGAATTAATATCTTTTAAGAAAGATAATCAATAATATCATAAATTTATTAAAATTAATTTAATTCAAGACATAATGAAATTTATTTTTTATATAAAAATATACAATTTTAGGCTATTATGAATAAGCTTGCACTGAAGCAATACCATCCATATCATACATAGTAATAGCACAGATTAATAATTACAATGACTCTTTCCTATTAGCAGCGACTAATAGATAATAAAAAGGTAGTAATTAAAGAAATTCACACAAGACAGAAAACTGAAGAAATCTTTTTTATGGTCAACAAGTGGTACTAGGTTGCACTGAATTCATCATATTCTGCTGTGTTGTGATACACCAGACACAGAATTGTGCTGCAAGCTTTTCATATTGTTCCACTGCATTATTGCTACGGAACCTTGTGAATTTGTTGGCTTCAAGTGAGGGTTTATATGATTTTCATGAGACTGCACTTGAGTAACTTGGGATTGTGTCTGTGGTGGCATGGAATGCATATGAGGTGGGGGAAGCTGTCCTTGCTGCAGTGAAGACATGGCTTTCCTAGACTTATTTGTATTTATGAAATTTATAATATGCTTCTCATATGGACCCAATTTCCACTTAGGTGAAGTGTTGCTCTTGCAAAGAAAGGACAAAAAAGCTATCACCATGTATGTGGCAGAAGATATGCCGCAGGTTATCTATCTGTAGGCTGAGAAGCAAAGGCTCTGTGCAATAGGAATCATAAACTCGAGTAAACAATACACGTATGTGGCAGGGGCATCACCACAGAATTTTTGAAGACTTCCCACAAGCATTCAGACAAGGTAAAAAAAATATTATGAAGGAAGGGTAAGCTTCAAGAAATGGAAAATTAGAAGGGAGCTGTCACAATTTTTTCTTTAAATAAAATAAGATGATTTTCATAATTTACACAAACAAGAGAAGCATGAAAAATAAAGGCTTTGAATCTAAATACAGCAAAGAAGGGACAAAAATGCTACCACCATGCCAATGCTATTAAATGCTAACCTGGATCAGGAGGTATATTGTTAGGAAAAACTTGATTTGACAACATATTGTTGGCCATGGTGTTCTAGGGTTTTAGTCTCCATTGTAAGTGTCTTCAAAGATTTTTTCGTAGATAAAATCAGATTGAAATTAGGGAATATCACATTAAATCTCCAAGTACAGAGATGGAAAACTTGTTTAATATTATAGATAATTGAAAATTTCAGCAATATGGACCAATATCTGAAATTGATGGCATGGAGTTAAACGCGGACTTTTATTCAGTAACAAGCCGGAGGGGAGGATTATGATTGTGGCAAGGGATACTTATATTCAGGAAGACAAAAACAATCCAAAAGACAATCATTTTACATTGTTTAATACATTAATATTAACGCACACAGATTTTGTTACATTAATACTAATTAATGCCTCTTCTTGTCCCTTTTGTATTATTCTATTATGTCCACTAGTTGGTAAACTGTCCCTTCTGTGTTTGAAGTTGTGTAATATTCTAAGCCTATATGCGTTCAAATAAGACCTGTGGAGTTATTACCTTTTCTGCGCTTTAAAGGTTAAACGAATAAATTGTTTAAAACTAGCACACTGAGAAAGAAAAGACAACTGCCATTTTAATAAGGTTTTCACTGAAACATATTCCAATTAGGGATTGAGGTGGTTAACTTGTCACACCAAAAAGATTTTTAAAATCTATACGGGGATTTATTCTTTAATCGAGCAATCATGTATAATGAAATACATTGGATAGTTGTAGCTAATACAGAAATTAATGTATAATGTAGGCAGAGGATCAATGAGTTTTGGAAAACAGAAAGAAAAGGCAACATAGCCTTTATTGCCTATATTATCTTCTACACACTGATATATGTTATTAACCCAAAGCCACACAAAATTTCTTCTACCACAAAAATCATCCAGAGTTAGTGGCTCTGAACTTTGGATGATCAACTGGAGGGGTTGAGAGGTAGGTCTAAGCTATGAATACAAGTTTCATTTGTTGATGATATGGTTTTAAATTGTGGTATGCAATTTCATTTGTTAATAGCATGGTTTTAAATTACGATTCTCAACTATAATTGCTGCCGCAATATTGCTATTGCGGAAGTCACTGTAACCACAACGCGACTGCATCATTTGCATTTTTTTACAATTGTTCGCAATTTCTATAATCACAGCATAACCGCATCTGCCACCGCAATTTAACACCATGGTTGATGGTTAGTTGATGATGGTGCAATTAGCTCCCAAAGGTCTTTTTCTTCTTATTGAACCTCAACATGTGTTCTTCTGGACTTCCTTGAAGATATCTGAAACCGTCTCTCTGTAACAAAAACCATCCCCAAAATCACAGAAAACATAACGGCAACTGAAACCAACGCCAAGCCAATGAAGACCTGGCTGCTGTATCGCCTTAACAACGGGCAATCTTCCTTACTGATATGAGCAAAGGTTTCTTCAACAAAGGAGCAATCTACCAGGTGAGCCAGGAATGGCCCATGTCGATACATTGTGTCACTCAGGTTGGTAGCCACCATCATCTGGTTGTAGAGGGAAGGGGTCAATCTTCCCGTGGTATTACAGAGTCCAGACGGGGAAGCATCACACACAAAACCTTGGTATGCCTGGCCATTGAAAAGCATGATGGTTAACAATACCATACTCTAGTTTTAATTAAACAGTTAAATGTTGTTTAGCAGATGAAGAAAAACGAAGCTAGAAGGAAAAGTTTGTTTTTATTCACCAAAAATAGTACTGCATTATAGCATAAGGGACTAGACAGATGCAGCTGTTAAGCAAGAATGCAAATTTAGCTGGAGCCTTTCTGAGCTTATTCAATATCACAACTCACAAGCATGAGTTCATAAAATAGCATATCAGAGAAGCGAATTAAACTGTTTTAGCTTATTTTCATAATAAGCCAAAAATTGCTTATGCAATAAGTTGTTTGGTATATGAGCTGTTAAACAATTTTAAGTCTGTGAAAACACAAATGCATTATTTGGCATTGCAGGCACTTACTCTCACAGTAAAAAAACATGGCAGGAAAGTTATTCCCAAGTCAAATGAAAACCGTTTTCACTGTTCAAACCACGTTTAGAAATTAGATTATCTAAAGTTATAAGCTTTTCAGTTCGTGCTTTTTAGCTTTGTTAATTTTTAAACGACCTGGAAGCCCCTTGTCTGTGTGCTTGGAGTGCCAAATCACATGACGTTTGCGGATTTCTGCCAGTTCTGTGGTTCAGTTATTCAGCATATCCTAGAGATGAGGATTATCAGGTTCATTTGTGTGCTTTTCTCTTGTTATGCTTGAGGAATTTCAGTTCCATCATTGATGTGAATCTTGCCAAGAGTAACGAGACTCGTCAACAACAAAGGTACCACGACCGTCTACAATCAGATTTTTGGATGGAAAAACCTCGACCCGTTACCTATGCAGAGGTAAGAATCTTGGTATGTTGAAGACGCCACAAAACGGTGGTGAAAATTTCATTTGATAAATCGAATTGTGAACGCTACGGAATAATTTCGATAAGTTCAAAAAGTTCTTCAAAGAACCAAAGAGAACTCTCAATTTTCGTGCATCAAAACTAAGCTGTGTTTTTCATTCATGTATGTCTTTAAATAGACTGATTACAATACCATCGGAATTAAACACACCTAAAAAAAAAAAAGAAAGTTTACAAAATATCTGATTACACCCTTAAAACAAATCAATCAACCCTAACAAATAAAGGAAAGTATCTGATTAAATCAATCAGCCCTAACAAAATAAAAGGAAAGTTTATAAAAAGATACTTAGCAATGAACCAAGCTCAAAACGCGTCCAAATTCAGCCCCCAAAATATGCAGATTTGCTGCTGTAATTAGCTCTCAAATCATGCAGATTTGCTGCTGCAATTAGTTATCTAATCATGTAGATTTGCTACTGCAATTAGTCTCCAAATCATGCAGATTTACTGCTGTAATTAGCCCCCAAATCATGCAGATTTGCTGCTGCAATTAGGTTGGGTTTGAATTACATTGATGCTTCTTTGTTAAAAACGTGAGCTATGCTCAGTGGACCGTAAATTTGATTGAAACCAGATTTCTTGAATCAGCCGGTTGAGTACTTCCTTGAATTTCTATGCCCGAGCTCTTGTAACTGGACTAACTGAAACTTTGACCGGATCCTTTAACGTCGTAACTTCATTTGCATCAATCATGTTCCTTCTGCTAACATTCTGTTTTCGTTATTGCGTTTTTTGGGTCGGGATGGTTTTAGAAATGATGGGATGGAGGAACAATATAGTGTTCTGATTCGGTTTGATGACCAAGAGTCTACAGAACATTTCTACAAGCATTATAATAGGCGCCATTTCTCATCACTGGAGGTTTGTTCTTTGTTTAATAATTATGTTCAGTTTTTGGTCAACCGGGGCTCATAGTTGTTTGATGAAAAGTAAATCAATCACTGGTTAGGAATTTGTTTTGCTATTAATGTTGTTGCTGTATGTTGCTCTTTCTATACAAATGTGGAGATTTGTCATCTTCTTTTCACATTATGTGCAATACACAGGCTCAATCGAACACGCACAAGAATCTAATACTAAATCAACTGAGCAGCCTACGTGTCCAGTCTGCCTTGGTATGTTCCCTTTTATTGCCTTGAATTCACGTATCTGTCTGTTAAGATAAACAATTTATTGCGAGTGTGGAAGATTTTGGACTATTCATCAGCATATACTAAGGGTATAATTACTCCAAAATGTCTTCTGTAAGATACCTTTTAAGCATCTATGAGTCACTCTTGCATATGGGTTATTTACAGAGAGATTAGATCAAGACACAAGTGGAATTCTTACAAAACTATATGCAATCATTCTTTCCATTGTTCATGTATTTCAAAATGGGCAGGTTCTTCTTGTCCTGTAAGTGGCTCCATTGTTTTTGTGTTTCTATGCATGCAAAAGGATGTTATAGGGCATGCCCAGGAGCAAAGAATTGACTGAGGAAACTGTGTCTTTTAATTTATAATCAGTTTCACCTGGGATTTCTTAATTAGTTTGACAGCAAGATTTAATTATTGAATATTGGTGTATTATTTAATTTAAGTATTAACTGGTCTTCCAATTTTTATTTAGGTATGCCGGTATAGCCAGCGGCAAGCTGAAAAATCTATATGTTTTGTTTGTCAAACCACTGAGAACCTTTGGATATGTGTTATATGTGGGTTTGTTGGCTGTGGAAGGTAAGAAACTTTTGTTATTCAATCCTTTTTTTTTTTACACTTTCCTCGTATTTTTTTCTTAATGTATTTGATCCCAACCATGTCTCCTATGGAATTCCTAAGAAAATTTTGTTTCAGATATAAAGGAGGACATGCCATAATACACTGGAAAGAGACACAGTATTGCTATTCCCTAGAAGTGGAAACAAAACGTGTGAGGGATTATGTGGGAGACAACTACGTTCATAGACTTATTCAGTCCAAAACTGATGGAAAGTTGGTTGAGCTGAACTGTCACTGTGTTCATCTAGATAACAGGTGTGGAAGTTGCAGCTGTGAAGATAATTCCATGATAGTCGAGGCTATACTTAATAGTAAAGTTGAAAGCTGTAATGTTGCGAGACTAGCTTAATAATTCTTTCATGTCCTTGTTTTTTCGTATTTGTGTGTGTGAGTTTTAATTTTCATTGATACATGAATATATTCATTTCCTTTTACAGATTGTCAATGAGTACAATGAATTGCTTGCTACTCAACTTGAAAACCAAAAATTAGTAAGTGCATTTTATTTCATCATTTGCAGTGAATCTGCCAGTGCCAAGATTTCCTCCTTTTGAGTTAGCATAAACATATTATAATTTTTAAACTTGTATTTATTAATTTTTTCTGCTTTAATTATAGTATTTTGAGTCCTTATTATGAGAAGTAAAAGAAGAAAGTGAAAAGAAAAACTTCTAAAGCTGTTGAGAAGGCTGTCGGTCATAAATGGCAGAAGATACAGTCCAAGATTGACAGATGTCATAAAGAGAAGAAATTTCTGGATGATGTAAGTTTTAATCCATGCTTGATAATCTCGTTTGCAGAATTCTTAGATAATATGACATGTAACCATGCCATAGGCCTTTGTGTTGTCTCATTAATTTATCACAAGGACAGGAAATTCTGTTTCTAATGATGGAGTTCTGTTGTGTGTGTCTGTAGCTTAATGACAATCTTGTGAAAAATGAAGAGATTTGGAAAGCAAAGATATTTGAGATTGAAGAGAGGTATCTGTTTATCATTTATTTATTTCTTTGAATATCACATCCTGATGAATTTTAAGCTCAATGAAAAAATGTATCATCAATTGTAATGGTTACCAGATTTCTTTTATTTAGACATAAAGTTGTCTCTTTACCCTGTGTTTTGTGCCCAGTAAAATTTAAATCAAATGTATTTTTTTAAGACAGAAAGTTAATCTCTTTGGTTGTTAATACTGTTGGTCCTTTTTATTTCCACTATGTCACAAACCCACAATAACATTGCAAGTAAATTAGGTTATTTAACACTAGCATTTAATTTATTTTCTCTGCTCTAGCATATGACCGCACTCTTACTCGTACAATGATGAAATACTAAATAAAAAGGATAGTTAGTATGTAGTATGAAGATGATTCATGTCACAGAAAAATACGGCGTCCAAAGTGACTGCTTAAATTGGTGTTTTTCTCGCCTCTCTAGTTATGATGCAATGAATTTCCTTTACTTGAACTCAAGTAACTGAAAATTTGGCCGAGGTTTATAAACCAATGGTTGATGTGTTATTTTTTTCTTCCTCCAGGGAGAAAAGAGCTCTAAAACTCACGAATGATAGAATAACAGACCCGGAAGAGGAGGTGAAGTCTACTGTACGTGTTCCTTTTCTTTTTTTTAGGCGGAAACGTTTTCCTTTCTCTTCCCTTTTAGATTGGGGGATTCTCTTCTGCGGGGTGGTTTGGCGTTATTGTCGTTGCGCATGCATCGTACTAATCGAACGGCTACATTCTTAAACTGTGCAGCTTAGAGATATCATGGTTTGTCTCGAGGGTGGGAGGACGGTAGAGTAGCTGTCCGTGTCTAATGAAATTAAGGATGGAACTGTCTTTCACCTTTCAACTGAATCCTCATTAACTTTGTGGCCCGGAGGTTGGGCATAAAAGGCATCAGAGAAGAAACGAAACTCATGCAGAACCGATGATACCTTTTATGGTTCTAGGTGCAGCAAGGGGAAAGGCATTGCACGGAGTAACAATTAACTGCACCGCACAGCACACGTGGTTCCACGAGTTGAGATGGTTCCACCTGCACAGCTGTATCTATCTCCACGTGTTTGTAAATGGGAAGATACCCAACTCTGTATGCTCACGGTTTAGGTTGATAGCGACTTTGCCTTCAACTTCAAACGTTTAATTTAGCCACTGCCACAAAAATAAATAATTAAATAATCGCGTGCTGCATCCTGCACTTAAAATATCCAAATCCTATCATGGAAGATATAGTCAAGGTACATGAGGCTGCATCCTATACATAATTGGATATCCTAAGATCTGCGTTTATAGATTAAAAAATATATCATATGGAATTGTATAGTGGGGGCCTCTGAACTCTAATTAGCCTATTTCTAACGTGTAGATACACTTATCCTTCACTAATGAATGAAAGAGGTTGAAATTTTTCTTAGTCTTAGTAAGATATGTAAGTTTTTAGAAAGTGAGTGAAGAGTCAGCAAATTGCAAGAACCATTGTTGGAGTGAGAGTACTCTTTATGCGGACTTATTTTTCAAAGAGATTTATGAAATAAGAATGCAGCCTGAGCTCATAATAAATAGGCTTAATTATAAGTATGTGTTTGGATTAATTTATTTCATATTTAAAATAATTTTTAATTAAATATATGTTTGGTAATAGATTAATTTTTAAAAAAATTATTTTTTAAAAAAATTCTCTAAATAAATTTTTTATTTTAAATTATTTTAATTACAAAATAAATTAATCAAAATACACACTAAAATTATACAGAAGATTTTTTTAAAAAATAATTTATTTTTTTAAAAAATTAATTAAAATCAAACATGCACATGATTAACTCCTTGATTTGAATCACAATGGACAAGAAAACTAGGGACCGTATTCGTGCCGAACAGTCGATAATGATTTCAGATGATTTGAAAAGTTACGATTTACATCGGTCCTACAGAGATACAACTGAATGGCTACGCTGCCAGCGTACGACGCAAAATGAAGACAAAAAACACGTGAAATTTTCATGCCCGCGTGAACTTCATGATAATAATGGTGGGTGGTTTACAGGTAGATGTTGCGTAATTGATTCAAATTTCACATTATTTAATTTTAAGAAATCTATAGGGAGTTGCCTGTATGAATAAATTTTTATTTATTAGAATAGAATATTATTTAAAAGAGAGTTTAAACACTTAAATGAGATTATAATTAAGTTATTAGATAGTTAATATTTGGAAGATGGTTTTATAACTTTATTCGTATAAAAGTTATAATTTAATATTTTATTAATAAAGTATTTTTTTTATTTTTTTATCTTTTTTAGGGATTGTGAATGTAAGTTAAGTAGGTCGAATCACGTTAAATATTTGTGTTTTATTTCTTTTTATCTTCTTTCTTCTTGCGTGTTTATTGTTGATCTTTCTACTGTCTAACAATTGGTATCTAGAGCTTTTGGTTTGATTGAGAGAGGAGAATTGATGTCACAAGAATAGAGGTATTTTTAATTACTTTTATGAGTTTTATTTTTTTGTGTTCTAAGCAGGAAGGAGTGTTTCATTATATTATGACTGGTGCGATGAAATTTGAGGTATCGCTCTTTGATGGGAGGGGTAATTTCACTATGTAGCAATGCACAATATAAGATCTTTTGGTGCAACAAGGTCTTGATGCGGCTTTAGATGATGAAAAGCCTACAGAGATGAAAAAAAATGAGTGGAAGTCTATTCAGAGGAAAGCCGCAAGCACAATTAAGTTAGCTCTTACTCCTGCAATCAAGTATATAGTATTAAATGAGACAACAGTTAAAGGAATTTTAAAAAATTAAAGGAGACTTATACGTCGAAATCACTAATTAACCGTTTGTACTTGAATATAGACTTATACACATTGAGAATGGTAGAAGGAGGTAATATACATGATCATATTAATGAGTTTAACTAACTAGTTTGTCAATTGTTGAATATAGGAGTTAAGCTAAATGATGAAGAACAAACAATTATTTTATTAGCTTCACTGCCTCAGTCTTATAGATCATTGATGAGATCAATGTTGATTGGAAAGAATATCATCAAATTAGAGGATGTGACTACTCTCTTATGAGAGGATCAGAGGATGTATAGAGAGAATTACAATAATGAGAGTGGAAGCACACTAGTTGTGGAGGGATTCTAACGAGGAAGAAACAATTCCCGTGGAAGATGTGGACAATGAGAAAAGTCTAAGAACATCAGTGATGTGAAATGTCACTACTACGAAGAGAAAATGGCACATCCAATCTCAATGTCCACAAATGAGAGAAGATTTGAAGAGTCTGAATCAGCTCAAAAGGCATGTGAAAGCTGACGTTTACATAGTTAAATCTCCCGATGATGGAGATTTGTATCATGTAGAGAGTGTTGATAATGATTATGTTAAGAGTCATTCTAGACGAATGTTAGATTCTGCCGCCGACATGCATATGTATAAGGATTAAGCTATGTTTACTACTTTGCACAAAAAATGGAGATTTTGGATGCATTAATGTAGGAAAAAAACAGAAGTTAAAAGTTGAAGACATATGAAGAGTTCACCTAAAGCTCCGTAATGATAAGATCTAAGGTGTTCTCAATGTGAGATATGTGCCTATTGTCAATGTCAACATAATTTCATTGGGAGATATGGTATCGCATGGATATAAGTATGTGGGAACTGAGAAGACGTGCAAAGTATACAAGGGAAGCCGCTTAGTTTTACAAGGAAGGAAAAACAAAAAAAGTATTTGTTATTTGAAAGGTCATTCCATGAGGGGAACACTTGAAGATAGCAAAGTAGAGAAGAAAAAGACAATTGAGAAGAGAGTTTGATTTTCTGACAAAGTTGAAGTATTTGAGGACTTAGCTCAAGAGAGGATTTGTTGTGTAATTAACCTAAGTCTCATATTGCTTAACTTCAAGAAGTCTACGAAGGGTTACTTGTATAAATAAGCTTTTATTTATTGAGATAGAGTACTACCTAAAAGAAAGCCTAAATACTTGAGAGAGATTATAATTAGTCTATTGGGTGGTAAATATTTATAAAATTTTTTTATATTTTTATTTATATAAAAGTTATAATTTAATATTTTATTAATAAAATATTTTTTATTTTTTTTAGAGATAGTAAACGTAAGTTAAAAAAATTGAATCACGTTAAATATTTTTATTTTATTTTATTTTATTTTCTTTTTACTTACGTATTTGTTGTAGGTCTTCCTGTTGCTCAACGATAATAACGTACGGATGGGAAAATATTTGACAAAAACGCTTTTGTCAGAGTCACAACTCACATGGGAGCTGACGTTTCTTTTACTTCTTGATATTAACGACATCTTTCTGTCATGTAATACTGCCTACAATTATCGGGACTTTGCATTATAACTTGATTGAATTGATTTTAATATAATTAATTTAAAGAGAATTGTTATAAAAAAATTTGATTTTATGTTTGATCATATTTTAAAAATAATTTATAAAAAATTACTTAAATGATATAAAAAATATTATTTTTAATAAATTTATAATATTACCTTTATCAATTCAACCATTTTAGTTATTTAATTAAGTACAATAAAATAAAATTATGAAAATAAAATAAAATACATTCATTTCATTTTATTTTTAATATATTTTAAAAATAAAAATTACGTTATACATTAAATGCAATTGTTTTTTATAATAAATATAAATATAAATTTAAAATTAATTTCTAACTCGGCAGAGTCAGCTCACTCTGACTTCCAAGTCACTTATTTAGAGGCAATAAAAAAAATTAAAAGAAACTTCTAAAAACAGAAAAATAATCAAGAAGAGAGTGAGTCTTGATGCAAAAAACTATTCTTTTGTAATACGATCGTCATAAGTTCTAGCCGCAAAACAGTTTCTATGCTCATAGAGATAAAACTAAGTACAGGTGACCCTTTCCTTTTTTAATAAAAAGGAGTGGCCTAGATTTCAAACATTCAAGAGCAATCAAACATGGTATCCTTGGTAAGTAAGGATGCAGATTACTGATAATGACAAGTCCTTTCTATCTTTTTACAGGGTTTCTACGTGCAGTCTTAATGGTTCCTTTCCTTTCTTGGGGCCCAACTTGTCAATGATCCATTGATCCATTCCTTCCCTTCATCAGCTGGAAGAGTACTCTACAGTGCTCGAGAAAGGCATGGTTTAACTAGCAAGTTTGTTGTGACTCACAAGTGCGGGTATATGATGATCTATCCACAGATCACTAAATATTCCTTTCTGTCCTTCAATGGTTGCAGAGAATGCTCAACAAGTGGGCCTTTGTCTCTCAATTCATTTTCCCTCAATTTGACATCCTAAAAGGGTGACTGAGTTAGGGAGCTTTTCTCTCCAGATATGGCTGATAATCTTGAAAATTCCTATTCGATCAATATATGCAAGAGATCATTTGAAGTTGGTCTTTCCACAAAATGGCATGTTCGCGGTCAAGTCTGACTATTCTCCACTGTAACAGTGATGAAATCATTAAAATGGAAATCCATTTGGTCCTCAAAGGGGCTTTCATATGACACCTTCAATTCGCAACGAGCTGCCTGTTAGGGACAATATACAAAAACGCATGAGCCCTCTTTGGAGCTACGATCCAGAAAGAAAACATCTTCTCTTATGCATGCTTGGTTATGTCCGGGATATTTTGGTTGATTTCTTAGTTTGTGCTCAAGGCCAATCACTTTTCTAACGTGTTCTTGTGTATAATTAACGAGTGGTCCGAAGTTTGTCATAGAAAAAGCTGCCAAGGTTCCTAATAATTGCAAAGGACCTTACTGTTTATATCCTTTTGAAAATTTGGAAAAGTACGAATGATAATCAATGTGCTTAGGATTAGTTACATTTATTTATATAAAAAAAGTCATATGCGTTAAACTAATTAATTTTTTTAAAGTGATATTATGTTTTCTTAATTTATTTTTTTAATATTTCTCTTAATACTTAATAAATAAATATTAATTAAAAATATTTAATATCTTAAAAATTTAAAAATGTATGCAACATTTTTTTATTTAATAATTAAAAAGATGATTTAAGAGAATATAAAATTATTTTTTTATGTTATCCATGGTAATTTAAAGTTTGAACCAAACTTTATTTTTTTTACCTAATTAAAATTAAATTGGCTTTAAAATCTGAAAAATAATTAAATTAACATATAATTATCCATAATTATAATCAATTATTATAAGTCTTGGAGGGAAGAGGGTTAGGATCAAGGCGGAGAAGCAAACACAGTTACGTGTGTGCGTGCGTGTAAAATTTGATTTTTTGGATTCAAGTAAACTTGGTTTGAATGTTTGGCTTGAATGGTCGTTGGTGTATCTTCATCTTTATATTTCAAAAAAGAAGGTATTCGTTCTTGTGGTCGTAGCAGGCAGAGTGATTTATCAGAGGCTTAATCGGAAAGGCCCCTCCATTGCATCCCCAGGCCCCAGACCTTATTGCTAATCGTGAAGGAAGCGCCTCTGACATGTGGCCAGCAGTTATTCTATTCGGTTTTGGTGTTTTGTGTATTCATATTTGCATTTTTGGTTCTGACCAGTGCCCATGGTTGTCGGCGTTGCTCTTTCTGATTCAGATCTACCATCGCCTCATCACATCTACATTAGTATTATAGTTTTGTTGCGTTATTACTTACAGATGAGAAAAGCTGCAGCATGCCCCTGATTATTGAATACAATACTAATCGACTCGTTAATTTGGTAAATGCCACGAAAAAGGCACCAAACCAAACTCACCCCTCTCCTATCCTACTTTCCTTTATAATAAAATTTAGCAGCGCACCACGTGCGCCGAACACGCGAACCACGCTCTCCTCCCCCCATTCCTCCCCCTTGCTCGCTCGATGCTTGACACGTGTTGACCCCAGCGTTCAACCGTCCAGATCCAAGTTGCATGTTTTGCGAGTACAATAGCTATTGCTGCCTCCTCCGAACTTACCAATCTTCACTGCTTCTCCATGTCTTCTTCTCCTTCCCCCCTTTGGGTATTTCTATATATACATATGTGTGCAGTGGCAGTGCATCACACCCCACGCCCTCCTCATCTACAACCCCAGATCGATTCTCCGATTTCTTCTTTTTTATTTATTTTTCCCTCTCTTACACTCACGCACAGACAGTTCATATAGCCCCACCCACCCTCTTTTATCCATATCCATTCATTCTCCAGTTCCTCGCACCACCTTTATCTTCTTTCCGTAAATCACCCATATATTATATCATTTTGCACGCAACACACCCACTAGTTAATTACCCCATCCAAACAGGGCCATACTCGATCGTCAATTAATGGAGGAGTCAGGGGAAAACTGGCCTTCTGATTCTGATGTGGTAATAACAACACTACTAGTGCAGTCACTGCTTATCATGATGTATATCTCACTCTCTCTTGTTTGGTGTTTTCATTAATTAATTGTGGTATTATACAGGAAATGGGCGACGAGTTGAGCGATTTCTCCTCTGATGATGAAGAGTTTCTAGAGCCAGAGCTGCCAGTTAGTGATTCTTTTGGTGAGACGGTAGATCTCAAGATGGACGATGCAGCTGACAGAAAAGGAACACAGAAGGAACTGGCAGAAATATTGGTTGCACTTTCAGCCACTATTCCTGGCTTCAAGAAGGTTAGTTAGTCACCTTAATTTACTTCAGTTTCCCCTGTTGCGAATTCGATCAAATTTGACCTTGAAATTGTTTTTCTTTTTTCAGAGTAATTGAATTACACCCATATCTCCCTTTTCTTCATGTCATCTGAATTATGCTTATCTCTCCTTTCGCTTTTGAACTTGTTTTGATCTCCTTCGCCTATTCAAATATGTGTTTGAAAAAAGATTCTAAATTCAAAGCACTTACATAAGAGAATACATTAATGATTAAACTATGAAGAGTGTAGTCGAAGCAAAAGCACCTCAAGGTCAACATCGTCCAGTCTTTGTTTTATAATATTTTGAAGACAGATCTGTTATCTGTTTTTCTTTTTTTAAATTCCATTAATAATACAGCAATATCCAAATGTAATAATATGTGATAATTTTTTTTTTCAAAAACAATCGAGATCCAAATTCCAAACATTACATTAATTAAGGCACAGTTTTTTTTTTAATTTCTGAAAGCAAAATATTATTTGCACACCAAAATTCTAATAGTATTTTTACATATGATTAATTAAATGTAATTTGATAATTAAATATATGTATCATGATTAAATAAATTGATAATCAATTATCAATAAACAGTTATTAAAATTAATCTAATCTTTGAAATTTTGATTTCTACAGCACTTTATCTCTAAGTTTGCTTTTGCAAAATATTTGGGTTAGTTATTTGTTTTCTTTCCTTTTAAAGAATAATAATTTCTTGAAACTTCTTGAACCTACTGTACAAATGCCCTCCAAAATTGAGCATTAAATTGACTTAATTTCAAAGGTCAAAGATTAGATTAACTTAAAATATTAACCAAAGAGTAAATTCCATGCATATTTAATATTTTTAAAAATCGTATCATTTAAATAACGAATTGGAAAACTAAAAGCGGTAATTCATTTTTACATGCAGGTTGAGATCCTATGGGCGTTAAATTTTTCAATTTTCAGAAAATAAATATAATTATTTTTCATCTTGTTTACATTTATATTTTATAAATATTTCTAAAATAGATAGCATTTATTCGCTGCATTACATAAGTTTTGTAAAATATTGAAACGAGCAAGATCGCTTATGAAGTGGTCATAATATTTTGAAGACAAACCGAGATAAAGAGAAAACGTGAAAAATAAAAAACAAATCCTATATAGTTGTTTTGTGAAGTCATGAAGAAATTAATTTAATTAGAAGCTTTCTAATGTGCAGATGGACAATAGTTGCATCCTCGACAAAGCTAGCAACTACGTGAAACAACTTGAAGAGCGCGTGAGAGAGCTTGAAAAACAAGTTCAATCGTATCCTTGTAACAACGAGGGCACCACCTCATGTGAAGTGAACTCTAGTGACTGCTATGGACCAAATGATCACATTCTTCATCTTCCTGAGGTCAAAGCAAGAGTCTTACAAAAGCAAGTACTCGTCGTAATCCATTGTGAGAAGCAAAAGGGCATTATGCTCAAAATACTATCCCACCTTGAAAATCTTCATCTCTCTGTTGTCAATAGCAGTCTCTTGCCATTTGGGAAATCCATTCTTGACATCACCATTGTTGCTCAGGTACACAACAATTCATATAATATATCATTTTAATCATAAAGAAATATACTACTACACCAATAATTCAAGATCAAGATCATTAATTAATATTACATTAAATTATATTGTTATTCCTTAAGATTTGAAAATTCCTATAAATTACTTCCTTTTTGTTTTAGATATTAGGATTATCTTATATATATGCTCTTTGGTTTAAATTTTTTTAAATGCATACACTTTTTTTTTAACAAATTTATGTAAATGAAATAAAACTAGCTAATATAATATTCAAAATTAGAAAATAATTATCAATGTGTTGGTTCAAGTAAAAGTAGCTTGAGTCTTTTAAGTATCGTGTTAGGGATTTGATCTCTTGTGGATGTAAATGGAGTATGCACTGTTAGTGGGCTTCCTTCCGGCAAGGGACATGATCGAAAGCCAAGAGATTAGTCCTTCACGTTTTGAGTGTACCAAAAAAAAATTAAAAAAAAAATTCTTTTTTAAGCTTTTTGCAAACTAACAGATTATCAATGTTTTGACTTGCTATATTTTACTGCAGATGGGTGATGAATACAACATGACGGTGAACGAACTAGTGAAAAGCCTGAGATTAGTCTTGACACAGTAGCCTGTGCTAATGTACGTATGAAAAAGTGCACCAGTTCTAGTTTTTTTTTTTTTTGATATTTCACGAGTTCTAGTTTTGAGAGTTCCAAAAGTGCCACAATTCCAATTGTAGTAACTCATTACTGTACGTGGAGAGTAGATTTGGTAGAAATAGCAACTCTATTCTAATTAGGATTATATAACTAACAATTAGTTAATACTTTTTAAGCTTTCAAGCTAACTTTTAACTGTGTACCAAAAAGTAACTTTTAACTAAAGTATTAAGATTGATAAGCTTAAAGTATCTGTTTAGTCAAGATTCTAATTTATCAAAATTTGTGATGATTTTTTTTTCATAAAATGCATCTAAAATAGTCGTATTAATATTATAAATAGTTTTTTTATTTTTTCTTAAATAGTTGTATAAAAAATTGTAATAATGCAAAGGATAATAACTCTTTTACTTTTTAGTTATTATAATATTTATACTGTTATAGAGGAGATTATTCACTGGGATATATACATCTATCATTAAATATATACTTATCACTTTTACGTTATAAAAATTAAACAAAAATAAAAAAATTGATAGACAAGTTAATATGCCTCTCAAGATTATCATATAGAGCATATATAAATTTGTTATTTATATAATTTTATACAATAAAAGCGTGATTTTGTAAAGTTTTACATCTATGCATCTCACAACAAAATTCTATTTTGACCTGAAATGCAATTTTCGTTGGATATTGTTTTGTAGAAGTTTCAGTTCGGTCTCCCTAGTTGCTTTTCTTTCCTTTTTTTTTTTGTGTTTCCCTGTTCTTTTGGCAAGATTACTTTAGGCTCCTGAATTTTAGGTAGAAAAATATCGTCCTCAATTTATTATTATAATTATTTTGTTTTTGTACGAAAGAAGTTTAAATTAAAACGGATAAGTGTAAGCTGTTGGGTGACTGTAGGAGCGTGACATCTTAAGACTTGAGAGATATTCTTAATTACATGTTTTGGAATCTTAATTTGGATGTACATCCTTGAGCATTGGCACTTATCTTGATGCAATTCTGTTTTATCAAATAAAATAAAATAAAATAAAACAAAAGGAAACAGATAACAAGTACAACGTAAGGCCCAGCTCAGCATAATGGAGTAAAATAATCCCACAATAACCCACTACATGTGAATTATGAGTTTATCAGCTACTCCTAGCACTAACAGCATTCGTTGACTCTCGCACACGATCCACCCACCTTTTTGACAGGGAATGCACTAGCTATGCCTATATGTTGGTAGGGTCGGCATGAGGAAATTAAGCTAACAACTAAGCTATGAGTCTAGTTCGATTTGCAGGTTACCCATATCAATAGTTTCATCCAAAAAACATCCAGATATTTGTAGTGGCCCCAGAGTTGAGCTAGCTAGATTAGGCCAACCATATCCTATTGATCATTTGGAGAAGCCAATTTACCAGAGCCGTATGTTCTCCAATTAACGACTCCTCCTGCACCAAAACGGCATGGGTTTGGTTTGGGTATTGAGTTTCTAAGTTCCAAGCATCGGCGGCGTCCATTTGTCATAAAGTATCTCTTATTTCTTACTTGGGCCACACTGGTGAGTGATTCTCAGTGAGTTACAGATATTCAGGGCTCCGGGTCTCTTGCCATTCCAAATCTGCAAATGATGATGGTTAAAGAATCTACAAAGTAAGTAGCATGAATGATGATGGGTGGAATTTTTGTGACACTTAGTGTTTTGCGATGATTGACTTTTTTTTTTTTGAGTTGAGATAAAATTAGAAAAAAATTAAATTGGTTTGAGACACTTGTCATCTTAAATTTTAAGTTGCTTTCATTGTTAGAAACTGGTAATAAGCTGATTGGGATTGTGATAATAATCTTGAATTATATGTTTTTTATATAAAAAATAGGCTTTAATTTTTTATTTTATGATGATGCAAGTTATTATTTGTTAAGAAAATTAATAATTAATTATTTGTGTTGATTAAGATTTATTCTAGAGAGCATATGATGAAGGCGGCTGTGCGGCAGTTGAAAGATCTATGAAGCCCCAAGATCAGAGTTGTTAAAAATTACCTTGGTTACTGTAATGTATATGAGCAAGTAATGTAAATGAGCTTGTTAGGTGGTATTACCTTGGTTACTGTATGGGAATGCTTTTCTTTTCTTTTTTTTCTTGGGGGGAAATTTGAATGGTTTTCAAGAGCTCATGGGCACTTCATCTGGATAGTTTTTTTTTTTGTCTTCAGCTTGATAGTCTTTTTTTTTTATCTACAGTGGATAGTCATTCAAAAAATAAAAAAAAGAAAAGAAATATACAAACTCCTAAAATTTTGGGTCATTTATAA
The DNA here is from genome assembly GCA_019955255.1 of Castanospermum australe. Lineage (NCBI taxonomy): Eukaryota > Viridiplantae > Streptophyta > Magnoliopsida > Fabales > Fabaceae > Castanospermum > Castanospermum australe. The sequence goes on from NSJW01000464.1 coordinate 1,538,083, forward strand.
ATAGACCCATAACTTTTAAAATCATTTTAATTAATACTTAAATTATGATAATTATACAAATCAACCCTTATATTCACTTTTTATCTATTTTAAATTGAATAAATTTTGTTTGAAGTGAATGAAAATAGATGAACGGGTTGATTTATGTAATTATTATAATTTAAGTATTAATTAAAATAATTTTAAAATTTAAGAATTTATTTGTAACTGATCCAAAGTTTAAGGTCTGTATGTTTTTTTATCGTAAAAAAAATACATGAAAAGAGTTGGGCTCAAATGAAATTAAAAAGAAAAAGAAAGAATAGGGTTATGGTAACCCATGGCTCACAAAGGCCCACGGTCCCAAGAGAAATAGCTTAAGCTACAAAAGAGGAGCGGCAACGTGAAAAGGGAAGGGGGAGGCGGCACAAGTGAAATATAAAAGGGAAAGAGAGGAAACCAAATAGAAGGGAGGTGCGGAGCACAACGGAAAAAAAAAAAAAGAAGAAAAAAAAAGTGCCAAAGAGTACCACACTATGTAAGAGAGATAAAGATGAGGGAGATATTATTATTTTTTTGGACTTAACGAGGGAGATGTTATTTTTAAAATCTTATATGTTTATTTAAATTTGTTTGTTGTTGTGATTATGAAACTTTGTTAATTTTAATAAAAAATATATTAGATTATTATTATCTAATTTTAGAAATTTTAATATTTATTATTTTATTTACCTATTAATTATTTTGAATTTTTAGATAAGTTTGTTCATATTTTTCTCATATTTTAAATTTATTTATGCTATCTGAGTCTTGATGGTGATTATTAGATATCAACTAAGATTTCTAAATAGAGATACAGTTGATAATTTGATAAATTATTGTTAATTAGTAAAATAAAATATACAATTGATTATGATTTTTATGATTTAATTGATAGATTTTTATAAATACATACTTGATCGCTAGATATTCATAAAATGATTATTTAGAAATAATATTTGACATATTTGATTTTAAAATTAGCCTTGGTAGATTCTGATCGTCAATTAATTTACATTTAATTAAGTTTCTAATTTATTTGTTGCATTTTATATTTTTAATTTTACAGTTTAAATTATTTTTGTAATAGAAAAATTTATCAATACTTAAAAGTTAATACATAATCTTTGTGGATCATATACCAAAACAAACAAATCTTTGTAGATCGACGTCGTATTTGTTAGATTATATTATTATATGATTTTTTCACTTGCGATATTTTAAAGCTTTCTAATAGTTACAACATTTTACAACATAATTCATGCTCTAGCCACAAGGGTGTGACTTTGTGGTGAGAAAGTGATACTTTAATAGGATGAGTTTTATTTATTGGATTCCCAATAAGACGAACTTTTTTTGTGAAGAGAGGTAGCGAAATTATACCTTGTAAGACAATTAAAAAAAAACATAATTCATGCTCTTCCAATTTCTTGCACGCCTAGGAGCATATCAATTTCACTTATATAGAGTAACGGGTCATGACAACGCTTTCATTCAACCTTTATGATCCAAGACTAAGACATCATAATAAAGCAAGAGATATAATCATACCAAACAAGCACATAATTTCTTTTTGTTGATGCCACATACAAGAAAAACCAACTAAACTATAATAGAGCAACGACTTTCAAACTTCCCAAGCCCTTAAACTACAATAACTGAACTTGTTTGATATGCTAGCACGCATCATTGTTGCACATCACGTTTCTTCAGCATAGCCAGTCTCAGGTGTTTCACAAGATCCTTCACTATCATGTTGTGTTTGTCACCCATCTGCAAGCAATATATTTCATATTAATTACCTGACATTTTACATGTATACTAGTTTGAATAAAAAACTGATTGTTTTGGTGAGAATAATTAAATTTGGATAATAATAGACTTGAGTTGGAATTTTGCTTCTTTTCTTTCATAAATTGATACCATGTAATATGTTGTTATATGTACCTTAGCAATAATGGTGATGTCGAGTGTATTCCTAAATGGCAAGACGTTACTACTGGCTATAGAGAGATGGAGACTTTCAAGCTGGGACAATATTCTAAGTAGAATATCCTTTGTTTCCCACAACGAATTTTGATGAGTACATCCTTTCCTAAGACACTTGCTTCAACTTGAGGGAGTGCTTCACCGGGTCCACAGCTTCCATTAGAGTTCGTTTCACAGAAAGTAGTGCCTTCGTCAATGTTGTGATGAGATCTTGTTATGGCTATTTCTGATTCTTCACCGCTTTTCTTGATCTTTTGTTCTAGCTCTTCTACCCGTTTTTTAAGTTGTTTCACGTAATTGATAGCTTCGCCAAGTACATGGGACTTTTTCATCTACACAAATTAGAGTCACAAAAAACATACATATAAGAAATTTAAATTTTGAGCAATGATATATCTTCTTAAAATATCTTTTTAATAATCCTCTTAATATTTATGTTTTGTTTAGTATCTTAAAGGAAAAAAAAGAAGAAGGAATACAATAAAAAAAGGACGAAATGGAGAAGGTTTCCCTAAACTTGTTTGGTTCTATAAAAAAGAATAAAAATGTTTGTAAATAAACATTAATTTATTTTATTATTTTTTATAACTCATAATATCATTTGATTATAATATGAATAAAATAAAAAAATAAAATTTTAAAATTTTTCTTTCTCTCCCAATCCTTTAGATAAGAAAAGAATGTGAAAATGTGGAGTTCACAAAAAATTTATCACTCCAAATATCTTTCTTTCTACACTTCAATTAATTCTAAATAAGGGATTAGCCTAATTATTAGATCTCTTTATTTTGTTTACATTAAAAAATGCATACCAAATAAAAATTTAATAAAAATATTTAATATCTTAAAAATCTTAAATATATTTAATAATTTTTTATTTAATAATTAAGAGAATTATCAAACTAAAATAATTCTTTTTTTTTCTCAATTTTATTAACATGTTGTCGGGTGAGAGGTCTTGGTACTAGAATAAGCAAAAGGCCACTCGCCCAATGACAAATGTCCGAATTTTGACTCTTAAAAGACAGTATTGACCCCAGACCACAAAAACAAAAAGACAATATTGACCAAAGGATAAATCATTTTGATGATTGATATATAAAACGTAAATAAGAAATTATGGATTTGATTTTTTTAATTTTGATCTAGTCAGCATCATTTAATCATGTAGTCAGACATCTGTCAGTAGCATTCATGATAGTGATTAATAATTATGCTTGGCATCTCTATAGAATTCTAACTCGTGGTTGATTATTGAATATTATAAAACATGGCATATATGTGCATATATCATTTGAGCAAATGGACAAAAAGGCCAACCTTCTTCAAATCGGGTACAGTGGCTGAAAGTACTATGAACTTCGTTGCAATATCTTGCCTCCTTTTTCTCTCAGACATTACACGATTCAGTGTCTCGTTGGTGCCTTTAATCTTCCTTGTTCCTTGGTTCGCCCTCGATGAGGACAGAGGCGAAGAACCTCTGCCATGGCTGTCCAATTGGGATCCCAAGGCCTCTTTCCGAGCAGAGGAAGGATCATGGAGAGCAGCTGGTAATGATGCACATGCACTTGTGGCGTTGGAGTTATCGATGGGCACGGCATGGCTTCCTGGAGAGCTGATGGATAGTTCACAGCGGGCCCGCCGTCGCTTGCCTGGTCAAAGAATAAAACCGTCGACGTTGCCGGCAGTGGGTTCTTGTGGCTGCGGCAGGATGTCTTTCAGGAACTCTTCATCTAAACCGTTCACCTCCCATTCCTTCACGTCATCATCCATTCCCTACAAATAGCATTCTCTCCTTGTTAACTTAAATAACTAAACTTATTTTAATAGTTACTCACCTCATAAATTTAAATCCTTCTCCCTCCTAATAACCACCAGCCTCATAAATTTTATCAGTTAAAAAATTAACTTTTTTAACAATTTAATAAAAAAACGTTGTTTTACTTTATTAAAGTTAAGGAAAAAGAAAAAGATCGGTTGAAGTAAAGAGAGATTTTCACGTTTTGCATAAAGAGATATTAATGAGTGTCCAAAAATAGAAAGAGAGAAGATAAATACGGAACAAAAGAAAAGAATAATAATTAAGAGAGTATCAATAAGTGAGAGAAAAATAGGAAGAGAGAGGTGAAATATCTAAATGTCTCTAACTTTTTGCTTTTTAAAACTAAACAATATTGAAAGAGAGAGCAATTCATGAAAAACAAGAACAAATTATGAGTAGCAAGCGAAACTCGTCGCATGGCAGAGATGATGAAGGATATCATACTCTAAAGAATAATAATAAAATTAATATAGATTTGACAATATTGTCGGTGTTTATTACCAAATGGGAAGACCAGAAACCCAATGAGTGCTCCTCCTCCATAGTTTGGATTTAGGATGTGATACAGTTGCAATGGGATACTATTGACGAGTCGTTGTGAAGCACAACTGTTCAAGTAGCAAGACGCTTGTCTCGTGATTTGTATGGAGAGAGGGGCTCAATTATATACTTCTCAAGTTATTGCTGTCAAATAGGCCAGCTCCTCCAATGACCAAATTTGTCTGCATATTAAACGAGATGAAAAACAATTAGTCTGACTTGTTTAACATGAATGTGTGGATCTAAATGAATCAACTCGCATAATAAATTTTGATTTTAAACTAATAAGTGGTGGGATCAGACATTTAATGTTGGGACCAAACACTGACATATCTTTTCTTATCATTCAAAGTAATTTGTACAAGGATTAAAGTCAATAACTAATATTATTCATAAAAAAATAAATTTGACTTATTATATTTTTATTGAAACATTTAAAATATTATCTCTCTTACTTCATTAATTTTGTTTAAATGATAGATAAAAAGAAAAAAATAAAAAGATATATCCAAGTTGTATAATCTAAATGTGTGTAGAAACCTTGAAATAATTATTATTACTTTTTTAATTATAAAATTCATAGCAAAATTGAATTAGTGCCCTTTTGTTTTAGATTTTAGAGGGTGTAAAATTGATTCTAGGTCTTGTTTCACCTTTGGAAAAGGAAGAATCACATTTTCAGAGAGCGTTGATGAGAAGCCAATAAAAGGCTCCTTCTTCTCAACGCCAAGTTAGGAATAATTTAATATAAATGGGCGATAAGTTGTTTGAGTAATTTTTTATAATAAATTCTTATAAATTTTTAGATTGTAGAGATTTTCTTACTTTTGTGATTAACAAAATTAAATCTAGGTGTGAGACCTATAAATTTTTCAAAAATATATCTATAATTACGTTTTAAAAGTAATTTTACTTTATAATTACACATTATTCAAGTAAAATCAATTATTCTATATTAACTTCTAAAATAACATTTTCAAACATAAATCAATTCTTTTAATATTAATTTTTTAAAAACTAATTCTATCAACATTAATTCTTTTAAAATCAATTCATCTAAAATCTAAAACAAACATACTTTTTAGTAAGATTAATATTATATACACATATATACATATTTTTCCACATTTAATTTCTTATATCCAACCAATTACCACTATTTTTTTTTCTTCTCTCTTTCACTCTTATTATTCTTTCTCAACACTATTGATCTATACAAACATAGATGGGAAATGTGAGTGAAAGTTTACGTGAAAATATCATTATCCATGTAATAACTAGTGATGCATCTTGAGCAAAACATTGCTGCAGCTCCCTCTACCTATAATACCCAAAGAAAAAAACAAAATGCATAGAACGCTTTCAATATTTTATTCAGCAGTATCCCACGTCCACGGACAATGTTATTAAATCGCAAAACGTGCATGCGTCGGAAAATACGAAGTGGGGTACCAGAGTACCAGCTGATTGAGTACTAGGTTGGAAAGATCCATGTCCTGTTGCTGATGCCCATGACCAGAGTGATGCTCTGCTGCGTCTTCCTTTCCTCTGCACCATACCGGTGTTAATTAGTACACGTGACTTATTTTACAGCCATATCAATAATTTTGTATTTCTTACATGATTGTGCACCCCACCATTTGTGTTTGTGCCAGTTATTAATCGACGTAGTAATATCCTGACCAAACATTGATGGAACCGGTATGATTGCGTGGGCATCCAATGTCACGCCTACTTTTACCTATTGTTTAGATGAATGAAAAGAAAATGAGAGAAAAAAAAATTTTAAATTTGAATTGAAAAGAAAATTTAAAAAAAAATATTGAATTTTTTATTTTTTGAGTTTTCTTTTTTATTTTTCTTATTTTTATCTCCAATTTTCTCTTTAAATAAACAATGGGTTAATCTCAAATTTTTACATTGTGTGGTTATAACTATATGTAAGTCTTACTGAGCTATCTTAATTTCTTTTTTTTTTTTTGTTTTTAAGCAAGTAAAGTAAAACTTCGTTCGACGAAAACAAACGATAAATCAGCTAACAAACAACAATTTAACGCCCTCCTCAAGTGGTGGTGTCAAGATGTTTAATTAATCTCTCATAATTTCTTGCACCAGTTTTTTTTTTTTTTTTGGGTTCATATGTCTTGCCCCAATTTAAATCTTACTAATAAAATTTCATCCATTTCTATCAAGAAAAGACTTATTCGCTTAATTAATCTTAAGTAAAGCAATAGCAGAAAACTTGATAGCGACACTAAATCATTATTAGAATTTCGTTCATGATAAACACAAGTCGTTTCCATGCGCCGGCTAATATTCTGGATTATTAATATTGCTCCTACATTTCAACAGCTCAATGACCATTGTCCAGAAGTATAGCACCTGTACTAGAACTTAAATCAAACGCTGGAATTAATGTGCATATATATAAACCTTTCATGATGCATTTGATATTTATGTTGAAATTGTTTTGATAGTTCATTTTGATCATTTTTCCTCAATGCTTTTGTTACTCCTCTTTTGCTCTAACTCTCTGATACCTTTAGACCTCTTTTTTTTTTTTTGGTTAATCATATGGACCTCTTTCTGCTTCTCACAGAAGACACTGGACGGAGAGTGAAGACAGCGAAGATAGTAGACCCATAACTGCATAAGGTCACACTAGCTAGGAACTTATCACGAGAGAAATAATTTACATTTGATAATATGATCTCGAAAGCAATTTTTCCACAGTTAATTTTATTGTAGTTTATATAAAAATAAAATCGGTTTTTGACATTAATTTTACAAGAATTGAGTAGAATTGATTTTAGTACGTAAAAAAAAAGAAGAAGAAAGAAAGCAACTACGTACTCTCTAGTCCCTATCACTTCGAAAGGAATCTTTCTAAGGTTCGAGTGTTTGACAATTGATTTTTCTTAACTAAAAATAAACCTCAAAGAAATGTGCTTACTGTAAGAATCTGATTAATGCTCTGAAATTCGATTCAGAGGCTGCGAAAATTTATGACGAACAAGCACCAAATAATGCTCACCTTGATTGAACTTTTGAAATTTAGCAGTACAAAGAATATACATCAATTGATGCTCAGTTTTCCATATATATGAAAACAACTACATACTCATATTTAGGAAAAACTAATAATAGATCCCATACAATTACCAAATGCACCATATGGAACCAATTTTGGTCCATCCAAAATATTGGTCCTTTCGTTAGCGTGATCGAATAGAAAATGAACCATTAAACATAAATAAATAAAAGAATAAAACTGTAAATTCATAATTTTTTTTTGGTAACTACCATTTACAATTATCTTGGGCACCATTTTTTGCTTCTCCTTTTATCTCTATTTTTTCTATCATTATTTTTGGTAGTTGATTGTATTTTGCGTATGTTCTGTATCTACTCAGAAAGAGATGATTGTTATTCTATTTTACATTAAAATGTTTAATTGTAACAAAAACTTTGCATTTTTTGGACTTTTTTCTTGTTTTTTTTATGTAGGGAAATCTTTTATTTTGTTTGTCATTTCATGATTATTTTCTACAGGTACTATATTTGCCAAGTTTTTATGAGGTGTTTGATGCTTAAAATCTGATGGTTACTTTTGAGAAAACAAAATAAAATAAAACAAATATATTACATTAATTTTTTTAAAAAATAAAATGCAAATAATTATTTTATTTAATTTATATGTAAATATAAAAAAATAACTCTCAATTACATCCATATGGAACCAATTTTGGTCCATCCAAAATTTTCATGCCGGATAGCAGACCATCCCTTTATGCTATAGATAACTTCCTTATGGTGCCCGATGTAGAGTTCTTCTCATGTGTGGTTCATCTGCAAGCAAAAACATTTAGAAAAAAGTTCCAGACGGATTAGTAACTGAAAATCCTTCGAAGGAGTTCCACATATAGAGATGCAAGTACGCTTTAGACTCTACAATCTTTCCAATCTTCTCTCAATGAAATTTTCCAATAAAGCTGTTCTTGCATCCCACAAACACTGTTAAAATTGATGTAAGACAACACATCCCCTGATCCCCAGTTGCATTATAAACAGCAACTTCTAACATAGATTACTCTGCACGTGACTTCACCTTTGAAGAACTGAATAATCCAGAAAAAATGCCAAAAAAAGAAACACCAAAATCAAACACTGACTCAGAAGTTAAATCAATGAAATTGTTCAAAAAAAAATGAAATGGTAAAACGTGCGCCCATAACCAAATGAAAAAAATTGCACACGATCCCACCAAAACAATGCACCAATAGTTAAAATAAAAACTGCAACGTTAAAAGAGAGAGAAAGTTGGGGGTATGAATTTATAATTTTGCCCTTGATTTTATTTTTGTTTCTTTAAGAAACAATGGCATTTTAAAAAAACATAAAATTAAATTCCAAAAGGAGAATTCTCTTTATATATAGTATATATTATCTCTATTGATATTTATCATTTATTGTAAAAAAATTAATTTTCTGTCACCTTTATTTTTTTGATTTCATTTTCTTTTTTTGATTTCATAGTCCCATTTGGGAGGCCTTGTCATCAAAGAGGTGGGGGATCTTATTAAGTTATAATTGTACGCTCTCCGTGTTAATTAACGTGGCTTTGCCCACTTGGGGGTCTTGTCATCAAAGAGGTGGGGGATCTTACTAGGTTATTATCGTGGTCTGTATGTGTTAAGGTGGCTTTGTCGACTTCGGACATTTTAAGATTAGTTTATTTTATAGTTAAAAAAATTATAATTAAAATTTAATTTTTTTTAAAAAAAAAGGTATTTTTAAAAGAAAAAGTAATTTTTTAAAAAAATTAAACTATTTCTAAACAATATATTAAAGTGCTTCTTTCACTTTTACTTTTTTTCATTTTCTTTTTTTTTTTCTTTTCAAAGCCCAAAGGTCTTGTCATCAAAGAGGTGGGAGAGGTGGGGGATCTTGTTATTGTGCTCTCTCTGTGTTAAGGTGGCTTTGCCCACACTAACCCAGCATGTACTCTACTACATGATTCATGATTGGTGATTGCTCACACTGTCACACACTATCTTTTTAATTTGACCCCACTAAACTACCGAATCCCTCAAGACCTACTTGGTCGATTAAAAAGAAATCAAAGACATAAAAGACAACTTACCCTAAAAAAATAAAAAATAAATAAAAAGGGCATAAAAGCCTACATGATTAACGTTTCTCTTTACCAAAACAGTTAACGAATGTTTCTTTTTTTAAAAAAAAAAGGGCAAGCTGAACTAGTTTCGCATATTCATCACACTTAAAAAATTAAATAATTATCAATATAATTAGAAAATTAAAATTATATTTTAATTTTAATAATACAGTAGTTTCATGACATTTTAAATGTATATATTTGTAAAAAAAAATATCGATAAATCACTTTATAAAACATTAAAAACAAAAAAAACTACTTGTAAACTATCAATTAGCCTTCAATAAGTGGATGAAGTTGCTGAGAGAATTTTTCTGAACACTAAATATATTAAGCATATATTGGGTTGGGAGCCAAGAGATCATGCTATAATTTTCATTTGCATCCCAAGAAACAAAAACAGAAGTGCTAAATGTCACCAAATTTTTCTACCACATGTTTTACGAATCTTCATCTTAGCGTGTAGTTATGCTTGTAACTGTTTACTTCTTTTTCTTTTTGACTCTCATGATTTTTTGTCTCACTCAAAACATCTCGCCAATCTTTTGTAAAACTTTTCGTAGAATATCATTCATGTGAAATAGCACAACTAAAAATAAAATAAAATTGATGAGTCAAAGAACAAGATCTGGTTAGATTCTAAAGTAAAATAAAAAATCATAAATTGAATATGATAGATAGCATCACTGACTTGATTCATGTCACAACCTGTTCAAACACTGATTAGCCGAAACTTCAAAAAAAAAGATAGAAAAAAAAAGATAGAATATTCATAAAACAAAATATTCTCTTCTCGTAATCTGCAAATACTTACCATCTTCCCATATTTTTTTTTTCCCAGTTCACAACCATAGTCTAGAACAAGATAACTAGCACATGTCAAAATACAATATTGCATACCTCCAAATGAAATATGGATTACACAAACGGCTTTTTTATATAAATAATGCATATATTTATTTTATTTATCATTTTGAGTTCTTTTCAGATTATACACTAAAATATGATTGATTTTGTAAAGGTCAGAAGTTACTGTAGGTCAAAGTGACCTCCCTTCAATTTTCATGTTTTTTTTTTAAAAATTAGATGAGAAGGGTAACTTTTCAACTAATTTTTAAATATATTTTTAAAAATTCAATTGAAAAGTTGCTGTAAATTAGGATAACTTTTCAACAAAAAAATTCATATTAAGAAGTCTCCTAAGTTAAGGCAACTTCTTAACCTGAATTAAAGGTCCCTTGTAAAATACTTATTTATATAGACTTCTTTATGCTAAGTGTGAAGTTACCTTGGCATGATAATAGTTCTCATTTATATTTTCAATTTCTTTTCAAAAAGTAATTAGAAAGTTGTCCCCAACTTACGTCTTTTCACCATTACAAAAATTAGTGTATATTAATAATAAATTTTGATAAATGAAAAACAAAAATAAAATAGCATTACCTATATAAAAAAGCCTTACACAAACAAAAAGCACAACTTCTTTAAAAGAAAATTTCACACTTGCTCATAAACGAGTTTCAACACTCAATTAGAATAACAATCACCTGATAAAGATCTGAGCGCTTAAAACATTGTTATCAAGTACTGGAAACTATCAAAAGTAAATGTTATATGTTCTAAACTGCTTATTTGATCAGCACGAATATTGGACATATGTACTTGAATATTTGCTTGTTTGAGAGAGGAAAAAACACAAGACGCAAGTTGATGGTATTCTAGAAATTCAAAATCAGATTTTATAGAAACTAATTAAAAAAAAGCATATAATTCAGAAGCAAATTGAAAGGATAAAATGTACATCATAAAATTTTCTATTGTAACTGTTATAGTTATTATAATGAGGATATACCAAATGCCTTTAGGACTGCGCATGAAATAATCTTCCTCTGTAAAAGAGCAAAATTTAGCTGTGTAAGTTTGTGACTCTTCACAAAATTTAGGTCCCGTAAACATGAATTAGCTCAAACATTGGGCAAAGAGAGTTGCAGCAGATGAAAGAGCAACCATTATCCGGTATCCAAGTTGCAAGTAAATGCGGTTGTAGCACATGAAGGAACAATCATTATAATGTATCCAAGTTGCAAGTAAATGTGGCAAAGCTTCATAGATTATTAGATTCCCTAACGTTGAGGAGTAAATGTGACACCATATGGTATCCTGACACTGGTGCATCCACCCACATGACATCCACAGCAGGTTATCTCACATCTCATTCTCCATATTATGGAACATACACTGTTTGGGTGGGTAATGGCGCTCTCATTAATTCCTGTTACACATATTATTATTACCTCTTCTATGCCTTCACCTTCCACGTTCAAATTAATTATAATTATGTTTCTTATTGATCCTATGCATATACGTCAATTGCTAGCACATCAGGAAAATATATAATTTAATTTCACTTATCCATCTTTACTGTTATGAAGGAAACACCGCTCATGGATCTTTCACATTTTTTTATTATTCAAATAATATATGTAAAATTTAAAAAACTATTCAAATTTACTTTCTTCACTTCTGAAGGAGTTGTGCCATTCAAGAACTTAAAATTATCATTCAAGTATACAGTGTTTTCTCTCCTCTTATAACAGTTACATAGGAACTATTCAAACTTTTATCATTAAAAAATAAAATTAATAAAAGATAATTTAGGTGCAAAATTAAAGAACTTAATTACAGAAAAACACTCAAAAGTAAACTTTATTGATCTATATAAGACAAGGATATCGTAATAAAGCACAAGAAACACATCATTTTTATATTGATGCGACGAACTTATAATGATTGTCCAAGACTTACTAATCCCTAAACTAGAAGTGGACTTTCTTTTTTAATATAAAATATTGATTTTAATCTTTATAAAACATCGGCAACCAGTACATCAAAGAGGAAGCCAGGGGGTTCCTTATTCCACAAATAACCAATGTGATAGGGTCATAATAACTTGACATAATCATAGAGCCTCCACTCAGTGCATTAATTCATGACTGTACTAGAGTCTCCTTCATGAATAACATTAGAGTAACCCAATTCCAGTGCCAAGAGAGCGGCCTCATGGACAGTTAGAACTTCCAGAATTGTTGGATCGTCAAACTCCTTGTTTGATACTCTAGCATGGATCACTGTTGTACTTCAGGTCACTCCAACAGAGCCAGTCTCAAGTTTTTCACTAGTTCCTCCATTGTTATGTTGAATTTGTCACCCATCTGCAGCATAGTTAATTATAGCAGTTCGCAATTTCATGATAATGTTCTTTAATTTACACATGTATACAATTAATTAACCAAGAGTTGAGCAAAAAAATCTAATTGGGTGATTATAAATCACAATTGTTCATGAATAAAAAACATGAATGGGAATCTCAGGATCTATTCCTTCAAAAACTGATTCTGTGTGGTTGTGCACCTGAGCAATAATGCTGATGTCAAGAGATGATTTCCCAAATGGCAAGACACTGTTGCTGATTGTGGAGAGATCACGACTTTTAATATGAGCCAACATTTTGAGCACAATGCCATTTTGTTTCTTACAGTGGATTCGGATGAGTACGTCCTTCTTTAAGACTCTTGCCTGAACCACAGGAAGTGCGCCATTGGGTCCATAGCAATCATCAGAGTTCATTGCGCAAGAAGCGCCTTTGTCAATGCCCGGGTGGGATTTTTGAATGAATGACACTGACTCTACATTTATCTTCTTGCGTTGTTGTTCAAGCTCTTTTACACGTTCTTGAAGTTGTTTCACATGAGTGACTGCTTCACTAAGTATAGAGACCTGGTCTATCTAGATTTCAGAAACCATTTCATTCATGAGTTACAAATTTGAACAATTATATAAGAAATTTGAAATTTTTGATTTTAACTTTTTCTCAAAATATATGGGATTTGCCTTCTAATGAAATGTCCATTTGATTTTTTTTTTTTCTGGGTACTCTAATGGTATTGTCAAGGTCAAGATATGCCAGAAAATTGGCATGTGTCATTAATCTTGCTCAAACAAAATTGTGAACTTAAGTGAAGTATTAGATAAAAAAAAAAAATCATATGAAATCAAAGCAATTTGACATTCCACGGTGTATATTACTAATGAAATAAAAAGAAACACTGGAAAGGAAGAAAACATTTAAAGAAAAAAAACGAAATTGTCTTTTTCTATAGTGAACCCAAGTTTTTATAGTATTGAATGCCGACATCGTAGGGCAAATCAAACTTGTAGATGAAGTAGAATAGAAGTCAAAACTTCAAAAGGCTAAATTGATTGAGTCCACATTAACATGTAATTATTCCAATTGTAAAATATGAACGATCAATTACAAACCTTCTTCAAGCCAGGTATAGTGGCTGAAAGTGCTATGAATCTCTCTGTCAGTTCACGTCTCCTTTTCCTCTCAGCCATTATGTGGTCTTGTGTCTCCAGAGAGCTTCTAGCCTTCCTTCTTGTTTGGTTGGCCCTTGGTTCCAACTCATGGTTTTCTGCGGCGCCTGTTGATGCAGGACGTGCGCCACCACCGCCTACTGGCACATGGTTGGGCTGCTTTCTGCCGTAGGTTTCGCGGGTAGCTGGTATGACGGTGGCCTCATTGAAAGGCAAAATGTAAGCTGTTGGGGAGGTGGCAGTGGCAGGTGTCTCTGGTGCATGTTGGGTGACGATGGAGTTGAAGCAGTTGCTCTCCATCAGAAGTTTGCCACGCCTGCTGTTGACGGCTCCTGGGACGTCAAAGGATAAGCTTCTGACGGCGACTGTGCCGCCCCCGCCTGCAGCAGCGGTGGAGTTATTTCGAGTATTGGAAGAGTGACTTTCGCTCTCAGAATAGAAAGCTGGCTGATGCATGATCTCTCGAAGGATCTCATCTTCATCATCCAATGAGTGAATCTTGTGGCTTTGGTTGAAGAAATCATCATCTTCCATTTCCTATACAACATCACAAATTCAAACACTAAATATATTTATATTTATACGTGTATATATATATAACTTGATCATATAATGTTAAAATTTGATCATAAAGAATAGAACACATAGTTTGATGTTGTGTGAGTGTGTGGTTAGTTACCATATCAGAGAACCAATTGTGGTATGCCTCCTCCATTGGAAATGAAAGTTAGAAGAAAGAAACTGTAGGGATTGGTTTGGGTTGGTGTGGAATTGGATTAAGGCACAGGGGGAAGAAGAATGAATGAGGGATAATAAATGGAGAATGGGGGAAGACAGGGAAAACAAAAATTAACACTCGTTGAACATGCAACTTTTGTTTCCACCGTTGGATTTCAATCGCCGCCACGCGTTGTGCGCTTCATTGGTAGATCATTATCAGCCAGGACCACGGGGTGGGTCAGTGACGTTACCCCAGCCCACTTTCTTTTGTCTTTAATTTGTGGGTGTAGTTAACGTGTATCTAAGAATAAAAATGGGTTTTGTTAATATGTATCTTAAGGATTGAAAAATAGTATTTATTCTCTTCGTAAATTTTTATTTATTATTTAAAGTTTTTATATGAGAATTAAAAATTATTAAATAATTTTTATTATAAAAAATATAATTTAAAATAACTAAATTATTATTTCTAATATTTTATTAATATTTTTATTTTTTTAAGAATAATGCTATACAATAAAAAAAATAACTTGAATCTTTTATAAAATTCGAGAAGAATAAAGGAGGATTATTGAATGAAATTAAGTAGTAAGACTATTCACCTATCTAAGAGTCAATAAATTAATATATTAAATTATTCTGTCAAAAATTCTGATTATATAGCGTTTTCTTTTCTCAATTTTACTTATTTCACTAATTCTCTATCCATTAAAGAAGAATAAAGTTAAAAAAAAAATAATTATTACTTCCTTAATATTATTAAATAACAGATATTTTTATAAGAAATTTTTTTTTACAGACAAATATAAAAGTAGATAGAAGGAGCATTATCTTATATTAAATAATTATAATTATTTTAAATAAAAAATATTAAATGTGTTTTGAATTTTTAAAATATTAAATGCTTGCACTTTTCATTTACTAATTTCTATTTTTGATTCCTGTTAACAAAGCTCATTATAAATTAAAGAATTAAAAAAAAATATTTAATATCTTAAATTTAAAACACATTAAATACTTTCTTTTTTGAATAATTATGATAATTTAATAACGGGTAATAAATGTTATTTATTTTTTATTCTTTAACATATGTCCTAACACACATTAACAAAACCTTAATTTTTTCCAAAGCTGATGAAAACTTGGTTTATTTTTATATTATTTGGTGAACAAAGGATGTTTAAGATTTAGTACGGAAAAGTGGAAGGTAAGACAAAGTGATTTAAGGATAAATTAATTTTAAAATATAATAATTTTAAAAAAAATTTAATGCCACCTGAATTTGAATTTTGAGACTTGAATAAAATTAATTTATTTCTTTTTATTATATATGAACTCTAAGACTTCATGCATGTTTCATTCATATACAAGTTTTTGGTCGAAGGTTATTTTTAAAATATTTTAATTATAATTTTTTTTAAAATAGAATAATATAATTTAAATATGTATTTTCATTTTTGTACTAACTTATTTTTCTTTCAAAAAATTTTATAATCAAAATTTTTAAAAAAATGCTTGGTTAAAATTTTTTTGTCATGCATTTTGCCTCCCTAATTTATTGTCACCTAGCACCTTAACTCAATATTATTTATTGTATTTTCCTTTTTATTAAAATTAAATTTTATTTATAGTAACTAATAATATAAATCATAAAAAAAATACTTGTCACATATTTTTTTCCTCATTACCACTCCTATCTTTTTCCATTTAATATAATATAATCGTCTGTATTTCTCTCTGATGCAAAACTATCCAGAAGATGAGACTGCAGAGGATGAAACTGCAAAATGCCCATAATCATCGCTGGTAATTATAAATCAGGCCCACTCCCAAAGTGGTAATTTGAATGTGCGGTTTTCAGCCAAAGAAAACAAAATTGAATGTGCGGTGTTGGATCATCTTTGGTTGTATTTAACTTGTGACCACTCCAATGGTGGCAATTTGTAGGCTTACCTGATCTGGTGTGTGTTTAGATATTAATTTATTGTGATTAAAATAATTTATAATTTTAATTTTATTAAAAGAATTTTTAAATAAATAAATTTTTTCTTAAAATTAATCTGTTAACAAACATACACCTATATCTAAGTGTAACACTAGTATACAGGGGCTCATTAAGCAAGGTTGGCACATATGGATATAGGATTGAGAATTAATTTGAGATTGGAGCTTTTCTTTCGTGTGTTTACTTTGTTTGTGCTTGCAATTTGTAATAGACAGTTTGAGAAAAAAAAAATCTCCAGTAGATATAAGATAAAGGAAGCTAAAATTTAGTATTGCAGTATTTTTAACAAATTTTACTTTTGACCAGTTTCCCCAAATTCCGTTCATTTCTTTTTTCTTCTTTATTTCTTCTGGAAGGGTAGATGAAACAAGGTCTAATATCTGGAATTGCAATAGTTCTAATTAGAACAGAACCTGTGACTTGTAACAAGATTTTAATGGAAGATCGTTACAATAAAAAATTGTAATTTAATGCGAATCAACCAAGGAAGTTCTCCTTCTCCACCCTCCCCATTGTACTCGGAAGTCTGAAACTATATATAAGTCTGTCTTTATATTGAAAAATCACCAGCATCAACATTTTCTTGAATGCATTTTGTTACAGCAGAAGAGGAAAAAACAAAAAAGACAGCACGTATAACCAGACAACTGGTGTATAAAGTTTACATGGAATTGCGGGTACAAAGGTTGCAGCCAGAGATGAGTGAGCTAAGAGCAAAGGCAATAAAAGTGAGGAAGGCCATTCCAATTCCATCTTTGTAAGCTTGTCTTTCCCCCAATTTGGTTGCCAATTGTCAATCCTGGTGGTTGCAAATGATGATGCTGATAAGAAACTTTTGTCATTCAATCCTTATTTTTTTTCGCACTTAATTTCCTCCTTTTTTTTCCCTTAATATTTGATCCCAACCATGTCTCTTATGCAATTACTAAGAAAATTTTGATACGGTCATACAGACATAAAGGATGACATGCCATAATGCACTGGAAAGAGTAAGAGACACAACATTGCTATTCCCTAGAAGTGGAAACAAAACGCGTGTGGGATTTATGTGGGAGACATCTATGTTCATAGTCTTATTCAAGGTTCTAAAAATCGAATCTTGTCACTGAACCGGTCGAGGTACTGATTTCAAGGTTCAATAGTTCGAACCGTGGTTGAACCGAAATATAATTAAATATATATTTATATTTATATATAAATATAAATATATTTATATATATATATATAATTATTTATATACTAATAACATAAATAAAAAAAATATAATATAAATCAATAATAAAATTATTTAAAACATAAAAAAAGGATACCATAAAATAAAAAAATATTTTATTCATATAAGTAATACAACAAATATTCTGAATGACTCTTACACATTGTCTAAGATTTTTCTTTAACAGCTGCAAGCTACACATACAAAAATTCAATTATTGGATGGGATCTTCAATCACGAGAGTTTGTTTGCCTCAATTTCAAAACTTGTCAATTTTGATAACCTATATCAGTTTTCACAAATTTTGTGCCTAATACGTGTTTTACAGAATCACAATGTGACCTCACTTTCACTTCTATTTTATATAACGTCTCTGACGACTGGCGAAAAACACAATCTCTCACACACACACATTGAGCAGAAATGAGTAACAGATGCAAGAATTAATAAAGTCCCTCTCTAAAACAACAACAAAACTGTAAGGCTTCAACCTAGAGGTGCGGTGCGGATGTAGATAACGGGTGTGGCAGTTGCGGCTGTGAAGATGATGCCATGAGCGAGGCCACACTTATAGTAAATAGTAAGGTTGAAGCTGTAATAATGTTGCAAGACTAGCTTAATAATTCTCTCATGTCCTTGTTTCTTGTATTTGTGTGTGTTGAGTTTTAATTATCGTTGATACATGAATATATCCATTTCCCTTGACATATTGTCAATGAGTACCATGAATTGCTAGCTACTCGAGTACTCAACTTGAAAACCAAAAATTAGTAAGTGCATTTTATTTCATCATTTGCAGTGAATCTGCCCTCCTTTAGGTTAGCATAAACATATTATAATTTTTAAACTTGTATTTGATTGATTTTTTCTTGCTTTAATTGTAGTATTTTGAGTCCCTATTACGAGAAGTAAAGAAGAAAGTGAAATGAAAAAGTTCTAAACGCTGTTGAGAAGGCTGTCGGTCATAAATGGCAGCAGAAGATACAGTCCAACATCGACAGATGTAATAAAGAGAAGAAATTTCTGGATGATGTAAGTTTTAATCCATGCTTGATAATCCCTTTTGCATGTGCCATGCCATATGCTTTTGTGTTGTGTCATGACTTATTTATATCATGTGTAAATTTTGATATATTCATTTTATTTAATATTTTTTTATAAATATTAAATTTTATTAATTTAACTATTAAATTAAAAGTTTTTATCAAGTAAATAGTTTACAAAATTTTATATCATTTAAAAAATAATTAATATTTTATTACATCACTTTATTTAAATGTATAAAATATTTTTTTAAAATATAAGTAATATTAGTTATTAGATTTGATACATATGAATATTTAATTTATTTTAAATTTAGTAGCACATTGGTTTAATTTTTATTCTATAAAAAGTTATTAAATAAATGTAAGTAGCATAAATAGATCTCTACCTTATATATAAAGCTGTCAAAGTGAGCCAACTCGACTCATTCGAGTTGGCTCACCACAAGTTGAGGGTTAAGGATGTGTTTGGGCGGTAGTTTGCCCCACCCAAACTGACTTTTGAAGACTTAAACATGTTTTTATTCTTCTTTCTCTTATTTGTTTTAGTGTTTGTATAATTTTTCAAACGTAATTCTGTCTTTTAAAACTCGTTTGGTCTGAAGTAATTATGTGTGTGTTTGAATTAGATTTTGTAAACTTAATTTTGGATTAACTTAATTTTACAAATTTAATTTTAGTCAAAGGTGAATTTGGAGTGAAGAGATATATGTTTGAAAAGTTTTATTTGAAAATTAACTTTGGCAAAATAAATTTTGTTTGGATAATATAGATCAAAATTACTTTCGAATATATAATTACCAAAAAGAATATAAGTTAATATGTAGTAGAAAAAGACAAAATAAATTGTAATAAAGATATATCAAAGTTAAAAATGTGAAAGTTTCTCAAAATGACTTTTGCTCTAACCCAGATATAACAAAATCTTACTTTAACCAAAACCTTGATTTCAAATAAGAAGCAATTTTGTCTTGTAATTACTAAACATGATGGCATAGCTTTTAAGGCAAACTTTTTTCCCTCAAACAGGCTTTTGGGTTGCTGCCCAAAAACACACATTTTTTTACTTTTGAGTTGAACGTGATTTTTTATCAAACATAAATCATTTCACTCAAATCTACTTCTAACCAAAATCAAGTTTATAAAATTAAATTTATTTAAAATCAAGTTTGTAAACTCTAATTCAAACACACACTAATAAAGTTGAACATTCTCTTTTCAGGTGAGCTAAAAACAGCTAACTAACAGCTAACTCAGTTCACTTGTAGTGGTTAGCCCACCCAAAAATATAAAATAAACTCAAATAACATAAAGAAGCCTCTTTCTTTGTATAGATTTGAAATTTAGATTTTACAACAGAGTCAAAGGCTAGCAATTAAAACTCAATGACAATATCTCATCGTATTCTTGAACAAAAAACCAACGAATTAAAAAAAAATTCTCAAAGTTAGAACTCAGAAGTGAGAAAGGAAGGGCTGGCACTGGGATCCGTTAGAGACGCAGCAAATGGGTGGACAACTCACCGTATCCGTCACGTTTGGGGGCTGTCTGGTCTGGGCATCTGCACAACACCACCGTCGGCGAAGTGAGAAGTCCGTTTGGCATGCTCACTATCTTAAGGGAGTTGTCATGCATGCAGCGTATGGCCGTGGCTAGAGAGAGAGTGCGAGTGTGGAACTCTTATTGTGTGAATCCTCCTGCCCTGCAGCCACTTGGATTGGGATCCTTTGATTTCGGGACTGAGTGGGTTGGGTGAGGGACATGGGCTGGGTTTTTTTGGTTTTTTTTCCATTTTGGGCTGACGATGAGCCCATGACAGCACCATGATTTTTTTTTGCCAGCCAGTGTTAATCTGATTTCCAAACCTACAGGCTATATGAATTAGGTTAAAACAATTGGGTTTATATATATATATATATATATATATATATATATATATATATATATATATATATATATATATATATATATATATATATATAATTGCGATGGAAGAAAGGTATGTGTTTATCCTTATTTATTTCTTTGAATATCGCATCATGAATTTTAAGCTCCACGGAATGATGTATCAGCAATTGTAATGGTTACCAGATTTCTTTAATCTAGACAGAAAGCAGATCTCTTTACCTTGTGTTTTGTGCCCAATAAGATTTTAATCAAGTGTCTTCTTTAAGATTCCGTGCCTCAATGCATGTTTTTGTGGTCCTAATCGAAGAATCGAGAAGAATAAATTGTAAACTTAAGTTATAAATAGAAGCTTTGGAAACAAAAGGGTTTTTGGTTAACTAAAAGTAAGATGAAGTATAAGGACAAATTCACATAGATACCAGTTAATAATGTTTTATATATAAAAATTATAAAGTGCCTATCAAATTTAAAATAAAATTGTACTAGACAATTATAAGATTACCAATATTTTATGGTAATAAATGTTGGGCATAATCATACAAATATAAGCTAACAAAAAAATTAGCATAGTAAAAATGAAATGTTGCATTGTATGATCGAATATATAAGAAAAGATAAAATTATGAGTTAAATGTGTTTGGAAAAAATTTGAGTAACATCTTTTGAAAAGATATATGATAGAAACTCATTTAAGATGATTTGGTCTAATAAAAAGAAAACTAATAGAGGCTCTAATTAAAAATGTAAATTAAATAGAAAATAATTCAATTAAAAGAGATAAAAGAAGACTCAATCAAACTTTAGATGAACGGTGTCATTTGATTTATATAATTGACTCCACCTAGTAAGAGTGTGGGATAAGGCGCTGGGATGCTGTTAATTACGTCGGTCCATTTTATTGTCACTGTGCCACAAACCCACAATAATAAGAAATGGGCGCATAACTATATTTTTAGCTTTATGTTACATCTTAATCTAAAATTTTAAGATATTAAATTTATAGATTTTCTCATTTATATAATCTTTTTTAATTTATTTTTATTTTGTATGATACTTTCACTCACTTGAATTTCATTAAAAATTTTTTTTTTAAACTTACTAATAATTAGAGATGACAAAAGGGTTAACCCATCGCTTCACGTCGCAAGTTAGCTTTAAATAGAGGTAGGGCGAGTTAACCCGTTTTGATATAAGGGGTTGAAAATTTCAACTCACGTCGCATGAGGAGGATTGACGGGTTAACCCGCTTAAATTTTTCTTTTTTTTAAAAAAAAACCTCATCCAAGTTTGCTTCTCTCTCCCTTCTGTAATCGACAAATGCTAGACTATTGGTGGTGCAAGTGGAGGTGGTGGCTGGTGGGTGCGTTGGTCTTTCCACAAAATGGCATGTACACTGTCAAACTCTGACTATGATGTTGCTCCAGGACTTCTCCACTATAACAGTGATGAAAGCAAAATGGATATCCAAGTCTATATGGAAATCCATTTGGTGCTTAAAGGGGCTTCATATTACAGCATCAATTCGTAATGAGTTGCCTGTTCGGGATAATATACAACAATGCACGAGCCCTATTTGCAACTACGATCCAGAAAGCAAGCATCTTTTTTAATGGAGATTGAATTATGTTTAGGATATTTTGGTTGATTTCTTCACGTGCTCAAGGCCAATGACTTTTCTCCGGACTCTATATACAAATAATGGGTGGTCCAAAGTTTGTCCTTGAAAAAGCTGCCAAGGTTCCTGATAATTTGGAAAGGAGCTGTACCTTTTAGATCCTTTAGAGAATTTGGAAAAGTACGGATGATAATTAATCTGCTTTGGATTAGCTCCGTTTATAAAGAAAAACTCTTCAGAGTTACACTGATTGATTTTTTTTTATGCTGAAATTGATTGGTTTGATTTTGATTACTTAATTAATTAGTCAAATTAAACTAGTATCAATTAATTTAAATTTAAACTTAACTTTAATTTTTTTATACCTAATTAATAATAAATTAGCTTAAAAAGTTTAAAAAATAATTCAACTAAAAAAAAGTTAACTCGTTAAGTTAACTCACCTTAACTAACTTCAACCCGTAAGTTGAATAAGACTGATTAAGAAAATTTAAATTTAAAAAATAAGTTTAAAATTATAACTCAACTAGATTAATTTGATAGGTTAAATGAGTTGAGCAAAATATATTTAACTTATTTTGTTATCTCTGCTAACTATGGACTAACGGACCTACAACAACATGTGAAGTATACTGTGTTCCTCATTTATCACTTACATTTCAGAATGCGGGATTTTTTTTTTTTTTTTTGCGTGGTGGTTTAGAGTTATCATGGTTTGTCTCGAGGTTGGGAAGACGGCAAAATAGCTATCCGTGTCAAATTAAATTAAGGATGGAACTTTCACCTATCACAAGTGAATCCTCGTCAACCTGTGGATCCGAATTGGGCCAGAAAAGGCAAAACAAAACTCAGCTCGTGCAGAAAAGGCAAAACGAAATTTGTGATACTTGTGAAATATTTTTTTTAATATTTCACTTATATTTATAATTTTTTTGATATGATATAAAAATTAATATTTTATATTAGTTTACAATAAATTTTTAGTAAATTAATTTATAATGATAAAAATTATTAAAAAATTTATATCATTTAAATAATAAGTATTTATATAAATTAATTTTTATAAAATATAATTAAACTCAGTATGTTATTTGTGATATGTTATTTTAATTTTATAAGTATTTTGAATTATTAGATAAAGTTGTAGTATATAATGTTAAATTTTATCTATTTATATTTTTTAATTTTTCATTTTTAATATTCTATTTTAAATTTTTAGATACTTATAAATATTTATAAGTTTTGGTGGGGATTATAAAAGGGTATTAGCGATAGGTAAGAGGAACGCTTCCCCCTCCGTGGACATTCTTAGGGCATGAAAGGCATTGCACGGAGTAATAATTAGTTGCTCGATCTTACATTCGCGAGCTTGTACAAACTGCACAGCACATGGCGATGGTGGTTCCACCTGCACAGTTGTATGTATCTGAACGTGTTTGTAAATGAAAGATTCCCAACTCTCTGAGCTCACGCTTTAGATTGATAGCAACTTTGCCTTTAAATTCAAGCGTTTAATTTAGCCACTGCCATAAAAATAAATAAATAAATAAA
The DNA here is from genome assembly GCA_019955255.1 of Castanospermum australe. NCBI lineage: Eukaryota > Viridiplantae > Streptophyta > Magnoliopsida > Fabales > Fabaceae > Castanospermum > Castanospermum australe. The sequence goes on from NSJW01000464.1 coordinate 1,562,060, forward strand.
CCCGTTCTGCTTCCTGCACTTTAAATATATATATCCAAATCCTATCAGGGAAGATATACGATTCCCAACTCTCTGAGCTCACGCTTTAGATTGATAGCAACTTTAAATAAACGTTTAAACGTTTAAATTACCTTCAACTTCATTTTTTTAAATGATAGATAAAAAGAAAAAAAATAAAAAGATATATCCAAGTTGTATAATCTAAATATGTGTAGAAACCTTGAAATAATTATTATTACTTTTTTAATTATAATATTCATTGCAAAATTGAATTAGTGCCCTTTTGTTTTAGATTTTAGAGGGTGTAAAATTGATTCTAGGTCTTGTTTCACCTTTGGAAAAGGAAGAACCACATTTTCAGAGAGCGTTGATGAGAAGCCAATAAAAGGCTCCTTCTTCTCAACGCCAAGTTAGGAATAATTTAATATAAATGGGCTATAAGTTGTTTGAGTAATTTTTTATAATAAATTCTTATAAATTTTTAGATTGTAGAGATTTTCTTACTTTTGTGATTAACAAAATTAAATCTATGTGTGAGACCTATAAATTTTTCAAAAATATATCTATAATTACGTTTTTAAAAGTAATTTTACTTTATAATTACACATTATTCAAGTAAAATCAATTATTCTATATTAACTTCTAAAATAACATTTTCAAACATAAATCAATTCTTTTAATATTAATTTTTTAAAAACTAATTCTATCAACATTAATTCTTTTAAAATCAATTCATCTAAAATCTAAAACAAACATACTTTTTAGTAAGATTAATATTATATACACATATATACATATTTTTCCACATTTAATTTCTTATATCCAACCAATTACCACTATTTTTTTTTCTTCTCTCTTTCACTCTTATTATTCTTTCTCAACACTATTGATCTATACAAACATAGATGGGAAATGTGAGTGAAAGTTTACGTGAAAATATCATTATCCATGTAATAACTAGTGATGCATCTTGAGCAAAACATTGCTGCAGCTCCCTCTACCTATAATACCCAAAGAAAAAAACAAAATGCATAGAACGCTTTCAATATTTTATTCAGCAGTATCCCACGTCCACGGACAATGTTATTAAATCGCAAAACGTGCATGCGTCGGAAAATACGAAGTGGGGTACCAGAGTACCAGCTGATTGAGTACTAGGTTGGAAAGATCCATGTCCTGTTGCTGATGCCCATGACCAGAGTGATGCTCTGCTGCGTCTTCCTTTCCTCTGCACCATACCGGTGTTAATTAGTACACGTGACTTATTTTACAGCCATATCAATAATTTTGTATTTCTTACATGATTGTGCACCCCACCATTTGTGTTTGTGCCAGTTATTAATCGACGTAGTAATATCCTGACCAAACATTGATGGAACCGGTATGATTGCGTGGGCATCCAATGTCACGCCTACTTTTACCTATTGTTTAGATGAATGAAAAGAAAATGAGAGAAAAAAAAATTTTAAATTTGAATTGAAAAGAAAATTTTAAAAAAAAATATTGAATTTTTTATTTTTTGAGTTTTCTTTTTTATTTTTCTTATTTTTATCTCCAATTTTCTCTTTAAATAAACAATGGGTTAATCTCAAATTTTTACATTGTGTGGTTATAACTATATGTAAGTCTTACTGAGCTATCTTAATTTCTTTTTTTTTTTTTTGTTTTTAAGCAAGTAAAGTAAAACTTCGTTCGACGAAAACAAACGATAAATCAGCTAACAAACAACAATTTAACGCCCTCCTCAAGTGGTGGTGTCAAGATGTTTAATTAATCTCTCATAATTTCTTGCACCAGTTTTTTTTTTTTTTTTTGGGTTCATATGTCTTGCCCCAATTTAAATCTTACTAATAAAATTTCATCCATTTCTATCAAGAAAAGACTTATTCGCTTAATTAATCTTAAGTAAAGCAATAGCAGAAAACTTGATAGCGACACTAAATCATTATTAGAATTTCGTTCATGATAAACACAAGTCGTTTCCATGCGCCGGCTAATATTCTGGATTATTAATATTGCTCCTACATTTCAACAGCTCAATGACCATTGTCCAGAAGTATAGCACCTGTACTAGAACTTAAATCAAACGCTGGAATTAATGTGCATATATATAAACCTTTCATGATGCATTTGATATTTATGTTGAAATTGTTTTGATAGTTCATTTTGATCATTTTTCCTCAATGCTTTTGTTACTCCTCTTTTGCTCTAACTCTCTGATACCTTTAGACCTCTTTTTTTTTTTGGTTAATCATATGGACCTCTTTCTGCTTCTCACAGAAGACACTGGACGGAGAGTGAAGACAGCGAAGATAGTAGACCCATAACTGCATAAGGTCACACTAGCTAGGAACTTATCACGAGAGAAATAATTTACATTTGATAATATGATCTCGAAAGCAATTTTTCCACAGTTAATTTTATTGTAGTTTATATAAAATAAAATCGGTTTTTGACATTAATTTTACAAGAATTGAGTAGAATTGATTTTAGTACGTAAAAAAAAAAGAAGAAGAAAGAAAGCAACTACGTACTCTCTAGTCCCTATCACTTCGAAAGGAATCTTTCTAAGGTTCGAGTGTTTGACAATTGATTTTTCTTAACTAAAAATAAACCTCAAAGAAATGTGCTTACTGTAAGAATCTGATTAATGCTCTGAAATTCGATTCAGAGGCTGCGAAAATTTATGACGAACAAGCACCAAATAATGCTCACCTTGATTGAACTTTTGAACTTTTGAAATTTAGCAGTACAAAGAATATACATCAATTGATGCTCAGTTTTCCATATATATGAAAACAACTACATACTCATATTTAGGAAAAACTAATAATAGATCCCATACAATTACCAAATGCACCATATGGAACCAATTTTGGTCCATCCAAAATATTGGTCCTTTCGTTAGCGTGATCGAATAGAAAATGAACCATTAAACATAAATAAATAAAAGAATAAAACTGTAAATTCATAATTTTTTTTGGTAACTACCATTTACAATTATCTTGGGCACCATTTTTTGCTTCTCCTTTTATCTCTATTTTTTCTATCATTATTTTTGGTAGTTGATTGTATTTTGCGTATGTTCTGTATCTACTCAGAAAGAGATGATTGTTATTCTATTTTACATTAAAATGTTTAATTGTAACAAAAACTTTGCATTTTTTGGACTTTTTTCTTGTTTTTTTTATGTAGGGAAATCTTTTATTTTGTTTGTCATTTCATGATTATTATCTACAGGTACTATATTTGCCAAGTTTTTATGTGGTGTTTGATGCTTAAAATCTGATGGTTACTTTTGAGAAAACAAAATAAAATAAAACAAATATATTACATTAATTTTTTTTAAAAAATAAAATGCAAATAATTATTTTATTTAATTTATATGTAAATATAAAAAAATAACTCTCAATTACATCCATATGGAACCAATTTTGGTCCATCCAAAATTTTCATGCCGGATAGCAGACCATCCCTTTATGCTATAGATAACTTCCTTATGGTGCCCGATGTAGAGTTCTTCTCATGTGTGGTTCATCTGCAAGCAAAAACATTTAGAAAAAAGTTCCAGACGGATTAGTAACTGAAAATCCTTCGAAGGAGTTCCACATATATAGATGCAAGTACGCTTTAGACTCTACAATCTTTCCAATCTTCTCTCAATGAAATTTTCCAACAAAGCTGTTTCTTGCATCCCACAAACACTGTTAAAATTGATGTAAGACAACACATCCCCTGATCCCCAGTTGCATTATAAACAGCAACTTCTAACATAGATTACTCTGCATGTGACTTCACCTTTGAAGAACTGAACAATCCAGAAAAAAATGCCAAAAAAAGAAACACCAAAATCAAACACTGACTCAGAAGTTAAATTCAATGAAATTGTTCAAAAAAAAAAATGGTAAAACGTGCGCCCATAACCAAACGTCTTTGAAATATAGCGATGAGCCTTAACGCCCATACCTAATGCCCAAAGTAACTTCCTCAGCCTGGATGCAAGATAAGAACTAGCTCCAAGAGCAAGCCTGTCATAACCAAATGAAAAAAGTATCTGCAAGCGTGAGCGGATCTATCCTCAACGCAAGGGGAATACAATGCACCAATAGGTTAAAATCAAAAACTGTAACGTTAAAAGAGAGAGAAAGTTGGGGGTATGAATTTATAATTTTGCCCTTGATTTTATTTTTGTTTCTTTAAGAAACAATGGCATTTTAAAAAAACATAAAATTAAATTTCAAAAGGAGAATTCTCTTTATATATAGTATATATTATCTCTATTTGATATTTATCATTTATTGTAAAAAAATTAATTTTCTGTCACCTTTATTTTTTTTGATTTCATTTTCTTTTTTTGATTTCATAGTCCCATTTGGGAGGCCTTGTCATCAAAGAGGTGGGGGATCTTATTAAGTTATAATTGTACGCTCTCCGTGTTAATTAACGTGGCTTTGCCCACTTGGGGGTCTTGTCATCAAAGAGGTGGGGGATCTTACTAGGTTATTATCGTGGTCTGTACGTGTTAAGGTGGCTTTGTCGACTTCGGACATTTTAAGATTAGTTTATTTTATAGTTAAAAAAATTATAATTAAAATTTAATTTTTTTTAAAAAAAAAGGTATTTTTAAAAAAAAAGTAATTTTTTAAAAAAATTAAACTATTTCTAAACAATATATTAAAGTGCTTCTTTCACTTTTACTTTTTTTCATTTTACTTTTTTTTTTCTTTTCAAAGGCCCAAAGGTCTTGTCATCAAAGAGGTGGGAGAGGTGGGGGATCTTTTTATTGTGCTCTCTGTGTGTTAAGGTTGGCTTTGCCCACGCTAACCCAGCATGTACTCTACTACATGATTCATGATTGGTGATTGCTCACACTGTCACACACTATCTTTTTAATTTGACCCCAATAAACTACCGAATCCCTCAAGACCTACTTGGTCGATTAAAAAGAAATCAAAGACATAAAAGACAACTTACCCTAAAAAAAATAAAAAATAAATAAAAAGGGCATAAAAGCCACATGATTCACGTTTCTCTTTACCAAAACAGGCAACGAATGTTTTTTTTTTAAAAAAAAGGGCAAGCTGAACTAATTTTCGTATATTTATCACACTTAAAAAATTAAATAATTATCAATATAATTAGAAAATTAAAATTAGATTTTTAATTTTAATAATACAGTAGTTTCATGACATTTTAAATGTATATATTTGTAAAAAAAATATATCGATAAATCCCTTTATAAAACATTAAAAACAAAAAAAACTACTTGTAAACTATCAATTAGCCTTCAATAAGTGGATGAAGTTGTTGAGAGAGTTTTTCTGAACACTAAATATATTAAGCATATATTGGGTTGGGAGCCAAGAGATCATGCTATAATTTTTCATTTGCATCCCAAGAAACAAAAACAGAAGTGCTAAATGTCACCAAATTTTCTACCACATGTTTTACGAATCTTCATCTTAACGTGTAGTTATGCTTGTAACTGTTTACTTCTTTTTCTTTTTTGACTCTCATGATTTTTTGTCTCACTCAAAACATCTCGCCAATCTTTTTTGTAAAACTTTTCGTAGAATATCATTCATGTGAAATAGCACAACTAAAAAAATAAAATAAAATTGATGAGTCAAAGAACAAGATCTGGTTAGATTCTAAAGTAAAATAAAAAATCATAAATTGAATATGATAGATAGCATCACTGACTTGATTCATGTCACAACCTGTTCAAACACTGATTAGCCGAAACTTCAAAAAAAAGATAGAAAAAAAAAGATAGAATATTCATAAAACAAAATATTCTCTTCTCGTAATCTGCAAATACTTACCATCTTCCCATATTTTTTTTTCCCAGTTCACAACCATAGTCTAGAACAAGATAACTAGCACAATGTCAAAATACAATATTGCATACCTCCAAATGAAATATGGATTACACAAACGGCTTTTTTATATAAAATAATGCATATATTTATTTTATTTATCATTTTGAGTTCTTTTCAGATTATACACTAAAATATGATTGATTTTGTAAAGGTGAGAAGTTACTGTAGGACAAAGTGACCTCCCTTCAATTTTCATGTTTTTTTTTTAAAAAAATTAGATGAGAAGGGTAACTTTTCACTAATTTTTAAATATATTTTGAAAATTCAATTGAAAAGTTGCTGTAAATTAGGATAGACTTTTCAACTAGGTAAAAAAAAAAATTCATATTAAGAAGTCTCCTAAGTTAAGGCAACTTCTTAACCTGAATTAAAGGTCCCTTGTAAAATACTTATTTATATAGACTTCTTTATGCTAAGTGTGAAGTTACCTTGGCATGATAATAGTTCTCATTTATATTTTCAATTTCTTTTCAAGAAGTAATTAGAAAGTTGTCCCCAACTTACGTCTTTTCACCATTATAAAAATTAGTGTATATTAATAATTAATTTTGATAAATGAAAATAAAAATAAAATAAAATAGCATTACCTATATAAAAAAGCCTTACACAAACAAAAAGCACAACTTCTTTAAAAGAAAATTTCACACTTGCTCATAAACGAGTTTCAAACACTCAATTAGAATAACAATCACCTGATAAAGATCTGAGCGCTTAAAATATTGTTATCAAGTACTGGAAACTATCAAAAGTAAATGTTATATGTTCTAAACTGCTTATTTGATCAGCACGAATATTGGACATATGTACTTGAATATTTGCTTGTTTGAGAGAGGAAAAAAACACAAGACGCAAAGTTGATGGTATTCTAGAAATTCAAAATCAGATTTTATAGAAACTAATTAAAAAAAAAGCATATAATTCAGAAGCAAATTGAAAGGATAAAATGTATATCATAAAATTTTCTATTGTAACTGTTATAGTTATTATAATGAGGATATACCAAATGCCTTTAGGACTGCGCATGAAATAATCTTCCTCTGTAAAAGAGCAAAATTTAGCTGTGTAAGTTTGTGACTCTTCACAAAATTTAGGTCCCGTAAACATGAATTAGCTCAAACATTGGGCAAAGAGAGTTGCAGCAGATGAAAGAGCAACCATTATCCGGTATCCAAGTTGCAAGTAAATGCGGTTGTAGCACATGAAAGAACAATCATTATAATGTATCCAAGTTGCAAGTAAATGTGGCAAAGCTTCATAGATTATTAGATTCCCTAACGTTGAGGAGTAAATGTGACACCATATGGTATCCTGACACTGGTGCATCCACCCACATGACACCCACAGCAGGTTATCTCACATCTCATTCTCCATATTATGGAACATACACTGTTTGGGTGGGTAATGGCGCTCTCATTAATTCCTGTTACACATATTATTAGTACCTCTTCTATGCCTTCACCTTCCACGTTCAAATTAATTATAATCATGTTTCTTATTGATCCTATGCATATACCGTCAATTGCTAGCACATCAGGAAATATATAATTTAATTTCACTTATCCATCTTTACTGTTATGAAGGAAACACCGCTCATGGATCTTTCACATTTTTTTATTATTCAAATAATATATGTAAAATTTAAAAACTAATTCAAATTTACTTTCTTCACTTCTGAAGGAGTTGTGCCATTCAAGAACTTAAAATTATCATTCAAGTATACAGTCTTTTCTCTCCTCTTATAACAGTTACATAGGAACTATTTCAAACTTTTATCATTAAAAAATAAAATTAATAAAAGATAATTTTAGGTGCAAAATTTAAAGAACTTAATTACATAAAAACACTCAAAAGTAGACTTTATTGATCTATATAAGACAAGGATATCGTAATAAAGCACAAGAAACACATCATTTTTTATATTGATGCGACGGACTTATAATGATTGTCCAAGACTTACTAATCCCTAAATTAGAAGTGGACTTTCTTTTTTAATATAAAATATTGATTTTAATATTTATAAAACATCGGCAACCAGTACATCAAAGAGGAAGCCAGGGGGTTCCTTATTCCACAAATAACCAATGTGATAGGGTCATAATAACTTGAATAATCAAATACTAGTGATAATTATATTATAGAGTTCTTCATGAAAAATTGATAAAAAATGATGGGAATCTCAGGGATTATTCCTTAAAACTAATTAGTGTGGTTGTGAAATTCTTGATCATTACATATAATTCAATTAAGATATTGTATGAAAGTATGATTTCTTCTATTTTATATTTCAGAATGAAAAGATTTTGAACTGGATAAGTTCAAATCAAAGAAGGATTTGGGGGGGTCTGATCTTATTTGATTCATTTTTTTTTAGTTTTACTAATTTATTCATTAATATCTATAATTAATTAATAGATAGTATAAATCATAAATGAAATAAATAACCAAATTTTTATTTAGAATATAAATGAAATTAATAATATTCAATTAACTATTGAATATTATTAATTTCATTTATATTCATTAATTCACAAAAAGAAAAAAATACAATTAATTTTCTTAAAGAACAAAATGTTTGTTATGCTTAATATCTTTAGTTTGGTCTGTATTTGTATTCACTCTGCCCTTTATTCAAGTAGTTTTTTCTTGGCGAAATTACCTGAAGCCTACGCTTTTTTGAATCCAATTGTAGATATTATGCCAGTAATACCTGTACTCTTTTTTCTCTTAGCTTTTGTTTGGCAAGCTGCTGTAAGTTTTCGATGAGATCTTTAATTTGAATAATGTCCTAAAAAAATTCAGAATTTATTCGAAAACAAAAATTCGAACATTTTAACAATTTATAAGATCAGATAAGTCTTACAGTGTGAATCCTCGATTCAAATATTGAAATTTTTTGATAGACAAGAAAAATCTGGACCATCTCATCATTTCCTCATTCTTACATTTTTTCCATTGAGAAATCCTAATCCTATTAGATTTGAGTTCACCACCAATACCTAATTGTGGATATGAAAGAAAATTTTTGGTAATAGTCATATTGGTAATAGTAATAAAGAACTCGACTCTTACTACAAATAAATTTCCGAATTGATTTTCTATTTCCGCGAAATCACTTCATTTCTTAGAAACTTAGTATCAAAAGAAACATAATGTGTAATATAAGAGAATCTATTCTCTTTCTCTGTCGTTTTTTTTAATTATCTTGGAGATTTTGTAATGCTTACTCTAAAACTATTTGTTTACACGGTAGTGATATTCTTTGTTTCTCTTTTCATCTTCGGATTCCTATCTAACGATCCAGGACGTAATCCAGGACGTGAAGAATAAAAAAAAATTTTTTTTTTTTGTTTTCTGTGTTTTCCTTGCTTGTGCTGGATTTTGAAATATTTTTTTGATTTTATCTATTTTACATCTTTAATTAGTAAATAAAAAAATCAAACAAACGAGGAAAACAAACAAAAGAAGCTCCATAAGTTCAAAAGAAAAAAAAAAATACCAAATCATCAACGGAAACGGAAAGAGAGGGATTCGAACCCTCGGTACAAAAATTCGTACAACGGATTAGCAATCCGACGCTTTAGTCCACTCAGCCATCTCTCCCCAATTGAAAAAATAAAATTACTATTTTTATGTTACATCACATAAACAAAAAGAACAAAAAGTAGGGCTTGAAAAAAGCCTTCTTTATATCTTATTTTATATCTCTCTTTGACTTATTTTATTATATTTAATTTTTCTATTTATAATAGATTTCTATTCATTATTCTATATTAATTCTATATTTATATATTCTATATATAAATATAGAATTCTATAATATTTAGAATAAAGAATAATTGAATTGTTTAATTGAATTTCAAAAAAAAAAAGAATTGAATTGAAAAAATTGAAATAAAAAAAAGAAATTTACATTTAATATATAATAATCGAATTTTTTCCTTTTTTTTTTGAATTTCTTTTTATACAGCCAGACCCGGCCAGTCCAGTACCTAGCCGGGCCTTTTTTGTTCCCATGAATCCTGGATAACAATGATTTATTTGAATGTATTTGATTTGAAAAAAAAAAATACTTGTTATTTAAACACGATCAAACATAAAGAAAAAAATGACTTTTTGATTCCTATGATATAGAACCAAAATGATATAAGATCAAAATGTCATTTTTTTATTACTATTTCTTTTAAAGTTTTAAAGAAAGTATCGAAAAAAAAAGAATGGAACTATGGATTCTTGCACAATGAATTTTTATGTTATGGATTAAGTAAAGTAGTTTTGTCGATATGTATCTGTCAAAACAAAACACCTTCAGCAAAAACAAAATCCAAAATTGAAATTAGCCCCCTTTTCTTAATTTCATTAGGTGGTCCCCTTACGAAACATGTCAACACTATAATTTTCATGATTCTTTTATGATCCTATTTCTTGATTACGACTGATTCCCTTGTTCGACAAAAAGTCCATTTATATACAATAATTGCATTGTAGCGGGTATAGTTTAGTGGTAAAAGTGCGATTCGTTCTATGGACCCCTTAATAGTTAAGGGGTCCCTCGTTTGATT
>NSJW01000465.1:0-19831 GCA_019955255.1 Castanospermum australe
GATTTTGGGCCTGTGTGAATGATTTATTTTCTTTGTGTGCTTTCTCATGATTTTGTTCTCTAGAACTTGCCTTTTTTTTTGAAACTGCATTTTTCACTGGCAGCATAATATGATAGAGGCCTTCTTTTATTCACACTTTGGCCAGATAGCCATCCCTTGCATTATATTCCGTTGGTTAGCCCCTTCGTGCCTTTTTGTATCATCTTGTTTTACCAATTACAAGCCTAAGCGTAAAACCATTTTATTCCGCACCTTGGAAATTTATAAGATTGGTTTCACCTTGTGTTTGTTTAGTGTGGGGGTTGCCAGGATGGCAACATTTTAGTGTGGGGGAGTATCGAGCTAATTGTTATTTGGCTTAGTTGGTCTTGTGCTTGTGTAAATAATGTGAATTTTTCTCAAAAAAAGAGAGATAAAAGAAAAGAAAAGAAAGAACTGAAAAAATGTATATATATGAAAAAAAAAAAGTCAATTTGAGAAAATTTGGTGTAATAATGATTTTGGGGAAGGAAAGAGTTTTGTGAAAAAGGCGACTTGTTGTAAAGTGCATTTCATTTAGTTGGTTTTGAGCAAACCTTTTGTGTTCTTGACTAATGCTCTTTTAAATTTTCTTGGGTGCTTAGCCTTTCATTTTAAACTTGTCCATGCTTCACCATAACCCCTTACAACATTGATAATAAGTCCTCTTGATTTGTGCATGCATGTGTTTTTGAGTAGTGGAGAAGTAGAATTTGAGCAAGCTTAGGTAGGGCAATTTCTTGAGTGGAATTTAGTGATACACTTGCTACCCTATACACTTGAGAGATTGATTGAGAGCATACCTGAGAGGCCATTTTGCGTATTAGCATCATCAATTAGATTGCCATGTTTATAATTTGAGACGAAGAAATTTCTGTCATGATTGGTTGATCTTTTGAAATTTTTGTGTTCTTATTCAAGTTTTGCATTCTTAACAATTGTTACAAAGAGAGGTTTATCTTTAGTTTATTTTTGTTTTATCATTTCTTTTTTTTGTTTGAGTTTTTAATTTTGCCCAGGAGTGCAAAAAGGATAAGTGTGGTCATTTGATAATTGAATTTTATCACACTTAATTGTTGTATTGATTAATTTGATTTTGGGCTTTTAGTGTGTATTATGATTTTTGTCTAAAATTGGGCTTTGGGTTTAATTGGATTTAATCATTTTCGTGCTATTTTTTCAGATTACATTTGTTCCAGTATTTTGATCATAACTTTTTTATAGTATCCGATTAACTCATTCTTGTTTCGTTTTGCAGATAACTCAAAGAGCTACAAATGTTATTAGAATCTTGAAGGCCAAATTCGGATAAGAAGGCAGTCAAAATTGGAGCCAAAGTCAGTCACGAAATTCTGGAGCTATGTTTAGTTAATTGGGCTTAACTTTGTAATTAGGAGTCAAATTACATGGACCCAAAGCCATTAGTTACGTTTTTAATTGGGCCAGTTTGGAGCCCTGACCCTGTTTAGTTTTAGGTTTAAATAACAATTTAGGGTAACATGAACAGCAGCTTTTGATTTTGGAGAAATTTCATATCTACACCTCTTCTCTTTTCTCTCATCTTCTTCATCTTGTTCTTTTTTTTTTCCTTTTCGTTTTCTTTTTTTCCCCAGCCATGGTAGGCTAACTTTCCATTCAATCAACTCATGAGTTGAGGTTTCTGCTGTTGAATCCAGAGGACTCGTGCTCTCCATGAACTGAATCCGTTTCTCTTCCCCCTTTACTCGAATTGAGCAACACGATTGTGTACGTTGAATCTGAGCGGATGAGGTTTGTCCATGAGGTTTGTTTATGATTTCTGTATTTTGATCTTCCAGGGGAAGGGATTAAATGTTAGATTTAATATTTAGGTTGATTAACCCAAGGGACTTGAAATCAAAACAGGTTGAAGTGAACACTATGCGATGGCATGGGTGAACACGCCAAGAGTTTGATTAAATGCTAGGTGATTGTCTAGTAGAGAGGGTTCCTATATGAATGCAGGGATTCCGATTTGTTTAGGGTCAACCACGAGATTCAGTAATTCTTTGTCCAGTGACGGATGTCCTTGAAACCTCAATTCTGGGTTGGTTGATTGCTTTTAAATTGTTAATTTCGTTTTATCTCTTGCATTAATTTTCTCTTGCTTTTAATTTCAATCGAATTAAAACCCCCTATTTATTGTTCTGTTTTTAATTGAGTGATTTAGTTCTATGCAAAAATCCTTGGGAGACGATCCAGGTTGTCCTATATTACAAAATTTCTTATAAGCCTGGTTAATTTGAGTGAGTTCGACAGTTCACGTCAGTACAACAACATGAGGAACAACAACTTTATTAGAGACACAAGTCAGGGGAACTTGTACTCTCAATTCATGAATCTCCACATTACGTGAAGTTTCACTCCCACTAACTTCGCCATTCTCAATGAACCTGGCATTTCCAGTTTCGATAATCCTTGTAGTATGATTAGGACAATAAAATCTATATACCCTTTCGATTTTTCTGGATAACCAATGAAATATCCACTGATCGTTCTTGCATCCAGTTTCTTTTCTTGTGGATTATAGTATCTAATTTCTGCCTGGCAACCCCAACATGTAGGTGCCTTAGACTAGGTTTCCTTCCAGTCCACAGTTCAAAAGGAGTCTTTGGAACTGCCTTACTAGAACCCTATTCAACAGATACATGGCAGTTTTAAGAGCATATGTCCACAACGAAATGGGTAAAGATGAATTACTTAACATACTCCTAACCATATCTAACAAGGGTCTATTACGCCTTTCTGACACACCATTTTTGTTGTGGTGTACCCGGCATTGTGTATTGAGCACATATTCTTTTCAAGGAATTTAGCAAATGGACCTGGATGTTGTCCGCTTTCATCATACCTTCCATAATACTCTCCACCCCTATCAGATCTGACAATTTTCAACTTTTTGTCTAATTGCCTTTCAACTTCATTAATATAAATCTCCAAGGCATTTACAGCCTGAGATTTATCATGCAGCAAATAGACATAACCATAACGTGAATAATCATCAATGAAGGTGATAAAGTATTTTTCTTTATTGAAAGCGTTAACATCAAAGGGCCCACATACATTAGTGTGTATAATTTCAAGAAGCTGACTGCTTCTTGTGGCTCCTTTCTTTGTGTGTTTTGTTTGTTTACCTTTAATACAATCCACACATACATTCAGATCAGTAAAATCTAAATCCGGAAGGATTTCATTCCTTACCAATCTTTCCATTCTTTCTTTGGAAATATGTCCCAAACGTTTATACCACAAGTAAGCAGAACATTCATTTATTAAGGCACATTTAGTGCCAACGTTATGATGCAAGGTCATAAGTGTTTCAGCATATAGATTATCAAGACATAATTTATATAATCCATCACATAAGGTACCATTGTCAATCAAATGATTCTGCTTGTACAAACTGAAACAACCACTACCAAATCTAAAGGAATATCCAGCCTTATCAAGTTTAGAAATTGAAACTAAATTCCTAGTTATACTAGGTACATACAAAGTTTTCAATAAATCTAAATGATATCCAGTGTCAAGGATTAAACGATAAGTCCCGACAGCTTCCACTGGAGCTTTCATTCCATTGCCCATGAAAACAAACTTTTCATTTGGCTTTGTGGCCTGGGTTGTAAGGAATCCTTGCAACATATTAGAAACATGAGTAGTACATCCAGAATCAATCCACCAAGTGTTATAAGGAACTTCAGATATGTTTGATTCATAACATATACATAAGCACTGGGCTTACCTTTCTTTTCGAACCAAGCCTTACGTTTCGGGCAATCCTTTTGAAAGTGCCCAGCCTTCTTACAGAAATAACATATGTTTCCATTATGTTCCTTCTTGTGAATTTTAGAAGAAGAAGCCTCATTCACCTTCAGAGGTCCTCTTCCTTTCTTCTCATGTTTCTTGAAACTTTTCTTTTCAGCTCCTTGACCTTTCACATAATTGATGGAATGAATTCCCTGGTTCTTGAGTCTGGTTTCTTCCTGAACCATCATACTGTGCAATTCATGCACATTCCATTTATCCTTCATGGTATTATAGTTCATCTGGAAAGGACCATACTCAGCCGGTAATGAGTTCAGGATGAACTGCACTAGGAAATTTTCATGCACATCCATCCCCAATGACTTTAGTCTTGCTGCAATATTCGTCATCTCAATAACATGCTCATGCATTGTACGATAACTATCAAATTTCATGGTGGTCAAATGTACTCATTAGTGTCCCAGCAAGAGACTTATCAGCAGTTTGGGAGCGCTCTTCCACAAGCTTAATATTTTGAGTTATACATACATACACATCAACATGCTTCACAGATTCAGATACATTTCATACAATGCATATTGATGTTCACCTTTGGGCAATCCATCAATATACAACATTTAACATAATGATGCTAATAAAAATTTCACATAATTTGGTAATGATGTATACACTAATTAGAAATATTTATTATCTTTGGATATATAAATATAACTAATAATATATTCACATCACCAACATTCATGCTCATTTATTATAAAGACAAGTAATCAACCTTTGGGTTGATCCTTAACTGCCTTATAATAATGAACTTCAATTTACCCATAATAAAACAATAATTTTCATCTTATTTATAGCATCAAAATTATGGGTAATTGAAATACAATCATAATGTTCAGAATTAAAACAATTCATAAGAATTTGGCCACTTTGGTGACTAACAAATCCATCATACTTAATTCCAAACAGAATATTTTCTAAACAATTATAGGATTAAATTTTCACATTCAAATTTCCTCCTTTCCTTTCTTCCATTTTTTTTTTTTGAATTTCATCAGCACCCGAACAACGTCTCCGGCGCGAACTCCGGTCGTCTTCTCCGGCGGCGTTCATGTCCGGTCGTCTTCTCCGGTTGCGTCAGAACCTTCACAGTCCGGTCCATCTCTTTGGCGGCGCCGAAGCCTTCATAGTCCGGTCCACCCCTCCGAGCCAGGACCCAAACAAATCCCGACTCCCACCCGAAACGCCAGCCCCAATCGCGAACCATCATCTCCGGTCGTCTCTGCGGCAGCGCCAGGACCATCACAGTCCGGTCGATCATCCCTTCGAGCCAGGCTACCACCACCAGCCAGGACCGAAACGGAACCTCTCATAATACAGATCCCGACTCCTGGCCAGAACCCCAGCCCCTTCCGTTGCGTCAGATTCGGTTTCTTCTCGGGCGGCAGCAACGACTCCGGATCCCCTCACCTCAGCCGGCTCGTCGAGAAAGGTTTCACTCCAAACCCGACGACCTCAGAAACATGGGGCTCGCTCCTCCTCGACGAGATCCCTCTGCCTCCGCCGTTTGCTGTACAGGCCGTCGTTCAACCGGTCCTTCTGGTTTCGGCCAGATCTGGTTTTTTTTTTTTTTTGAACGTTTTTCTCAAATCTGGCTTTCTCAAATCTTTCTCTTTCATGTTCATTTTGTAAGAACGATTTAAAAAATTATCATACATGGAAAATCATGAATTCCCAAACCTTAGCTCTGATACCACATGTAAACTTAAACTTGTGTCCTTTACATTATAGATCATCATACTAGAACACAATTAGGATCTTAGGAATTCATGGTTCTCACATACATTAAAATCAAATCAATAAATGGTACTAACCTTTATCCATGATGCGGAAATAAACTTAAGATCTGAAAGCCTTCATGATTGTTTATCGGTCTCTTCCCCTTTCGTACTTACACCTTTCACTTTCTTGATGGAAACAAACTGTTGGTGTATCCTTATGGGTAGAGAC
Organism: Castanospermum australe; assembly: GCA_019955255.1. NCBI lineage: Eukaryota > Viridiplantae > Streptophyta > Magnoliopsida > Fabales > Fabaceae > Castanospermum > Castanospermum australe. Next base: position 5,809 of record NSJW01000465.1, read on the forward strand.
TGAATATATAGGGGTTTAATTTGAAATTCAAAACCATAAGATAGTATCATCAGTTATCCATTTCTTTCGAATTTCAAAACTATCAGTTATCACTTAAGATAACATCCTATAATCATCAGATAATTGCTCCCATCAAGCAATTACTTAATTATCCTCCCTTACAACTAATTTACCTTTCAGCTCTTTAATATGTTTTAATTAAATCATCATTAGTTCCCATTAAACATGAGACATATTTCTAACAATTGGCACATTTGACAGTCTTTGATAGAAACATTCAAGTTAATGTGAAAAGTCGATCTGTCACATTTGGTACTTGTCTGGGCTTTGATAATTTTAACATCACTTTTGGTCCATTCTTCAGTAATGTTATTGAGCACCATTTGCTTTCCTTGTTGAAAATGTTTGTTTGCACATTAATTTATTTATATTAAATATCATATATTTTCTTGTTTTAAAAAGAAAAATTAATAAAAGCATATGTTCAAATTTATATTTTTTGATTAAAAAATAATATAATAAAAATAACTTACAAATAACAATAACATTGCTATTACTTGTTTTAAGAATTTACACCGGATGCCGGAAGATATGATGTTATGTGGGTCCAATGGTGTATTGGTTATATGACAGGTGATTATTTAGTATCATTTTTCAGGAGGGCAAAGGTAAGTTATTCTTTCTTTGATTGATATCTGTGGCTCTCTAGATCAAGCCATCAGGGTATTTAATACGGGTCAAGAAATCCAGCAAGTGCATGTTTAGAAATAATTAATTTTAAAAAAAAATTATGTTTTTTCAAAATTTCCTTAAAAAATATTTTGATTATATATTGTTTTAAATATAAATAAATTAATCTAAATATATAATAATTCTTTAAAATTTAAAAATGTGTAATCGCACGATCGATATATAAAGTAATCTATTCTACTGATTATTTGGCTATGTTATGATTGAAGTTTTGTTATTTTAGCTTCATATTTGTCATATATGTGATTTCCCTTGGTGCTAGCTGAATAAGATTTCATAATAAGAATTTCAGTGACCTTTTCTAACTACATATATATAGCTATTCATTGTGAAGGAATATTGTTTCTGTACTATCAAAAAATTGTGACTTGCTCTCACCAGATGTTTAAACGTATTTGGTCAAAAGGAGAAACCGTAATCTTTATCTCTGATTCACTATTTGGCAATACAGAAATATTTGAAAATCTGGAAGTTTGTTATCTGCAATTTATCTTGACACTACTAATTAAGGACTGAAGATTTGTGGTTTTCATGGGTCATCCTTAGACATACACTCATTTAATTTGTAACTTTTTTATTCTTCTGTCTGATTCAAGCTATTGTTCCTGTCTCTATTTATTGATTAGTGGAATCAATATATGCAGGATTTGCCTACCATTGCTGCTATCTCTAACATGATTTGAAATTTAACAAAATTCTACCATCCTGTATTTATACTCTGATGGCACTGACAAATTCATTACTTACAGGTTCACACTAAAAACATTCTTCTTTCCATTGCAAAGGAAACAGAAAGCACAGAGTTATTGCCATTAAAACCACGTGGTTTTAATTATAACCATTAAAAACCACGTATTACACACATGCAAAACCAACTGATTAAATATTAACTAGAGATTAAGCCAATTTGGACTTGCAGCTTGGAAGCGGAGACCCACACAAGCACTTGTTATGAACATACGAAGACGCATCGAGTCTCTGCATGTTGCCACCCTTCGGAATCTCACCGCACAGGCTATTGTAGCTCACATTCAACTCATGCAAAAATTTCAGCTTTGTTAGTCCCTCGGGGAGCCTCCCGTAGATGCGATTGTTCCTCAGTTCCAGCCTCTCCGGGTTCTTTGACAACCCCACTTTTCCCAGATTGAATGCCAGCGAGTTCTTCGAAAGGATGATCTTCTGCGTATTTTTCTTGGACCCAAACAGCATAGACGCATCCCCCTCCAGCCTGTTCCGAGACATGTCCACGAAGGCCAGGTTCAGCCTCCCCAGCGACGCTGGGATTTTCCCCGACAGCTGGTTGCGCGACAGCGTCAGCACCGTGAACTTGTTCATCAGGGACCCAACCGAGTCGGGGATCTCGCCGGTGAGCCTGTTGCCGTCGAAGCCGATTCCGACGAGGTTGGGAAGCCCGGAGAGGGAGGCCGGGATTAGGCCGGAGAGTTTGTTGTAGGAGAAGTCCACGGTGATGAGGCTTTTGAGTTGGGCCCAGAAGTCGGGTATTGGGCCGAACACGCTGGTGTGGCTGATGGTGAGGTACTGGAGCTTGGTGAGCTTGGCGATCGCCGGCGGGATCAGGCCGGTGAGGTTGGGGAGCTGATAGAGGAAGAGAGTGCTTAGGTATGGGAGGTTGCCGATGGAGGGAGGGATTTGAAAGTGAAGGTCGGCGCCGGAGAAGCTGAAGTCGTCGACGGGGTTGGTTTCGGGGTCGCAGGAGACGCCGCTCCAGGTTCCGTCGCAGCAGTCGGTGGTTGGGTTCCAGGATCCGAGAAGGGTTGGGCTGGTGAGGTCTTTCTTGATTTGGAGAAGGACTTTCTTGTCTTGTGAGTTGCATTTTTCGGAGAGTGCAGGAGCGGGAGAAAGCGATGATATAATTACAAGGAGTAGGAACATGAACCTGGTAATGGTTGCCATTGTTGGTGGTGGATTTCGATTTTGGTGAGGGAAAGTTGACTGGGCAAAAGGTGGTTTATATAGCTATATAGTTAGCTAGTAGTAGGATGTGCGAGTTTGTGCGTGCGGAGAAAGATATTGCATGCTTGTTCCCGTAATGGATAATGCCAGGTCTTATTTGTCCCAAGACAGCTCGTTGGTAGTGCTACTATGGCTTCGTACACCACGTGAATAGCAACAGACCGAACTGAAAGAAGCTTGTAGGATTTGGGGACCATTGTACCTTCAATCCAAGAGCTGTGTCTCTTGCAGTTGCAGATGGTATTGTCCTGCTGTGTGGTTTTACTTGGATTAGCTCTTGGGAGAGAGAATGAGACTGAATGAATGATTCTACGGACCATAATCAAGTTGGGGTAATAATGTTCAAATCTATGATTTTAGCTTGCCAAATCTCTTTTGAATTTGAGAACTCTCACAAGCGAACCCTTTGATAACCGTCAAGTGCGAATCAAACGAATATTACTGTACAAAAACTTCATCTTTTAAAAGGGATCAAACTAATGAATTTTGATACTCTTAGTATACATGTGCATAAAAAAAATTATTTTTACACTTTAAATTTATATTTTTCTAAATAATAATAAAAAAAGAAATTCAATTTTTTTATACTTTTTTTCTTTATTTTTTTATCATACAAAATAAATGTACCTTGGCTACCTTGGAGGTGTAAGATCAAGAGATAAATATAATTGCATGTATAAAACTAACAAAATACTACAGAGTGTGGATTGTGGACCCAGCACCTGTTTGCTTTGCCCCCTTTGCATCCTTCCGTCTTCGGTGGGTGCTACATTCCAAGTTCTTTTCCATAAGAAGAGCTTACACCTTAATAGTATATATATATATATATATATATATATATATTTTCTAATAATATTATTTACACATTATTTTTATTACATTAATTTTGAAATAAAAATATAAATTCTCACTCATTCTCTATTTTTCTTTTTTTTCAATAAAATAATATAAAGAATAATATAAAAATAATGGTGTGTGAGGTTTTTTTTTTTTTTTTACCGTCTCAATGCGGACACAGCTTTTAAAAGGAATAAAGGTTGTACCATCTTACTTTATTTTTTTGGGGGGTCATCGTACCATCTTACTTTCTGACGGAGGGAATCTAGCTATTTTGGTCAAAAGCAGAGGGCTATTTCTTTCCCTGATCACAATCCGACGGATTTTGAAACTTTACGAGCAATAGTATAAAATAATTAAGGTTTAAATTACTCATTTTGTTTTTATAATTTCACTTTAAATTTAATTTAATTTAATTTTTATAATTTAAAATTATTTAAAAAATATCTATATAATTTTCAAACAATATAAAATAATTTTTATTAATTTAATTTGGTTCTTATTTAAAATAAAATTATGAATACTTAATAGAAATTATTTTATCTTATTTAAAAATTATAAGAATTAATTTAAATTGTTTAAAATTATAAAAACATTTCAAGGTAAATTTAAATTGTATGAATAAAATTCAACTTTAAGTGAAATTATAAGAATTAAACAAATAATTTAACCATTAATTAAATATGAATAAAGTAGTATATTAGTTCTTAAAAATATTCTTTACTTGTAATTTAATGTTTTATTTAAATTAAAATAAAATTTATTCTTTTAATTATTTAAATTCTTTTAAAGTTAATTTTTTATTATTACTTTTTAAATATTAACATAAAATAAATTTAAATAATTTAAAAATTAAATTATAAACTTAATGAAAACTAGAGACTAAATTACAAACAAGTTACCTTAACAAGAATCAAATTGTTATATTATCCAAATAAATATAAATATGAATCTGAATACGATAACATAAAATTGATGTCTAGAAACTAGAGGCAAAGGCAGACATCCATTTTCTTTTAACAACCATAAGAGTGAAAGTGTGAACATTATCTAAACGAGTTTTTAAAAGCTAAAGCATGCTTTTACATAAATTTTGTCTCATTTATTTTAATGTTTATATTATTGTTTAAATGTTATTTTGGTATAAAAAGAATATTTAATTTAGAATGACTATTTATTATTTTTACATTAAACATGACTTATTTTTAAATATAAATTATTTTATTTAATCTCATTTTTACTTAAAATTAAATTTATCCAAATATCAAGTATCCAAAATGAAATTCAGACGCATCCTAAAATAAATAGACTAAAAAAGAAAAAGAAATTGGAAGAAGAAAAGTGAAAAAAAAAAAAGAAAATTGTAATACAACAAGAACAGAAGGACATCATGGTCATTTCGGGTGGTCTTCCCGCTCTCCCATCCTCCGCCTATGCCCCCTTCTTCCTCTTCATTCTTCGTCGTAGTTCAAACTCTTCCTCCATTTTCCTATTCCACCACTGATCTCTGCAACCCTTGCATTTGCATTGCACCTCAATCATTCTCTTCCTGAAAATGTTCCAACATGATCCCAAAGCCCAGCTCCAGGCCCCTCCTGAGGCTCCTCAACCTCACTCCCAAGCCCCTTATTTGCTCTCTCTCCACGCCCACGCCCACCGCCACCCCGAAGCTCGAACATATCACCGACGAGCTTCTCAACCTCAACAAGCTCGAAAAGTACGATTTTACCATCCTCTGGAGGCTCAAGATGGGTCTCAATCGGTACGGACCAGCCGTCACCGGGCGTAGTTCGTCGGGTCCGGCATCGGCGACAACTGGGTCTGCGACGGCGGTGGAAAAGACAGCGTTTGATATGAAGCTGGAGAAGTACGATGCCGCTGCAAAGATCAACATAATCAAAGAGTTCAGGGTGTCTACTGTTTTGGGATTCTAGGGATTTAGTCGAGAATGTACGCTGTGTTCTAAAGAAGGACTGACAAAGGAGGAGGCTAGTCCTATCATTGAGAAGCTCAAGGAGTTGGGTGCTTGTGCTGCTGTTGTGTTGGAATGATTTCAAAATTTTGCTTATCAAATTTTGTTTCTGGCTTTTTTTGTTTTAGTTGTTGTAGAATAATGACTTGTTTAAATTAAAATGAAAAATTGTATATTTTGCCTCCTCATGTTTTTCTTTGATAATTTTGTTAATTGAAATTTAGTATTGGGTCCTTTATAGTTCACTGCTTTTAATGGGTTAAACTCGTACCTCCTTCAGTGAATACTTAATCAATCATCTGCTATTGTATATGGTTGGATTTTCTCCCGTAAAAGTATATGGTCAGTCATAGGGTGATTGACAACTCTTAATACTCCCCCAAAAAAAAAATGCCTGTGGTTTTGAATATTGTGACAAGCTGATATATTCTGTCAGAGGTAGATTACTGGGCTTCTTTTCAAAGGCACCCTGGGTTTTTGTATCTCAATCTTTTGAATTATTAATTTTGTTCATATTGTCTTTTGGTTGTATGAGTGATGAGTAGGTTATGGAGGGCTTGAAAGCTGAGTGAGTGAAGTGATTTGTAAATTTTTACGAGAAAATGGCGATTTTATTTTTAATTTCAGGGAATGATCTCTGCTTGATATTTGAAGAAATGCGCAATAATAGTTTCAGTTTTGATGATATCCTTATAGCTGATGATATGAGGTCTACCAATCTGTTATCTATTCATTGCAAAATTTGGATTTTGGTTGCTGCTGAACTGGAGAATAGCAAATGATCCATAGGGATGTTAATCAATTACATGTATGGATGATAATCAATTTCTACTGTGTTCTATTGAAGGAGCTTTTAGAGCTTCTTGTGATTGTGGGGATTGTAACAAGTCAAGATTATATAGTATGGAAGCTAACTGCATTTTCTTTGAGAGAAATGCTGTAGATTTCAAGCTGTTTGTCTTTGGCAAATAGAAACACACCTTGTTATTTTTTATATATTTCTCTAGCTGGCAAAAGAAGAACTTTTAGATGTTGAATTTGAACTCCAATAGTTTGTATTAGAGGGAATGTCTACAAGATAAAGGCTGTTGCTTCCAACTATTAGATCCTTTGAATGGATTTCTGTATGATGGCAGCTTTAATTTCTGCACAGAGGTTGTATAACACAAACAATGACAGCAATGAAGAGGTATCCTTTTGCTCTCTACTATTTTAGAGCGTACACATATTGGACAGCCAGAATGATAGCTTATGTACCATTTCTTCGGATGATTTAATTTATGCATCACCGTTTGTTCTGTCCCGGTGACTGTCAACATGCCTATATGCTTTACCAGCTATCTATAACTTACAATAACAAAGCAAAACAAGAAATTGTCAGCCAAGTTGTCACTGTTTAATGCTTGCAGCATTAGACATAAAGCATTCATTTAGATAAAGATATGAGGTACAGAGACAAACTTGTATATGAATGATGGTAAGTTTATACTGCACTCCCTGCACTCCCTGTAACATTTACATAAAGATATGAGATACATAGACAAACCCTTTCGAAATACCTTTGAAGCTTGTTGTTTTATTGCGTGCATTGTGGCAATTCAAAGTGAGAAGATACAATAATATCAAAGCTAATCAAAATTTCTTGAAAACAAATGATGCAGATTGTTTGTCTTTTGGCAAATAGAAAACCCTTTCCTTTTTTCCCCCTAAATATTTCTCTCCAAGCAGATTGTTGAACAGCAACAAATTATTTTCAAGGGCATGTCACATCCTTTGATTGGATTGTTATACGAGGAGAGCATCAATTTCTGCATAGAGGTGCATACATATCTCTCAAACTGCAGCAATGGTGAAGAAAGGTTATATTTTGCTATCTCTAGTATTTTAGAGCATATGCATTTTGACCAGTTTCATGATGATGCTGGTGTCAATGTTTCTGTGCAACGTATTCAGATCCATAACTTATCTATCATACAGAAAAAATCTCTTAATTACTGTGGCTCAAAGTAGCTTCCACTTGTCAGCATATTATGCAAAATTTCCCTGCCCATTTGCTTGCACTTGCCTTTTCTCATATTGCCCAGTTTTTACTTGATTTGTTTCTGATTCTAAAGGACCAATATGTTAGAAATGTATCTCATATTTAATGGGAACTAATGATGATTTAATTAAAACATATTAAAGGGCTGAAAGGTAAATTAGTTGTAAGGGAGATAATTAAGTAATTGCTTGATGGAGCAATTATCTAATGATTGTAGGATGTTAAATCCTAAGTGATAACTGATGGTTTTGAAATTCGAAAGAAACCGATAACTGATGATACTATCTTATGGTTTTGAATTTCAAATTAAACCCCTATAATATTCAGTCTCTACCCATAAGGATACACCAAGAGATTATCTTCCATCAGAAAGTGAAAGGTGTAAGTACAAAAGGGGAAGGGGACCGATAAGACTCAACAATTTTAGGAGGCTTTCAGATCTGAAGATCATTTCGCATTATGGATAAAGGTCAGTATCTATATTTGATTTAATTCTGATGTATGTGAAAACCATGAATTCCAAGATCCTAATTGTGTTCTAGTATGATAGATCATAATGTAAAGGACACAATTTATGTTTACATGTGGTATTAGAGCAAGGTTTGGGAATTCATGATTTTCCATGTATGATAATTTTTTTTTTAAATCGTTCTTACAAAATGAACATGAAAGAGAAAGATCTGAGAAAGCCAGATATGAGAAAATGTTCAAAAAAAAAAGGGTTGTTGCGGAACCCTCTGTTTTCCGTCAATTTTCCAAAATTTCCCCTGTTTTCCGGCGAAGGGTTCCGGCGCGCTGTTCCTCCTGCTTCTCTTCACGACAGCCGTGCACCGCTGCAGTTCAGGCCATCGACCAACCGAATGTTCTGGTTTTGGCCGGAAATTTCGTTTTCTGACGAGAGTTCGAACGATGGGTTCCGGAGGAAGCGCGACAGATCCGTGAGACCGAATCCTAGGCGAGGATGAGTTAGTCGTGCCTCCCCCGACCACCGTGGACTCCTTCCGCTGTGCCGATGGCATTTTTTGCCTCTACGGTGGTGTGCTGGAAAACTAGGAACTGCAGAATTGTTGCTGCAGAAATTTCGCACTATTGTTCCCAACTGTAGCTACGGTTTCGGATTTCTGGCGGTGGCAGTTCTCTCGTTGAAAAGATTTGCGGAAGATGGTCGGTAAAAGAGGACGCGTGAAGGAACCTGCTCCATGATCGGGTCTGGTACGGTGGAGAGACGACCGGAGATGATGGTTCGCGTTTGGGGCTGGGGTTCCGGCCGGGTTGGGATCTGTATCGCGAGGGTTCCATATGGGTCCTGGCCGGTGGTTGTGCCTGGCTCGGAGGGGTTAACAGGACTGTGAAGGTTCTGGCACCGCCGGAGAAGACGACCGAACATGAAGGCCGTCGGAGAAGACGACCGGAGGTGGCGCCGGAGATGGTGGTTCGGTTGCTGATGAGATTCAAAAAAAAAGGGAAAGGGGGAAATTTGAATGTGAAATTTTAATCCTATAATTGTTTAGAAATATTTCTGTTTGGAATTAAGTATGATGGATTTGTCAGTCACCAAAGTGGCCAAATTCTTATGAATCGTTTTAATTCTGAACATTATGATTGTGTTTCAATTACCTATAATTTGATGCTAAAATGACAGAAAATTATTATTTTATTATGGGTAAATTGAAGTTCATTATTATAAGGCAGTTAAGGATCAACCCAAAGGTTGATTACTTGTCTTTATAAAAATGAGCATGAATGTTGGTGATGTGAATTATATATTAGTTATATTTATATATCCAAGATAATAATATTTTAGTTAGTGTATACATCATTGCCAAATTATATGAAATTTTTATTGGCATCATTATGTTGAATGTTGTATATTGATGATTGCCCAAAGGTGAACATCAATATGCATTGTATGAAATGTATCTGAATCTGTGAAGCATGTTATGTGTATGTATATATAACTCAAATATTAATGTTTTAATTTTATTCCTTGCAGTATCAGTTGCTAACATTCACTATTCTCAACTGTTACAGTTTTTAATGGACTCAACTTCTCTGAATGTAGTGAGCAAATTCAATTTTACCTTGGGTAATGGATCTGGATTTAGCTCTTAGAGAAGAGAACCTAGTGCTATTACTGTTACAAGCATTAAAGAGGAAGGGTCCATTATAAAATGGAAAGATCCAACATGTTGAGTCTAAGTATATACGAAGAGATTACAAGCACATCAAGTCAGCTCTCCCAAACTGAAAGTGCCAAAGAATGATGAAGCTTGTGGAAGAGGCTCTAAAACTGCTGAAAGTCTTTGCTGGGAACTAATGAGTACATTGACCACCATAAATTTGATGTCATCGTACAATGCATGAGCTGTTATTGAAATGACGAATATTGCAGCAAGACTAAAATCATTGGGATGGATGTGCATGAAAATTCTAGTGCAGTTCATCCTGAACTCATTACCGGCTGATATGGTCCTTTCCAGATGAACTATAACACCATGAAGGATAAATGGAATGTGCGAATGCACAGTATGTTGGTCAAAAGAGACCAGACTCAAGAACCAGGGAATTCATTCCATTAATTATGTGAAGTCAAGGAGCTGAAAAGAAAGTTTCAAGAAACAGAGAAGAAAGGGGACGAACCTCTGAAGGTGAATGAGGCTTCTCTTCTAAAATTACAAGAAGGACATAATGAAACATATGTTATTTCTGAGAAGGCTGGGCACTTCCAAAAAGATTGCCCGAAACGTAAGGCTTGGTTCGAAAAGAAAGGGCCCAATGCTTATGTATGTTATGAATCAAACCTAGCTGAAGTTCTTTTAACACTTGGTGGATTGATTTAGATTACTGTTTATGTTTCTAATATGTTGCAGGATTCCTTACAACCCAGGCCACAAAGCAAATGAAAAGTTTGTCTTCATGGACAATGAATGAAAGCTCCAGTGGAAGCTGTCGGGGCTTTCGTTTAATCCTTGACACTGGATATCATTTTAGATTTATTGAAAACTTTGTATGTACTAGTAAACTAGGAATTTAGTTTCAATTTCTAAACTTAATAAGCTAGATATTCCTTTAGATTTGGTAGTGGTTTGTTTCAGTTTGTACAAGCACAATCATTTGATTGGCATGGTACCTTATGTGATGGATTATATAAATTATGTCTTGATAATCTATATGCTGAAACACTTATGACCTTGCATCATAACGTGGCACTAAAGTGCTTAATAAATGATTTCTGCTTACTTGTGGCATAAACGTTTGACATATTTCCAAAAAAAGAATGAAAGAATTGTAAGGAATGGAATCCTCGGATTAGATTTTACTGATCTGAATGTATGTGTGGTTGTGTTAAAGTAAACAAAACAACACAACAAAGAAAGGAGCCACAAGAAGCAGTCAGCTTCTTGAAATTATACACACTGATGTATGTGGGGCCTTTTGATGTTAACGCTTTCAATAAAGAAAAACTTTATCACCTTCATTATGATTATTCACTTATGTTATGTCTATTGCTGCATGATAAATTCAGGCTGTAATGCCTTGGAGATTCATTAATGAAGTTGAAAGGCAATTAGACAGAAAGGTAAAATTGTCAGATCTGATAGGGGTGGGACTATTATGAAGGTATGATGAAAGCGACAACATCCGGTCCATTTGCTAAATTCCTTGAAAAGAGAGCCATGTGTGCTCAATACACAATGCCGGTACACCACAACAAAATGGGTGTGTCAGAAGGCGTAATAGAACCTTGTAATATGGTTAGGAGTATGTTAAGTAATTCATCTTTACCCATTTCATTGTGAACTTATGCTCTTAAAACTGCATTTATCTATTGAATAGGGTTTCTAGTAAGGCAGTTCCAAAGACTCCTTTTGAACTGTGGACTGGAAGGAAACCTAGTCTAGGGCACCCGCATGTTTGGGTTGCCAGGCAGAAATTAGATACTATAATCCACAAGAAAAGAAACTGGATGCAAGAACAATAAGTGGGATATGTTTCATTGGTTATCCAGAAAAATCGAAAGGGATATATCTTTATTGTCCTAATCATACTACAAGGATTATGAACTGGAAAATGCAGGTTCATTGAGAATGGTGAAGTTAGTGGGAGTGAAACTTCACGTAAAGTGCATATTCAAGAATTAAGAGTACAAGTTCCTTGACTTGTGTCTCTAATAAAGTTGTTGTTCCTCATGTTGTTGTACCGATTAATAATAATGAAGAACAACAAATAAATGATCCTACTACTCACAATGAAATATAGTAAATGAACCGAATGAGCCCATAGTAGAAGAACCACAATAAAAGCATTAAGAAGATCTCAAAGAGATAGGAGATCCGCTATTTCTAATGACTATGTGGTATATCTACAAGAGTCCTGAATTTGACTTGGATGGAAGATGATCCGTTACGTTTTCACAAGTCGATGAATAGTAACAATGGTGAAAAGTGGTTAAACGTCATGAAAGAAGAGTGTAAAATCTACTGGAACAGAATGTTTGGGACCTTGTTGAGTTACCAGAAGTTGTAAGAGAGTTGGCATGTAAATGGTCTTTAAGACAAACGTGACTCTCATGGTAACTTAGAACGTTACAAGGCCAGACTAGTTGCAAAGGATTCACTCAAAAAGATGGCATCGACTATAAGGAAACCTTTCTCACCGGTATCTAGAAGGATTCTTTAAGAATCATTATGGCATTGGTGGCTCATTATGATTTAGAGTTACACCAGATGGATGTGAAAACTGCCTTTCTAAATGGGATTTAGATGAAGATGTGTACATGGACCAACCATTGGGGTTCATAGAAAAGGGAAAAGAGCACATGGTGTGCAAACTTAAGAATCAATATACGGACTTAAACAGCTTCACGACAATAGTACCTTAAGTTTAACGATACCGTTGTTTCCTTTGGATTTAAGGAAAACCCGTCGATCGGTGTAATATCTAAAGGTCAGTGGGAGTAAGTATATTTTTTTTTTGATTCTGTATGTTGATGACATCTTGCTTGCAACTAATAATCTTGGTCTTTTGAGTGAGACTAGATATTTCTCTCTAGTAACTTTGAAATGAAAGATATGGGTGAGGCAACCTATGTGATTGGAATAGAGATATTCGTGAACAGATCACAAGATTGTTAGGCTTGTCTCAGAAAGATATATTAATAAAGTTTTAGAGAGATTTGGGATGGAAAAGTGCTCATCATCTCCGGTTCCAATTCAGAAAGGAGACAAATTTAGTCTCATGCAATGTCCAAAGAATGATTTGGAACGGAAAGAAATGGAAGCAATTCCATATGCATCGCTTGGTTGGAGCTTAATGTATGCTCAGACTTATACGAGACCAGATATCAGTTTGTAGTTGGAATGTTAGGAAGATACCAGAGTAATCCTGGTATGGATCATTGGAAAGCGCAAAGAAAGTCTGAGATATTTGCAAGGACAAAGAATCACATGCTTACTTATAGGAAATCAAAACAACTTGAGGTCATTGGATATTCAGATTCAGACTTTGCAGATGTGTGGACACAAGAAAATCCACTTTTGGCTATTTGTATCTTTTAGCTGGGGAGCTATATATGAAAAGTGCAAGCAGTCTGTAATTGCTGCATCCACTATGGAAGCTAAATTTGTGGCATGCTTTGAGCCATGGTTCAGCTAAGTGGCTACGAAATTTTATTTCAGGGCTTGGATTGGTCGACAGAATTGATAGGCCGCTGAAAATTTTATTGTGACAATTCCGAGCAGTCTTCTTTTCTAAAAACGACAAGTATTCCAAAGGTGCTAACACATAGAGTTGAATACTTTGCCGTTAAGAAGAGGTTCAGAAACGTAGAATGTCTATAGAGCATGTTAGCACCTCTTATGATAGCTGATCCTTGACGAAGGGATTACCGCCAAAATATTTACTGGTCATTTGTATAGTATGGGCATTATGTCAGCTAATGACTGTTGATCTTATTGTAATTATTGACTATTGACACTCTGAGCTCATTAATATATAAGTTCTGAAATTTTTCCTGTTCTTTAAATTTATGTTAATAATGCATGTATGAATAATGATGTTGAAATACAGGATTTTCTCTAATGAAGACATTATTGTTTGTTATTGGACATGATGTGTACTTCATTAAAGTGTCATATTAGGGAGAAGAGCTAATATAGTGGTAATGTAAGGAACTATGCCGATTTGATAGTAAGACACTGTCATGACTCGTGTTTTAGTTTTAATTCCTAATTATGAATATGATACACTAATATATTGAACCTTTAGCCGAATTTATGCGCACTAAAGTGATGTTTTATTAAATCATGAAATGACATTTACCACATGAGCCAAGTGGAGAATGTTAGAAATGTGTCTCATTTTATGGAACTATATGATTTTAATTAAAACATATTAAAGGGCTGAAAGGTAATTAGTGTAAGGGAGGATAATTAAGTAATTGCTTGATG